>CM028914.1:15094771-15367271 GCA_016801845.1 Polydactylus sextarius
TAGATAGATTTCCTTTTCTGTTGCTCTAATTTACAGCAGCACACAACTGCCTCCTTTGGATTCCACAAAGTTTGGATCGAGGTCATTTGGCAGCTTGCCACCCTCTCCCCAGATATTTAGCTCACCAAACACACCTGTCTCAATCATCTCTTCCTGCCAGGGGATTGGGACATTACCAGAAGCAAAGTCATTAAAGAACTCGATGTCCTTGTTATCAATGACGAGACCTTTGATTGTGCTGAAGGCCCCCACATCGTCGATATCTTTGGCATAGACCATCTTGGGATCAGGGACAAATGGTGGAGGTAGCATGCCTGTAGAGAAGACACAGAGGACATAAAATCAGAGAGTTATGTAGATTGTCTCATCTAGTGAGACAGAACAACTGACTCTGAAGAGATGTGTGCATTTTTGCTTGTGTCTGGTTTTGTAGACGTTATCCACCTGCTTCCAGGCGACCCCAATTCATCTGTTTGAAGAAGGGCTGGTTTTTGAGCTCTGTGCAATCATTATTTTTGAACCCGAGACGTTTTGCTGGGTCCTTATTCATCAGGCCCTCACAAATGTCCTTGGCCTCTTTGCTAAAGGCAGGTGTATATGAAACTGGATCATTGAGGATTCTGCGAGCGACCTCATCATTCTCAACCTGTAGAAAGATACAGACGTTGTAAAATAATTTTGCAGCAGAAAATTGAGACTAAGGATGTATTTGCCTGATTTTGTTGCACATGTGTTTAGTACCTTCTCTCCTCGTACTCTAAAGGGCCCTTTGGCAGCAATCATCTCAAACAGGGTGACCCCCAGAGTGAAATAGTCCACTGTGTAGTCATACTCCTTTTTCTGGATCAGTTCTGGAGCCATGAAACCTGTATTTATCCACAATATGATTTCACACACAATATTCTGCTTATGGTCATTATAGTGGTACAGATTATTTTTCTTACACTAACCTTGACTAGTTTTATTTAACTTCATCCACTATTTTAAAACCTTGTTTTGTTCACTTACCTGGAGTCCCAGCATATCCAGTAGTTTTATCTTTTCCTGGTGGAAGTTCAACAGCCAGACCCAAATCTGACAGACGGACATTTCCTATATGACAAGACATTGATTACAACAGTGGAATATAGATACTGAATGGAGCATTAACAACTAACGAACTGCACTTGTGAAATATGAGTCCAAAATAGATTACCATGATGATTTACTGTGGTTAGAAATTAAATAAAGAGCCACATGATTGAGGACCAAGTGTGATGGGTTAGAGAAGAGACAGTGATTTGTTGTTGTTACTATGTCCATCCAAGGAATTGGCTCACCTGTGTCATCTAGTAGTACATTCTCTGGTTTCAGGTCTCTGTAGATGATCCTGTGCTGGTGAAGATGTTCCAGCCCACAAATGATCTGAGCTGTATAGAAAGATGCTCTCTTCTCATCAAAACCAGGGTTTTTTTCATCCACATTGTACATATGAAACCTGTGAGAAAGTGAACAATGTATTTTCTGATGTAGTAGAGGAGAGGCAAGAAGCTGCTCAAGTTACTCCCCAGCTTATAGCATGAGTCATCTGAGAGTCTCATGTGTACATTAGCTGTGAGGTTTAACTACCCTAGGCTGATTAGTAGAGATGAGATGGGTCCCATCCCCATGTTGTTATTTACAGAAACCAGTATGTAGCATATGTTAGGTCAGTCTATGGATGTCCCTGTTAATGTGTAAAGATGTAACTGGTGTTTTATAGTGTGAAGCACCTGAGGTCTCCACCGTTCATGATGGTCATAACAAGGCAGAGATCTGTCTTGGTCTGGAAAGCGTAAGCCAGTGACACAATGAAACGGCTGTGAACTTTTGCAAGGATGCGCTTCTCCACAATCGCTCCCTAAACAGAAATAATTAGAACATGGTAAGTCAAATAAAACAGAAATTTACAACAAAAATAAATGCCCTCAACAAGCCTGAAATAGGTGACTGAAAACACCTATATGAGTATCTAAGGTCTACAGCAAACTGTAGCTTTAACTGACTAATTTAAGGACATTTGCCTTGGTGTTTCTGTGTATATATATACAGTACAACATCTTGAGGAATTCTGTATGTAACCATGTACATGGAGCCTCCAAGTCTAGTTGTGACAGGTTACTGCCATTGATCTTTACATTTTGAATTGTTCTTGATGTAAGTCCAATCTAGCCATACTTGTATCTACTCCTCAACATTGAAAGCATTGCTGTGTTGGAGTGGTGCTCCAATGCCAGTCAAAAAATAATTTTGATCATCCACTGACGCCTATATAAAGAATGGGTTTCAGTCAAGTGTACTACGTGGGTTGAGAACTGCTTTATGAGGGTCTTTAAGAGAATCACAAGCTTCTTTGCTTTGAAAACTAAACTTCATATTCTTTCACAGTTTTTCCTGCTTATTTCCTGCTATGGGTCATTATCATTTCACCGGTAGAAAGAGCTCTCTTTGTGTTACAACTCTTTTGTTTGATTCTAGTATTGGCTTTTAGGAGGAAGTTTGATGCTTCATCAGAGCTTTACCTCATAGCCTTTGCGTTTCTTCAGCCTCTTTTTCTGCAGCTTCTTGTTGGCGTACATTTTCCCTGTTGCCTTTGCCTGACATGCAAACACTTCCCCAAAACCTCCTTTACCCAGGACCCTGAAGTCCATGAACCACTCTTCATCAACAGGCTGACTCTCCAGCCATTTGAACTGAACATAGCGCAGGAAGTACATGCTGTTCTTGAAACCACTAAGGGCTGTTTTCTCCAGGTGATTGAGCAGCTGCTTCTCGCTCTCTTTAAACAGATCTCCATGGACGTTCTTGAAGTCCTCCTTGACTCGAGTGATGGCCTTCTCCTCCAAGAAGCTGCAAAAATTCTTTGAAGCTGATTCGTAGTATTTATTGACTATTTTTTGGGCCTTCTGCACTCTGTCCTTCTCTTGGGATACAGTGAAATCTTCGATGTCTTTCCACAGCTGACCAGCATTTTTATGGGTTGCATCACTCTCCAGGTACTGTTGGAACAGACGCTTGCCAATGGGTTGTTTGACACACATGCTGTCAAAGACAGCGTCTACAGTTGTCTTCATGTGCTCGCAATCTCTGATGTGTGGGAGTTTCAGCCGAGCGCGCATCTTCTTGTCTCGCATGGCGGCTGCTGCTGCTCCATCCACGCTGCCACGGGCGGAAACATATGCAGAATTGGCCACCACAGTCTCCAAACCACCAATGTCCATGGCAGCACCTTTGTCTGTGGCAGACACAAAACTCAGAGAAGTCAATGAAAAATATCTATATTTCACATTTTAGTCATAATGTGTTGTGAGATTTACCACTTCTAACCCACATTCTAGCTACATCAAGTCTTTAGTAGCAGGATGGAAATATGAGGAAATGCATGTTCAGATCAATTTATACAATTAATCATCAGTAATTTTGTTTAATTGTGTACTCCGTTAGTTTACTATTTCTCCTTGAGTGTACCTCACCATCAGGGACTGAGCATTTATTGGTTCAGAGAGTGATAATGGCTGTTGAACAACTGTCTAGATACTAGAGAGAAAATATTGAAGGTGGAGAGAGAATAATGTTATGCTGTGCTGCACCCTGCTGTTCAAAAGATGTGACACTGAAGAGCAGTCTCTTTTTTTTAGATGTTACAGATCAGGCATGAAATTAATTTTGTGTGCACTTGCATGTGCACACATTCACATAGGGAAAGGGATTTGAGAGATTCAAACCCAGGAAGGAGAGTATTAGCTCACACTGGGCAGCCCAAGGTGTTTTCATTTCCTCAGTCTGGCTCCCTTCTGTTTTTCCATTATACAGATTACCTCCCTGATCTTGGAAACCACTGATGGTTCACTTCCCATTCTGAAATATAATGTAGGCAGAAAAACTGTTTCTTATTTAACCAATAGTTTGGGGAATTATGTGCATATATTTTATTGCAAATTAATTTAAGAGTTTGGTGAATAAAGTATGGAAGTATTCGACTGTTAAAAGCTAACTTTTACTGAACTTTTACTTAACTTAATCTGTTTGTTAACACGTGTTGTTCACGTGTTGTCACAATGCATACTGGACCATTTGTGTGCAGGTCCTGGCATGTATGTTTTAAAAAATACATCTCCCACAAGCATATAGAGCAGAAAATGTAAATGTGTTAAGTCTTTCTGGGTGTGTATTTCATGTGTATAAGCTGCACTGTCCTGACCTAGTACATACAACTGAAAGTGATACTGTTGACTGTAGCTGCTTTCCTGACTCCTGATAATCCAGTTAACCCTGACTTTTGATACTAGAGATTTACATATGGTTGGCCTCATTGTTAATTAACCTAGATTTTCAGACATGAGTTTAAATGTGTTTAAACAAGTGGAACATTCAGATGAGTGATGATTTTATCATTGTTGTTGGTTCTTGTGGATTCTAGTGACACTTTTTCACAATATCAAAGTAAACACATCATAATTTAATGTGTAAAATGGAATTATTGAAAGTGATTTATAAGAATTTTAAGACTTTGGTTTCAAGTTTTGATTCTGTAATACTTTTGATTATGACAAAAAATATTTAATGTGATGGTTTTACAGCAAAACTAATAAATAACTCTAGCAGTCTAATCAATATATTAATCTCTGTATTTTTTTTGCTATTCACAGTATAGTAAACGCCAACATAGCAGCACTCACCGCTCTTTCTTGCTGTGGCAGGGAATCAAACAAGGAATTTGACGCAACAAATTAAATCCAGCTGGGTATTGTCTAAAAGATATCTCCTTCTTGTCTTAGCTCCCTTTTCTTCCATCAGCCAGAAATCATCTCTGTCGTGTCAGAGTCTCCAAAGGGTGTGCTCAAGACGTGTTGAAAAGGTTGGGGCATCAAGTTGAGGTTTACTCTGCACCTGAAATCCTAATTGGTAGTTCATTAGCTGGTGAGGATTACACCCTGACTTTGGTGGGGGTGGTGGGTGGGGGACTTGGCAGAAGGTATTAATGTAACTCAGCAGCAGCAGTGATTACTGAAGAGGAATTATGTTTTAACTTAATAACTATCCTTTAAATGTTGATACAGACCTTGTGCTCAGTTTTAATGACAGCACATTTCAGATGAAGAAAGGCAAAAAATATGAACCCTATCTTGTCATTGTTATTTTTTCCTAATTGATAATTTTATGTCTGCTTTGTTGAAGCTGCCATGTGTTGAATCATAATGATGAGAAATAACAAGAGCTAAGACACACTGAGCTGAGAAATAAAATCACTTTATTTTTTGACTTTGTTTTGCTGCACAGTTTGCTGAGTGGCAGGCCGACCAGCTCAGGAGCAGGCTGAACATTGAAAGTGGATTATCCCCCCGTCCCGGTGCTTAAAAGCACAACACTGCAGCACAAACGTGAACATAATCTGAACTACTGCACATCCGTAAGAGCTTAACTGTATCAGAAAATAGTATTTACGCCTGTGGGCGCTGCATGTGAATCTAGATCTGGAAGCACTCATGCATGCACAAGTGAGGGTGAAAGAAACGGTGTCAGTAATTCAGGTGAGAGGATTTAGTGGTTGGTTGAGGAAAGAGAGACGAAGGATTGAGATCATGTCGCTAAAGACGACAGAGACTACGTCAAACAGCAGAGATACTATATTAGAACATATAATTGACATGAAATAATTGTCCACTTGTGATCACAAACACAAAGCTGCTTGCATCAGTTAGCAGCTGGGTGTAGGACATTTAATTATGATTGACAAAGAAAGGAACAACACAGAAACCAGTGAAAACTGGCACATGTGCACAGTCACATTGTAGTTTGTACAGGTCCAGGACCAGTTTTCAACAGTGTCAGTTTGCATAATATTCTTATGTTTTAAGTAATTTATACATTGTTACAGGGTAAAATAATAATTGTCATCACCTTGAGTTGATGAGTTAAGATTAGATAAACCATCTTAATTACAGAACAGGGGTGACTGCCAACATTAGTCAGTCAATACATGGCAATACTGTGACAGTAATCAGCAGTCTTTTTTGTTTTGTTTGTTCCTCCTACAATTCAAAGATTTTGCATGGTGATACAGTACTGATCACCCCATGATAATCATATACAAATGAGAGTAAAATTCAGTGATCTTTATACATAGTAATATGCAATGAAACTTACAAAGATAAAATGTATAAATCATAAAATGTTGAGCAATTGTGTTAAAGTGTGCAGGTTAGACAAAAAAGATAATATAGTGTTTGATTGAGCACAAGAAAACACAAACATAATTTTAAAAATTACACCAATAAGAGATATTTTCCACATGAGTGTCAGTATTAGAAGAGCTTCAAGTTTTCATATAAAAGAGTCAGAACACATCAAATGTCATGATTTGACCTTTGTGCAGCAAACTTTGGGCAGCTGCTGTTTAGTCAGACAGGATGATATGTCTGTGACAGATATGATATATTATGTAATGGAAGGCACATCTGTCTTTTGAAAGAAATACAGATTAAATGAAGGTCAGATAGTAAAACAAATAGAAGAAACATTTCAACCAGAATGTAAAATGTAGTCATATTTAGTTCTGTATAAGCCCATTTCCTGTCCTGTGGTCTAGACCAGGGCAGTTCAATAGACCCTGATTATAAATCCTATTTAAAAAGGGTAGAGGTGAAACAGATTTTACTCTCTAGTCTAATCCAGCTCAGTGACGAAGAACAAACCCACCCACCCAGACAAGGAGATTAGTCTGTAGCTCAAAGACACTGACACCTGCATAGATCTAACTATTGGCCTTTCATGTGATAAGTTAAAGGTTAGATCACATTAAAAATGTCACTGCACTGTAATCATCTGAATTTACATTCATTTGTTCTGCTGTTGCACTGCTCCACTTTTATCATATTCAAATGTTTTATCTAAATAACGACATGTTGGGTGTTTCACTATGCTTTCAAGGCAAGTGGATAATCTTTTCCTGTTTAATTAATGCAACGTTAAGAACAAATCCCATTATATTTCCACACACATTGGAGTTGTCGGATTGTCAAGTTGTCAGTAATCCCCAGACACCTGAAGTATTAATGCTTTTCAGATAATCAAACAGATGTTGATATGTATTTATGCATATTTAGACTATATTCAAGTCACGTTTCTGTTTTATCTGTTCTTATAATCTCAAACACATACAGTAGTTTAACTTATTTCAAAGACCCTTCTGGAAACAGATCTTAAGGCATTAGCAGCAATGCCATGATGTATTGTGTAATGTTGTGTCATTTCTTACCTACATTGAACCTGTCCCTATGAAATGAACATGAATGATGTGGTTAAAAACAGCACTTGGAACTCACCGTTCTCCCTCAGACAATAATCTCTATTGAGAGTAATAATACTGCCCTGGTGACCTGATACTTGCCTGAGCTCACTGCACTGCACTGAAAATGGATTTTTATAGAGATGCAGAGAAATATGTGTCAGCTTAAGAGAAAAAAACACATTTATATCAACTTTAAAAAAGTTCTGAAACTGATTGAACTGAGATTTTCTTTTACAAACTTTAATGTCACTGATGATGATGATGATGATGATAAACTCTAACTTCTGAAAAAAATCACACTGAACTGAATTATTCGCAGCTGGTAGAGGTATGCAGCAAAATGATTTTTATTTGTTTGGACAGTTTCTATCATGAACTGGAATGACAACAGCTTCTCTGCTGTGAACTGACAGTTCATTTGCATCTTTGTAAGTAAAAACCTGTTAATTACTTTGCTTGATCACTGCTTTTGTAAAGACAGCTGCTGCGATTACGTCTGTGCACTGCTGGCTGCAAACATGTATACAGTATCAGAGGTTATTTTTAAAATGATACCACTTGCAGGCTTGGGTTCATCAGGTACATGGAGAGTATCTTTAGGTTTAGTCATAGCTATATTTACACATACATATCTTCTATTTAAAATTTCTATTCTAAATTAATTATACAACAATTACTGTTAGAATGTTCACAGAGCAACACTTTACATTACCGTTAATATACTTAGTGATTGAGATGGAACAAGATGGAACAAGATGGAAACCAGTGCTTGTCCCATCCGTGGATAAAGGAGATGGGCTGGATATATATTGCAGCAGTATATCCGCCCACTCACTCAGTCTGTAAATCCAGTCATCTGTTGGCACTATCGTCAGCAGAACCAGGGATAAATAGCTGTTTTCATTGGCTACGAAATCGAGCGTCAAAACGTACGTACGCGCTACCAGTCCCACCATGAGACGTTTGGGGACAGTTAAAGTGTACGATCAATCCTCTCATATTATCATAAATATTAACACCCCGTCATATTTACAGTTATGATTTTGTTAAAATGTTTTAGATGACATGCTATTTAACTTTAAAAAGCATATTTTTCAATCGAATTTAAATGACGCCACGTGTCACGTGTAAAAGGTTTATGACTAAATTCACAAATTAGTCTCATTAAGCAATAAATAGTGGTTTCTCTAGGTTCTGTAGTTTATTAGAATTTCTACATGAAAGAAGATTGATATTGCCACAGTATTTTTTTAATTTTATTTTATGCATTTACTTTTGTATAAACTATCAATCTAACATTTAATGAAAGTAGTGAATCCATGTAATACAGAAATTCAAATTCCTTTGGTCAGTATCAAATTTAATTGTCCCTCAGTGGGACAATTACCTGAAAAACAAACGATGAACTGGAGGAATGAATAATATCGGAAGTGTCCAAGTAAATTGTTCAGTGCACGTGGTAACTGCATTCGTCGTTGTAAGTGTTTGCGTTATTGTCATTGGTTACTTTCATTAATTAACAATTGACTGTATATGGGAAAAATACAACTAAAAGAAATGACCCTTAAACCAAAATAACAAAATGAAATATATATATATATATATATATATATATATATATATATATATATATATATAGCCGAATAAATAAACCAATAAATGGCCGACTGGGGACGTTAACAATTTTTATAATCTGAATTAACTGAATAGTAATAATAAAATATATATATTGGCGTTTAACTAGTCGTTCGTTTGAATTACGAATTTACGAGCAGCTCGTGAAGTGCTCTCATGTCTGCGCACAGTGGAGCCTCCTGTGTGTGTGTGAGAGAGAGACAGAGGGTGTGTGAGTGTACAATATGTGGGGAGGAGAAAGATCCGGCGAGCAGATCATGAAGGACGGCTCGTGCCGGCAGCAGACTTAAGTTTCACATCCACATCTGTCCTCGTGCCTCGTCGCTCGCGATGGATTTCCTGCTGAGCGGTGTGGCTGCTTGCGGCGCGTGTCTCTTCACCAACCCGCTGGAGGTGGTCAAAACGCGGATGCAGCTGCAGGGAGAACTGCAGAGCCGCGGCACTTACCAGGTTTACTATCGCAATGTGTTCCACGCTTTCTACACCATCGGTAAAGTGGACGGACTGGCCGGGTTACAGAAAGGACTCGTGCCCGGGCTGGTCTATCAGTTTTTCATGAATGGAGTCAGACTCGGCTCTTACGCCGTCATTGAGTCCTCCGGTTACATCCACACTAACGGAAGGGTCAGCGCGGTCAAAACCACGATAGCGGGGGCTGTGGCTGGAGTGGTGGGAGCCGTGATGGGCAGCCCCATATATCTGGTCAGTAGCCGAATTTAAAGCTTTAACTTCATCTGTTGTTGCATCAGCTGTGACACTTCAAGGTGAGCTGTCACTTTGTCACTGTGGAGAAAAGTAAACACAAGATTCTCTCTATTTGACAGGTGAAGACTCATCTACAGAGTCAGTCTACCTCCTCTATTGCAGTTGGACATCAATACAAACACCAGGTAACATAATAACCTAAAGTAAAGGTATGATATATGAAAAGCAGCATCAGTTTCCTCATGTACAACTCCCCCCTCCCTCTCTCCTCTCCACTTCTTCCTGTCAGGGGATGATCCACGCTCTGGCAGCCATCTATAGGCAGCATGGAATTCTGGGACTGTGGAGGGGCTCCAGCGCCGCTGTGCCGAGGGTCAGCGTGGGGTCAGCTGCTCAGCTCTGCACCTTCTCCTCCTCCAAGGAGCTTGTGATCGACTTAGAGGTTAGAAACAGAGCTGACTGAGGTTCCATTAACATGAAAGTCATATAAAAGTTTGGCTGCTGGAATGTCATTTCACCAGGATTACACTTGGGGAGCATGTCTCTTATATGAGCACACAGCTCAAGATAAACATGACTCTTTTGAGGTTTGACTGACTTTAAACGTTACTTAACTTAGACAGAGCTGCCATTGTAGTTGTTGTTGTTGTTTATACTCCAACCAAAAATGCCAAATATTAACAGGTTCAAGCTTGTAAGACATTAAGATTTGCCATTTTTTATGTCAAACTAGGCTTTAGGAGCCTACAGTGTATTTTTTTTTATTTGCAGCTATTTGTATCAGATTAATTGATCATAAAATAATCATTAGTGACTAAACTGAGAGAAACAGGTTTGAGAAGAGATAAACTGTTGTCACCAGCTGAGCACTGATTACAAAAGCAGTCATTGTAACGCTGACAAAGCGCTGTGCGCTTTGCTGGAACAGAAATTTGACACTTTTCATTGCAGGCCCCTCTGTCAACGTGAGGCTTACACAACTAGTTCACCAGTTCACTGGAAACAAGCTGCTACAAAAACTAAAAAGAAAAGGGTGTACCATGTATTTTTTTTTAAAAAAATGCTCAGAAAAAAAACTAAAAATTTTATTTGTCACTACCAAGAATTCCTTTGAGCTGTTGTAACTGATTAGAAGATGTGTGTGTGTGTGTGTGTGTGTGTGTGTGTGTGTGTGTGTGTGTGTGGAAGTGGGGCCTGTCCACATCTCCCTATACTCCCACTGCCTCACACACGACCTGCTCATGATTTATGCTCTAAAGAATCACAATGCCAATTTTCTCTTTTATTTCATCTGAAGTCTATTTTATGTGTTCCATAGAAACAGGCGTAGCTTTGGCTGTAGCTACTGCAGTGTGTTTCTGTGTGTGTCTAACTTAGGCACTAAATATAGAGCCATTCTTCCATTTCACTGAATGTTTCAGATCATGCCTAGTTAAAATTAGAAGTGGCTACACACATCCTGGTACCTTGATGGTGATGTACTAGTCTAGTATTCCTTCACCAGTGTGTCATGAGATTATATCTCTTTTTGTATTTTTCCTTAGATTTTCCCAAAGAACAGCTGGTTGGTTGCTCTGAGCGCCGGCATGATCAGCAGCGTGGTGGTGGTGTTGGCTATGACACCGTTTGACGTGGTGAGCACACGGCTCTATAACCAGCCTGTGGATCATCTGGGGAAGGTGAGAAGACAGAATAATTAAACTGAAGTTCTAAACCTTCAGGTTTCCTATAAAATCAAACTTATAAAATCAAATTTTCAGCTGCTTTCATTCAGTTTTTGCTGCTCAGTTTTACAGACACATAGAACATGTAGTAACAATGCACCATGTTACCTCAGGGCAGGGCAGCGTAAGACTTCACCACCTGCTGCTAGGTAACACACCCAAGTCTCTTGAAGTCCTAGAACACCATTTTTTCGACTATTTCAAACTGTTCTTTCAAACTTGTTCGACATATGTAATTTTGGGGGCTCAGAATGGCCCAGGAGCACTGCTAGAGGGCCTGATACAACCGCTTGATAAAGTCCTAGAATAAAACAGTGGGGAAAAGTGAGTCACATCTGATTTAATGGCGTGTGTCTCTTTGCATATATTATATCCTCAGAAATGTCAGAATCTCAGCTAAAAGCGGATACAATCCATTTCTACAACAACCAAATACAGCTAAAAATAAGTAAAGAGCAAGTAAATAAACTCTGCATAAAGATGTAAACACAAACCATGACCCCACCACCACACACACACACACACACACACACACACACAGCGCTTTATAAACAAACAAATGATGTCATCCTTGAGTGTTACATGTGTGCTCCGACTGTTTTTCTGTTTTCCTTTCACCCAACAGTCGTTAGTAGTAGCTTGAGCTAGCATTCACCATTCATTCACATAGCTGCAAGCAGGCTGCTGGCAGTGGAAAGGGGGCGGGATAAGCAAGTTTAAGGAGGTGTATCTAGGTGGGCTAGAGCTCCTATGACGACATATCGCAGGAGGTCGGAGATGGAGTTGAGGTTTAACATTTTAATCAGATGCAGGGAGCTTTTAGAAACTGAAAGTTAAACAAAAACTGTTAAAACATCAGACTTTTTAACAGAGTTCTGAGTGAATCAGTCACGGCCCCAACTGCCTCTGATCAAGTCATTAGAGCTGTTTACACATTATGATGCTGAGCTGCTGAATCACCAACGATCCTTGGCCCAAGTTGGTGAGCCACTGACTGCAAATCGCTGATAAACTCAGCCAGTGTGAACTAGACTTTACAGGCTGTCAGACTCACTGATGGACTATAGTATGATGATAAATTGGTGTAGTGCAGTTTTAGGGACCATAACAGATACTTTTCAACTTTGTCTTTATCATTATCTCATCTTTCAGGGGCAGCTTTACAAAGGTTTTGCTGACTGCTTTTCCAAGACCCTAAGAAAAGAGGGCGTGACAGGACTCTACAAAGGCTTGGGGGCCTCTTATTTCCGTCTCGGTCCACACACTATTCTGTCTTTGTTCTTCTGGGATGAATTGCGCAGACTGTACCGGCAGTTCAGATAACACCAGGGACACGGAAACCAGAAAATTGGTAACTCATTAAGCTCTGAGTTCGTAGGTTAAATGAGTCCTCATTTAATGAGTTTACGTTTATGAGGTGAAAGAAAAACCAAGGGATGCTCTCCTTTCTCAGTGGGAAAAGAGGAAGAGCAAAGGTAATGTTTTACACTCCTGACACATCAGTGCAGTCAAAATGCATCAGGAAGGAAAATGAAAACTTAGAGGATAACATGATATTCTTCATATAGAGTCTACTGTATTTTCACTTGGGTAAACACTGCACATCAAACATCACAGCTCTTTTGAAGATCTTAACCTCTTGAGTTATGTCACTCCAAAAAATAATAATAATGATTACCTATGTATCTACCTATGGGCACAACTGTGTACCTTCTGGACAAATCATCAAATGTGGTCCACAGTTTGAGAAAAATAATAGATTGTGTCAGCAACCACAGTAATGGCACATAAACAATAATGTGAAGTGACTAGTGCAAAATAGGTCAGCAGACTACTGCAGTATATCAGAGGGTAAACAGATATGTTGGTAATGGTGTTACAATCTTATTAGACATATGTATTCAAGTTGTGCCGAAAATGTGAATCTTTTACTGTTCAAACATCATTTAACTTAAATTAATGCATGTAATAAACTGATACAGAATAGAAAGACAGCATGAAATACAGGGGATTTTTCCAGCTTTAAATTTGAAAAAAAAAGGGGGAAGTAGAAAAACAGAAAAAAGAAAATAATTGTGACAAGGGTTTTAAAAGTAGATGTTGCCTCTTCATGAAGAAAGGGAATGAAAGAATTTTTTGTAGGTCATAATGTGGTATAGATGCCATGAAACCTGTTTCATGTCCAGTGAAACAGCTAAAACAGGGTTTTAAAACAAATGAAGTTTTAAGCAGTGTGTGCTGTGTACGCCTGTAGGGTGTTGTGATATTCAACAAAAGAGCCACAAACATTCTTTACATATTTAACTGACAAAACAAAAAGTATCTTTAAAAATAAGAATTTATTATTTTAACATGCAGCAAAATTACTCAGCGTCCACTCAATAATACTACCTCCTCAATGCTGATGATTTTATGCACATCAGTAGTTGTGTGGTGTAGCTTTTTAACTGAGCTACATTGTTGCTGATTTAATTCTGCGTTTGTTTTCACTGTATTTTTTAGTGAATATTGTTCATATCCATAATTTTGTTCAAAGACCAGCATACTATTGGGACATAAACATAAACCTGCAGTTGTTAAGTGTCACAGCTTTTAATGAAAACCTGAGCTTATCCCATATGCACCTTAAGTCATCACCTTAAAAATGTTTATTTATGTTTAAAATTTATCAAATTGAAATTGAAAAACCAGTTTGTTGACTTTAAGTCAACACCAATTAGTAATTAAAACAACAACAAAAAAAAATTGTACTGTTATAAAATTGTTGTTAATTATTTTCATAGGATAAAATTCTAATTTACAGAATACTACAATGGCACTATTTAGAAAATGTATTAATATATTGATTGATGACGATTGAATTGATGACACTTTTAACGTTTGATAGGCACCAGATTATCCACTTTCCACTTTGTGTGACAATAATCTTGTAATTCACATGACAGTATCAGTTTACAGCCAAACTAAAGGGTCCAATGTTCCAATTTCTTTTTTTTCAATTTTCCTCAAAAGCATCAAACCATTATTGTTGCCACATCAGTGCATAGTTACTTATGGTTCTGTTGAACCAGTGCAGTTTAAATTTTCTTTAATGAATATTTTGCAGTTATACAAAACTGCGAACGTGTTCCCTGGATTAGATGTTTTCTTCATGAAGTGAACAATACGAGCAATAGATGATTTTTTAAAAATAATTCATTATTAGTTTTTAGTCATTTTCAAGCAACTTTGTCTTCTAAATGTAATGGTATTAATTTGTATTGCAAACACTGTAAGTGGTTCATTGTGGGCCATTCTTATATATGTTAAGTGAACAGTTTCTGGGTTTATCTTGCAGGGTTAGTGGACATTAGTGAACAAGGACACTATATGGACTGTATATTTCATATTTTACAGTGACAATGATTATTAAGATATGTATAAGGTTAATTAAGACACATTAGACTAAAGTAATCCACTGAAAATGAATCCACTTTGAAAATTGCCTTTTAAACAGTTCAAGCTAATCTGACCCAGTCTAACAATTTTTGTGCCAAACCTTGTGCCATTTGTTTAGTTCCCATCAAACCAGCTGATTTTTTCTAATGATTCAGACATCAGAACAGAAGCTGCCTGATGACTAAAACACTAATTGTTTTTTTTTTCTGCTCAAGATATTCTTTTCTTTTGAAATTTCCAAACTCTTTTGCGGATGATTCCAATGTAAAGTCTCTGATGACATGTGTAATGTATCAAAACATGTATTGGCAATTGTCCTAAGACCGAACGGTGTCATTGAACGCTACATGCAGCAGCTTGGTAATGTTTAATGAATGTGAAACAGACTTCATTTCCTGTTAAGGGAAGCCAGTCTTTCTGTGTAAGGGACGTTGAAGAGGAAATAAATCGGACTTTTTATTGACAGACATTGTGCTATTACCTTGTTTTTTAAGAGGTGAATTATAATTATGTTATCTCATACTTTACACAGTTGACTCTGTACAGCTGAGAGGTGGTTTATAGGAGCCATGGTTGTCTTCACCCTCACTTCATTCAAAACTAACTTTTTGACCATTTGACTACCAGCTGTTTGAATTAGAGAACAGAAAGTACTGCACTCTGTGCATGAGTGATTTACCCCGTGACCTAACAAAACCATTCATCATCATGACCAATACGCTGTCTTTCTGAAATAGAAAGTGTGACTAAACAAGACTACTGTCTAGAGAGCACTGGCCAGGCATGAAACAGGAACACTAGGTGTCTATCATGAACCTTTACTTTAGGTTATATTCTTATTAGCATCTCTAATTCTTTAACAGGACCATTAGGTGTGTCTCAGGCCTGGGGCATGTGCTCTGGATAGCTAACTGTGTCATTCAGAAAGTCAACTGTGTGCAAACATAACAACATAACAGTTTGCCTTATGACATTACTGTGAGGGAAATGGACTTTATGTACACACAGATAAACTCTTTCCACTTCTGACAAAGGTGAGTGAAGGTGACAGTTGAATTAATTCAGCATGTTTTCATCTAAAAACATCTGTATTCTGCTTCCACACTTTATTTCATTGCAGAATTATTTAATCGATTAAAAAAAAACTTCAAAGTGAAACTACAAGCAGTTATTCAAGTAAGAAATTCTATAAAATATTGATATAAAACACTACATGTAAGAGAGTGTGCTGAAGCCAATAAGATTAACGTGTCTTTGTTGAAAAGATGCAGCCATGGTCACTTGAGTGGGTCTTGGCAGAGCTCCTGGACGTGTTTGGAGTGTTACTCAGCAACACTGGACATTTTGTTTACAGTGTGGGGGAATACTTAAAAGCTCAGAGGCCAGTGTGGTGGTCTCATTCCAAAAGAGAAACACCCAAAACTGGTGCTTATGAAGATAACTAAAAATATGATATATTATATATACAATACCATGCATAAGTTACAGGCACCCCACACGTTTTGTGGGGTGCCTGTAACTCGACATCAACTGCTGATCTCACCTTGGTCAAAATGGGAAAAGCGAATTGCCAAAGTGTGATGTCCAAAGAGTCCAGATGAGGCAAACTATGGCAGAATTCTCCCCTCAGTGCAATAAAGAGGGTCACGAGAGACCTAAAGCATGTTTTGGGTGGCCACCAACTCATAATGCCTTGTCAATATACTTGTCACTGCAGCATCTCTTTTGGATGAGTCACAGTAAAGTCAGCAGCTGATCCCAAGACGCCTATCACATCTGGTTTCAGTTCTCTGGTAAAACTCATAACTAAGTTCATAGTGATCTGATGATCAGCTTGTTGGTCAAATGAATTATTTTCCCCTGTAAACTTAGATTTAAGAGGAATGATGAAACATATTAAATGATGCCAAACTTGTACTGTAGTACTGGTCTGACAAGAAAAACAGTCATGAGTCATGATTTTAGTTGTTAAAACAAGCAGGAACTTGTTGGTGATATTAGCACATCTGACCGATGCTTGCGTGTTTGCTGTGTTACTGCACTTCCCTCTAGTTTTAAAGTTCATATGTGCATCAGAAGTTGTTCAGACCGATGAAAAGTGTTGAAATGTTTGAAGAATTGTTTGCCTTGATGTGGACGATCAGTTAGTTTGTACTTGGATTGGAAGCAGTTAAATTCCACTTCTAAACAACAGTAACCGAGCCACCAGGACACTTTGAATACACCAAAAAGAAACAAAAGAATATTTAATTTTGACACCCGCTGCTTCCATTGAATTCTTTCCTCTGACTGCAAAGTTGTCCTTTTTTAAATCACTAGATGGCGACAAACATTTTATCTCCTCCTTGAAATAGCAAGAATATACCAGCAAAACTTAAATGTATTGGACGGCATGGCACTGATTCTGCTTAATTACACAAATATACAACACATTAAGTCAGAATGTAATGCACGGTCATATTAATACAAAACCACATTATGAACATTGACAACAGAATTATAAAACATTTCTTAAATGACAGATCGAATTTGTATTTAATATGAGTGTTCAGATGTCAGCATCCTCTTCCTCTACTCGCTCTTCTTTTTCGTGGAGGTGCTGCTCCTGTAGCAGAGGACCTGGACCAGGAGGATACAGCTAAGACAGGCTGACAGTATGTAAGACAGAGTGGTCCATGAGCTTCCTGTGTCCTTAACATAAAGTTTAAAGCAATCTCAGTTAGTAAACGGCAGTTTGGACTCATGTAAAATATGTAATTGTCTTAATGTTTGTGTGCATTTTCTGACCACATACCTGCATTGATACAAACATAAGACTCAGAGACGCTGTCCATGTTAGCAGCACAGACACAGTGGACAGTTGACCTGTGTGGCCGTTGTAGTGGTTAGTTCCAGCCTGGACAAGCTGTGAACAACAAATCCAACAAATACATTCACTCTCCTCTTGATAGATTTATATTTAAAAGGTCTTTATTAATTAGTTACAGAAATTGAAAAAAAACAAAAACGATGAGCTTGTGAGTTTCTACCTTGCTCGCAATTAAAGCTGCCAAACTGGAGGTCTGCATCGCCAAGGCGACACCTGAGGCCAAGTAGGAGCCGAGGAGGAACATTATACCACTGTACGCCAAGAGGAACAGCAATCCTGCCACATGAACACAAAACAGCCAGATATTACTTTTATAAGACGGTAGAAAATTAAGACTTGGAAAAAAAAATAGACATCTAAAAAATCATCTAAATTTTAAGAGCAGTGATGTAAGTGTTCTTCTAACAAAAGACCAATTACTAAATACAACCACAAGGTGGCGTTCGAGGGACCACATTGACCAAACATGACACAAGAAGACTGTGTGGATGTCACAGCCCTGAAAACTTTGGCTGACAGAAAACAGAAGACTGACAACAACAAAGTCTTCCTGTTTTCATTCCAAATGACTCAGACTCAGACCTGAAAATATAAACAGGTGATTAGTTAATTATGTCTGAATCTTTTTATCTGACTCCTCTAAAAACAAAATTTATCATGAAAATGATAGGCAGACCCAAGTAAACCATCCTGCTGCTGTAAAGACTATATACTTAAAAGTAAATATTTGGGGCTGAGAGCCATGGGGAGTCTAGAAATGGACTTTACATGTGATTTGTTGACAGATTACACCAGCTGTATCCTAATATTATTATCTGGAATATGCATTTGCAAAATTGGCAGACAACGCACGCTCACCTCTGAGAGTATCGCCACGATAATGTAAGATGAGGAAGACAATCACAGCTGTCTGGGCCAACGTGAAGAGCCTCTCCGCCCACGCACTGTGGAGCATTTCAAGTACATAAGAGAATTTATATGGACAATATATAATACAATAGAGATAATATATCGATAAGTGATATGTCCTATCAGCTATAAAACACTTTAAACACCCTACACTGTTTAAACTTGTGATGAGAGATATTCTTAGTCATTTACTAAATGGATGGCCACCCAGGGTTTTGTTTATCTAGTGAGTCACACATTTCTAAAACATGTGACTTAATGATTTACTGTCTGATATCAGTGAATTACCACAGATCCAGATGTATCAGCTACATTTCTCTCATCTTATGACAGTTATGGTTTGTGAAAGGCAGCAAGGAGATGAAATGCTAACTGGGTTGGACCAGAGTGTACCTACACTACCAAATCAGCCACTAAGTTTATGATGTGATACTTGATTTATTTAACACGTAATCATCAAATACATACAAGAGAGGGAAGTTTTTGACCATGGCGTAGACAACAGGACATGAGAGCGCGTAAAGCTGCAGCAGGACAGAGATGAGACTCAGGCCGTCTGCGCTTCCTGTCCACAGTATCTTCAACAGCTGAGATAACTGTGCTGCAGGGACAGCACACAACAGTCAGTAAATAAACAACAACAAATAGCAGTTATTCACATAGAGAATTATTATTGAAGAAAATCCTTCCTCTCCCATTCCCACTGCCACACCTTCACCTGGATTACTGTTACCTGCACCTCCACCCACAGAGGATTTATTATCAACCAGCACAGCCCAACAACTTCATTTCCTTTATGAACAATAACCAGTCTCATGATAATTGGCCCTGAGATCCAAACAGCCTGGACTGAGTGAATAAAGTGATGTGAGTTTTTATTTTATAGTTAAGTTTAATTTACTCTCTATCGTTGGTTTGGTGATAATTACTCAGTATTTTAGTTCATATTAAAGATACCGTTTGTTTGAAATATACCTCGTTGATTTATATAATGCATTTGTGTTTAGTCAGAAACTTATCAAAACTGATCCATTATTAAATAACAGAGACAAATGCAGTGACCCTCACCCTCTTTGTCCTAACTGAAACTGAGTTAATCAATCCTGGAACAAATAGGATACAGTCTTCATCTTCATCAACCACAAAATCTCTGTTTACTCTGTAGGTATTTTCTAATGCAAAGACTGGGGTCTTGCTAATAATGCTTGTAATAGCGTTATTTACCACCATCATGGTGCAAATGTGTTCTTGAGGACACAGTAGTTCTCTCAACATTTGGCTGCACTCTTCATCCAGCCTCAGTCACTGTAACACTATGATTGATAACATTGTCTACAATGGTAGCCCTTTTTTATCTGGAACAGTCTGTTTACTTGGTCTCCTTTGCCCTCCTCCTGTTTTGGTTTTTCAGCCAACAATAACCGACAGAGAAGATTTAATTGATTTGGTCGCTGATAAAACTTTCAAAGCCATTTTGACATTTTTTTTCAAGAGAACAGCAGTGAGCCCCTTGCGATTCATCAAACTGTGCCGACAAGAAAATCGGTTCATCACATCACTGCTCATTAGTCCTGTTAGCTCAGCTGGTAAGTAGATGTTCTTTTAAACCAGATATCCAGGTTTGTGTCCTGGTTGTGGTAATTGTTGCTAGGTTTAGGTGTGAAATGCACAGCCCAACACTGATGAACAAACATCACTTCTATTCACTTTGTGCCAGTTCAGCCAGGAAAAAGGCAGAGTGAATTGACCACAAGTGGCATTTGTCGCAAAAAAAAAAAAAAAAGAGCTGCTGAAAAAATGTAAAAGTTAGATGTGACCATGAATCCCCTGAATATGAATATTTAACACAGATCTAAACTCCTAATAGCCTGATTGATATTTTATTTAGTTTAAGTTTTATTCCAATGTATGTATCCAACTGATATGAGTGATTTTTTTGGTCATGGTCTTTTTCGTGGTCTTTCTCGTGGGGTATTTATGGTGTGTTGTTGCTGTCACGTGATTAAAGCAGTTTTGTTTAAATCGAGGAGAAATCTTACCCAGGAGTGTGTCAGCTAGGATCCATATTCCGGAAGTTTTGTTGAGTATCAGCTTTATGCAGGGCGCTGTGACACAGTGAACACGTTACTGGCAAACACAACCACTGGCGCATGTTCAATCACAACATCTGGAACCGCTGGTATGAATCACAACCTAACAAAATAACAACCCAAGCGGATTAGGAAAAAAGGTGAACGTAACATGTTATTAAAAATATTTTTTGTAAAAGAAAAAATAAATAAAGGCGTAGAAAAACAAACATCTTCCACCCTTTTCTTTGGCCTGAATTGACGGAAACGTTGCAACGTTTTCTCGCAGCCTTTTCAAACTCTCACACTCCGATGTTTAACTTTTCTCACCGTGCAAGTGAAAGTTGACGAAAAGTTCCTGGTAGCATTTTTCTGGCATTAAATATGTAACGAGGAACCGTTTGACGGGAGACGTGGCCATGGTCGCAGAGATCCTCACTCACTCTGCAGCGGAATGGGGAGTGGTCCAAAGGTTCCCCGATATTTACAGACCAGAGGTTCACTCACTCACCGCTGCATTATATAAGGGGAATCCTGATGATTACATAACAACAAACACACACACACACACACACACACACACACACACACACACACACACACACACACACACACACACACACACTCTAAGTCTACTACAGTCTTTGTTTAGGAAGCAGTTAACAGAGCTATAATATATAACAACAACAACAACAATAATATGCACTATGACTATGTTGTGTATAGATTAAGAAACTGAATACTTATTACAGTGTAGATTCATCTTATCATAAGTTTTGTTACACTTGACATTTTCTCTAGTCTTTATTTCTCAAATGTACAAATTATTGAATCACCTGCTTTAAAAAAAATATTTTGATATTATTATTTATTGAGTATATTACAAATATATTGTGTTTTATGCAATAAAAAATATTGCCTCTGCATCATTATTTGCTGCAGCAAATAACATTTGAATTTGTTTTTAAGTTGTTTTTTTTTTTTTTAATTTTGAGTATGAATTCTGTCAGTGCAAACATTTTTCATTTTGCAAGTTTAATAACAAGATAGAAATAGAAATAAAAAATACTTTATTTGTTCCAAAGGGAAATATTGTCTGTTTGACCGCAGTGTCAAGTTAAAATGAATAAATAAGTAAATGTCTGCCACTTCAGGCTTCAAGCTTCTACATCCGATCTAGACATGATGTCCACTGGTTTATGATTGGCTTGCAAACATGTGATGTCGATAATCTTTTGTTGTTTTTTTTTTTTTTTTTTTTTTTTCTTTGTTGAAGCTGATATTATTTGAGTGTGGTGCAATGACTCTTCCCAGGTTTGATAAAAGGTAAATTTGCACAACACAGATCTTCAAAACGTTACAAATTAGCTTTTGTAGTAATAGTAATAGTCAGGCAAAAACAATGGGAGAGGTAGACAAAACATTGAACGGAAGAGAATAAAAAATTTAAATTGTACTGTTATTGAAAATATTTCCTGCCTCCACACCCTGCAGACTTTGATATGATTGTTGCAAAAAATGTAAAAGTTAGATGTGACCATGAATCCCCTGAATATGAATATTTAACACAGATCTAAACTCCTAATAGCCTGATTGATATTTTATTTAGTTTAAGTTTTATTCCAATGTATTATTGAAGTGTGTATTGTATTGTGCTATTGTTGTGTGTACACAACAACTGATATGAGTGATTTTTTTTCTCTCTCATGGTCTTTTTCGTGGTCTTTCTCATGGGGTATTTATGGTGTGTTGTTGCTGTTACGTGATTAAAGCAGTTTTGTTTAAACCGAGGAGAAATCTTACCCAGGAGTGTGTCTGCTAGGATCCATAACAGCCATAACCCCAATTTTCCATAGCAATCACTATTCCCGTACTACTACTACTACATAAAATAATAAAACAAAACAATAAATCCCAGCATTTTTTTACGTCATTAAATACCTATGTAGTAACACTCTAACCCACTCTGAACCAGTGGGTTTTCAGCCATTTGTTTGCTTGCTCTCTGACAACATGTGTAGTGGAGTGTGCTCCTGTTACATTGCCAAGGCTGTTTACGTCTTACTGCTGCTATCCATGATCTGTAACACTGTGATGTTCTTTCCTGGCTGGGATGTCAAGTATGTCAAAAGAACATATTACTGATGAGGTTAAATACCTGGGCAGACTCATCAGAGGGGGCCTAGTGGTGGGTTGTCCTTTATCTCAAATCTCTTACTGAAAGCTGTGTCTCTGGACTGAAATGATCAGTTTTCTGTGGTCATCTTGCCTGCGTCCTGATCAAAGAATATCAAAAAAGTGATCAAAGACCTGTAATTCTCCAAATCTTATAACACTTGAAATTAAATGCATTATCACATAGTGTCATCACCTACTGCATATTTTAATGTGTGATCATCTTGAGGCACATTTCATCCCAACTGGAGCGAAGTCCTCCAAGTCTGTTTCAAGCTTAAACTTATAACATATTCTTAACATGTTTTACACTGAATCTGTGTCTGATTTTGTTTTATAGATGTTGATCCCAGCATCTTACATCCATAAGACTGGAGAACGGGGGCTCTGTAGCCCCCCCATTGGGGTGAGTGTGTCAGAAGTGGGACATCTCAGGTGTTCGGTTAGTGAGGACTCCTCGACTCAAACTTTTAAAATGCAACTTTTGAAAATGCTGCATAACATCTAGGTCCTCATTTACATAGATAATTAAAACAACAACAATACATTTACAACAAATGGTTTCCTTTTTGTTCATTTGCTTTGACAAGGTTGATGAAATTTTGGTCTTGAATGACTGAACGGAGAGTTTCAAATGTACACATCAAAATTAATTTAATTTAATTCAATTACAAATAACTTTAAGAATATATTGAGAAACAGGAGGGCAAAATACTGAGCACGGACATTTAGTGTTGATACACCACGTCTAAAACTGTGATTACTTCTGACTTTCAGTTTTCCTCTAACTTCAGATGTGCTTGTCGATCGTATTTGCTGCACTGTGTGCAGCAGGAGCCGTGTACGGTCTCACTGTGGCGTCACTCTCTGTTATCAGTATTGGAGTGGGTGGACAACACCTTTCAAAAGCAGGTAACAGATAAAAACATTTCCTGTTGGCTATGTTATGATTATGTTGGTTGTTCATAAGTCTCTTCTTCCTCTGCTTCTACACAGATCTCCATCTTCCTGTTTTACCCTGAATCTTGGAACAGTTGCACTGAGCCTGAGAACGTGTTGGTGCTCAACATTGGCCTGTTCACTGCTAATAGTCATCAGCATTCTGCAGCTGCTGCTCTTTGTTGTTCAAATGATCAACGGCCTCATTGGCTGCCTGTGTGGAACCCACATGCAAACTAGGTAAATAATATATATATATATATATATATATATATATATATATATATATATATATATATATATATATATATATATATATATATATATATATATATATATATTAATATTTTTATTGTTGTTTACTTTGTTTGTTTGCTTTTTAGCTTCAGGAGGTGTACAAAGGCATCAGGAGCTGACTTGAGATGAAGACGAAGGCTACTGTCGCCAGCAACATTTGAAAAAAGAGCTTGCTGATGTATTTTCTCATACTGATTCATGTTACAGTATATTCAAATTTGTTTAACATGTATCTATATGACATCTAGACAAACTGCTTTGAAATATGACCTACCTTGCAAATCCTACAAAAAGTTTCTTTTCTTTGTATATATATATATATGTATATGTGTGTGTGTGTGTGTGTGTGTGTGTGTGTGTGTATATATATATATATGTGTGTGTGTGTGTGTGTGTGTGTGTGTATGTATGTATGTACGTGTGTGTGTGTGTGTTTTGTATATAACTTTTATACAATATACAACTTTTTCCAGCTGTGACAGAAAACCACTGCCACTTAAATCAAATTAGAAATGTATAATTATCATTTATGTCTTGGTTTTATCCTCACACAGGTCAATGGACAATTCCTTTATCACTTTATCTATACAGTTATTTGCATCTTTGTTTATTTGAAACACTTACAAAACATCAGACTGCCTAAAGAAAAAAAATGAATAAA
The DNA here is from genome assembly GCA_016801845.1 of Polydactylus sextarius. NCBI lineage: Eukaryota > Metazoa > Chordata > Actinopteri > Polynemidae > Polydactylus > Polydactylus sextarius. Next base: position 15,119,502 of record CM028914.1, read on the forward strand.
TGTATTGGTTAATACTTTCTCTTCTAAATATCTTATTTTATTTTTATGACAACATGGTTTGTAATTACAATATTAAACAAAATTAATACAATAATTGTACCAGTGCTGGTGGTACTGTACTAAAAGATGGTAGATGTGCACTGTATTATATAACAAATAAAACAATACTGTCTTTCATGAGAGGAAGGAAACTCTGTTTCAGTGGCATACTTTTCATATTTCCAACCATCAACACTGATGAATTTATATGGCCACACCCAAGCATTGCTAGGAAACATCATATATTTTGGGAAGCATAGCCTTTAATTTTTTTTTTTTTTTTTTTCATTTCAAATTCTCTTCAATTTAATTACACAAGATGTAAAACTACTACAGTCAGCTGCTCCCTAGAAAAAAATGTAGCACATCCAGTGAGTTAACTACCAACAATATGTAGATGTCAATGACACATTGTTCCTTCTCCACTTAACCACAGGTCACAAGTCCAACTTTTGTATTTCACAATGTCAATACATCAACAGCAGCCTGTATGCAATGGGTGGAGTCAAAACATGTCTTAAACTAAATCTTCTTAATTACAACCGAGAAGCACATGATATTGTATTACAGCCACATAAAAGAAAGTTCAAATTAATCGCAATGAGCTCTCTGCAGACCTGATCTATAAATTAAATGTTTGGGAGTGTTGTGACCATCAGCACCTTCTGACTCAGATGATCTGAATGTTCAAAAAAAAATGCATCTGGACATTAACTATAATAACCGAACAAAACCAGCATTGTTTCTCAGAAATGCCATGGAGTGAGTCACATTTTCTCTTTTAGCCTATCTCTGGCCCTGTTTGCTCATGTTATCAGTCTGTCATTACACCTCCCACACCCTAACATCACTCACAGTATTTAGTTAGTTTCTGCTACCAGTTCAAATACCAAATACAAAGTTTCCCTCTGAACGATTCAGATTGGACGATTCGGTCTGAAACTTACAGGACGAGAGTTGTGTTTGTTTTTCCCACTCTAACAATATGTGTACTGGAAGATGTTCCCGTTGCATTGCCGTTACTTTGTACCCGTTAGCTCTCATATCTATCATCTGTAACATTGTGTTATTCTTTCCTGATGGAGACATCAAATATGCCAAAGATGGACATATTACTGAGGAGGTGAAATACATGGGGGGACTTGTTGGAGGAGGTTTAATGGTGAGTTGACTTCTTCTCTTGTCTGTTACTGAAAGCTGTAAAGACTGAGTGCAGCCTCTGAAAAAAACAACAACATATGTTCACATGTGGATCTAAAACTGAAGTTTTAAAAAAGTGTTATGTTGCATTTTAACTGGTGTGCAGTCTGGACTCCACAATGACTTCTGTAATTCCTGTTTTGACTTATTAAGTGAGGATCGTCAGCTTTTTTTGAGGTAAACTGAGTTAAATACTAACTACTTGCAATCCATCTGTCCTGCTACAGGTTTTGCTTCCTGCTCTTTACATCCACTTGACTGGAACACAGGGTTGCTGTGGGAATCGCTGTGGGGTGAGTAAGTTAGTCAGAACTAGAGATGAGACATTTCAGGTACTAAGTAAAAAATAAATCAATTAATCAATTAAATATGGTAGACCTGTGTATCTTTAAACTACCAGGAAACAAAAAAAAAAAACGGTTGATGCACAATATGAATATAATGTGTTAAGACATGAAAATAAAACTTCAAAAATGTTTTTTTTTTAATCATTTCTTCTTCTGCAGTTTTTTTAATGACATCATGTGTAGTACAGAAGAAAGAAGAAAAAGGAAGCAGAAGAAAATAAAACATGTTTATGTATTTTTTTGTGTTGTGCTTTATTGTGAGAGGTGACATAAACATAAACCTACACCGTGCTCCACCTTCAGTTCATAAATACCTCATTTATCAAACATCAGGAGGAAGAGGGGCGGAGGGAGAGGGAACAGACACGTTTAAAACTGCCATAAAAGTGTTTCTGACCTTCACTTTTCTTTTAATCTCTACAGATGTTCTTATCAATTGTATTCGCTGCAGTGGGCGTAGCTGGAGCCCTGTACAGTTTGGCTGTGGCAGTGCTTGGTTTGAAGAACGGGCCTCTCTGCAAAGTTCTGGTGCACTGGACAACACCCTATAAAGACAGGTGACACAAACAAAGAGTAACTTCCTGTCAATAATGTAAAACATTACCAAAGACCTGGTGATTCAAAAACCTAATTTTTTCGCACAGTGACATGAATTACTTGACTGATGACTCATGGAAAAAATGCACAGAGCCTAGGAACATTGTGCAGTTCAACACTGGGTTGTTTGCCACTCTGCTGGCCACCAGCAGTCTGCAGCTGATCCTCTGCGCTTCTCAGATGATCAATGGACTGTTTGGCTGCCTGTGTGGAACCTGCATGGACAAAGGGGTAAGATAACAACCGGATGTCTCAAATAGAAATAAGAACACTGTCAAATATCTCAAAAATAAATTGTTAATTATCTGAGAATCAACTTCTTTTTCTTCCTTACAGCCACTGTAAGCTCCTGACAGCTGACAGCGCCCTCTGCTGGGACATTGAAGATATTTTTTCTGACTGCTTCTACCTAGAATTTTCATAGATTGTACTCGTTCCTATTTGATGGGTTTAAAAAACATATTTTGTGTTTGTCATGTTGCTTTATAGACTTTAATTAACCAAAAAAAAAAAACCATTTAAGATCTGATTAGATTATGTATTACAGTGTATGAAGGTTTGTTATAACAACCAGTTAGAAATAGCCCATGCTTATTATATGGTTAGTTTTTAATAAACTAGTTTTAAAAAAATAAGTGAGTGAAGTTTTGTTTTTATCATATCTGCCTTTTGATATATTCAAGTTTTTGAGAGAATAAAATAAGAACAGGACAAAGTTAATCTCCACCATTGACAACTTTAATGTAAGTTGTATCACTACAGGTTTTATCTATATAAATATGTAGGTGTCATCTGAAATCGTTAACATTGTCTGGATAAAATCGACTGAAATGACAGAAATACAACTTGAAAACTTAATACATCTGATATTCAACACTGTGGAAAAAAATCTTGTACATGGAATGCAGTTTGAAAAAAAAAATGGCACATTGGAAGAGACAGTTGATATTTGATCAATGATTTGTATGCAACAATAAGGGTTGTTCCAACAAGAAAAAAAAGGCATAATGTAGTGATTTCAAAGGCAAACACTGGGTCTTAAAAAAGTATGAGACTTAATGATAATGATAAAAATCATAACAGGAGGGGAAGAAACAAAAACAGTCACTGTTACATCCTCACTCTGAGATGTAGACAACAATACAATGACTTCATCGTTTGGCCTGTGACTTTTTAGGCTCAACGTTTTTACTTCAGGCATCTTTAACACCACTTCACATTTTCAAATAAAATATTCATGCAATGAGCTTACGTAAGGTTTTAAGAACTTGTGCATTTAATACGTGTCTGAGTTCTTCTAAGTTACGTTTAAAAAAAAAAGAGTTGAAATGACTCAAAAAAAAAAAAAACTGTGCGGGTACGACTTTGAGGTAGACGTAAAATAATAGTCTGGAGTGTTAATATTCACTTATAAAGGGGCTGGTTAATGCTGCTCAATACAACACTGTTTATGTTTTTTTCTCTCACATACTATATGATTTGTACTTCAGGAGTGTTAAAACAAATAATAAAGAATATTCAGATCTAAAAATAGTTATATAAGATTTTAAAATGTGTAAACAACACTATGTTAAAAGTTTTTTCTTCAAGTTAAAAAAAGATGGAGTGTGTGTGCGTTTAGTTTTAACAACCGCAGGAAATGGAGGAAAACCCAAATCCTACACATCATAAGCTTCAACTGGAGTTCTAGTGAGGTTTTATGGCTATAATTCCAGTTCACCGGTTCTTCGTTTGTTTTTGTGCGTTGCGAGCCCTTTTAGCTGTCGAACTGCTTCATCATGAGCTTCCTGCTGGCTTCATAACCCAGGAACAGTGCACCGTTAGCGGGGAAGGTGCGGACCATGGTGGGGGTGAGACCGGAGTAGAGCGCCCTCACACCTGAACACAAGAAACAGGAAACACAAGCTGAAGGAAACAACAAGTATTACTTTACTCTTTTCCTACAAAACATGAAAACCTACATCTACCTACCTTCAGTGCGAGCAATGGTCATGAAGGTTTTGAAAAACCCCGCCTGTTTTCCCATCATGGACATGACCTGGATCCGAGACTTGACACAGTCCATAGGGTAGACCACGAGCCACAGACACGCTCCTCCAAAACCACCGCTGAACACAATGGGCGCCACACCTTCAACATACACAGTGACACCTGTTAGATACTAACATAATGATATTAAAAGAGGTGAAAGTAAATATATGATTAAAAAGGGGAAAGTTTCAGATGAGTAATAAATCTGCTTGATTCTGTGGGTCTTGATTCTTTTTTTTTTGGGGGCTGAAGTTGATAATTTCAGCTGTGCTATATTTGTTTTATATTTTTCTAGTACCTATGTCGTCCTTGTCACATTTCATGTAGTCTGCAAAGGCCGTGCGGCTGAGTTCATAGGCACCGAAGAAGCAGAAGTAACCAGGAACCTCTCTGGCTATAGTGGTGGTCAGACCCTGGAAGAAGCCTTGTGGTCCCTCATTCTTCATAATGGATTTCACCACAGACCAGACTGTGCTTCAGATAGACCAGAGGGAATACAACTTGGTCAATGCACATGCACACACACTACAAAATTAAGTGTAGATTAATAAGTTTCCCCAGAGGATTTGATTACATTGCTGTGTCTTATATTGCCAAATATCTACTGTAAAAAAAACTGTAAAAAAGATATGTGGTGGAGATTATCTCAATGTAAAATTTAATTCAATGGAAATTATACAGAGATATTTAAGATTTGATTATGTTTCTGACTGATATAATGTTCAGATTCATTTCATTTTTGTCTTTTTCCGATTTCTATTTTTTTTATTTCATGAAATCAGAGCAGTGTAGAAAATAGACCAATAGCAAATAAGTAATACTATACAGTAGGTTTACTACAGTATGTGACCCATATATTCTATTTCAATCTGCACAAGCAAAGGGTCATTTTCAACATAATCTAGGATATTTGATGAGTAACATGAGAGCAAAAGATCAAAACAATGTTATCCAAAAAATGTGTGATTTTTCTTTTTAAAAAGAGCTTACTTCTGGCTCTTTGCTATTTTGCCTGATGCCTCCATTTCATACATGGCCTGCAGGCGACACTTGACGAGTTCGGTGGGGCAGAGAACCAGCGAAGAGAAGATGGATGCTACTGAGCCAGCGCAGGCTTTCTGCATGTCGCTAGAAGAAGAAAAGGAAGAGTAACCAGGAGACAGTGAAGAATCTTTACGTGTACTAACAAGTCTTAACAAGAACGACAGGTTAGGTTAACATTGCTCTACCTGAGCACAGCCTCATTGTGCAATCCAGCTGTGAAGCGGATGACCTGCTGACAGAAGCCGTAACTCATAAAGAGCACCGAGTTCTCTGCGATGTTGGCCATCAGTGCTGGTGTGGTGCCCTGGTAGAGGCCGCGAAGACCAACTTGTTTGTAGGTGGATACGACACAGTGGATGAAACCCCGGTATAACGTAGGAAAGGTCTGCATCTTGACCTTTGCTGTGTCAAGAGGCTGCCCGCTGAAAACACATGCTGCCCCCCCTTGGAAAAAAAACAGTAAGAAAACCGTTAAAAACACAAGTAATCCATACTCAGACATGGTGAACAGCCATGAAAAGGGACTGGCTGTTATGAAAGCATCAGGAAAAATCAAAGCTTGTGCTCAATATCTCTGCTGTGGAGAGATAAGAATCACATGGGGCTTTAGAGACAGCTGCGCTCCACTGAGCAGGATAAAGTCAATACAAACCAGAGAGAAACAAGCCGGAAAAAGACAGGAGTCATCAAAACGTTCTGCTATGTCAGACACAGCTACTGAACTGTTTGGTCAAGTAGTAGGAAAGCAGCATGACTGCTCAACAGACATTAAAGACTGTGCGTGGTGAGGCGCTGTAGTTACCTACGGCTCCCGCAGAGAGGTCAATGATAGCCTGGACCACTGGGTGTGGGGCCATGATGTCTGAAAAAGTTGTTAGAAGAGGTTTCTCTTTCTCTCAACTAAAAAAACAAAAAAAAACAAAAACAAAAAAAAACAACATCATATAACACTTATACCATACTCCTTAACATCTATAACCACAGCTATAAATAAAGAAACAGAACATATCCAGACATTTGTTTCTTCAAAATCTCCCCAGGGAGAAAGTTAGTATGAGCAGGGTCAAAGCTCCGGACGGACGACAGCAGCTGGGCTACAAAGTTCACAATGTGATTATTACATATGGGTGTGTTGACAACAGCTGACAGGTTTAATGAAATACTAAGACAGATGTAACTTTACAGCAGAAATTACAACCACTACATTATACTAAAAACTAGTTTATACATTAGAAGAAACTATACAACTGTTTTCCTCTAAGACATATTTATTACCTAATCTCTGTCCACTCAGCCTTTTGTAACATTAACTGACAAATTACAGTATTCTCCATTATCAAGACATTGTTTTTTTAAACAGCCTGTTTAAGATAATGCCAATGTTATCACTTTGATTTGACCTTGATTAAACTCAAACAGCAGTAGCAGTATTAACATCTGTGGTAAACACTGCTGATGCAACCAAACAGACGTCTGTAATTCACAGTGTGACCACCAGGTGGCGACACAATGCCTTACATTTGTGCAGAAATGACGCGTTTTAGTCATCGAGTGATGTGAAGGACACGTGCAAATCGTTTATGGATAAAAGAAAAAGAATAAAAACGTTAAACAAAGTTAGAGATGATTTATGTTACTAAAATACGAAGTAAACGTACGTCTTCTAGACAAGAGTGAGGTTTGAAGTTTGGACGCCTCTATAACTTTTACAATAAATAAAAGCTAAACGGGTAAAGTTGAGGTAAATAAGTTTTATATATATATATATATATATAACTAAAAGCATGAGAGCATACAGACCTAACAGGAGGCTCAGCAGGACATCAGAGAGCGGCTGCTGGTGAGGTGAGTGTTGGAGTCACAGCTGTTTCTGTGAAGACACCGAGATGTGAACTGGAGCTAACGTCGTCCACAGACGCCTGCATGCTAACAGACCACACCATCCAGATATACACCGATTATTGTGATGTTATCTCCACCCTAGCATCTGCTCCCGCCCCGTGTCCTCTCACTGTGATCAATGAATAGACTGGTCGGTGTTTTTGTCTTGTGTGTGGAGGAGAGAGGAGTCTAGAGGTTGTTGCTGCGCAGAGTGGAGGAGAAAAGAGGTCTCACTCTGAGCGAAATTACAAGTTCACAAACAGCTTACTGACTCTGTATGAATGTACATTTTCAGACAATGTGCTGCATTTTGCACTTAATATTAGTGTATACAATCAATCATATTCAATAATCAGTCGATAATATTGACTTGATAGGTTTCCACGCAAAAAATGCACATTTACTAAAAGATTTACGTTAAATTAATGAAACCTTTGCGTTTTTTCTTGTTCTCCATTTTACCTCGGTTACATAAAACTGAGGTACCATCCCTATAAAATCTAACCAATCTAAATTTATTATTTGTTTATTTTAGTTTTATGGGGGGTTATTAAAAGATACAGGTAAAATGTTGAAACACATGAATATACTGACGTTGTGGATCGTCTTTGTAATTTAAGATCTACGGTGTGAACAGGAGAACTTCCGGTTCAAAGAACAACAATCTTCTTCTTTGTGTTTAATGGTGGTTAGTAAACCAGCTCACAGGCGTGTTACTGCCACCTCCTGAACCAAACCTGGAACAAAAGCTTGGAAGAAGAAAAACAAGTAAATTCACTCTATTATTCTTGTGACTCAACTTGTTAGATAGTTAATATTTCATTAATTAATAATTAAAATTTATTTGCCGATTGTTTGCACAGTACTTCTAATTTCTCATTTCCGTCAAACCCTATGTGAGCAGGAACATCATGAGTGTGGTCATTGGTTTTAAATCTCTAATTGCTTATTTGATAAGACTGAAATTTTTTTTTTGATACTTTATTCTTTTTTCAAATTTTTGTACAACACATGGGCAGCATCAGTGCAATGAATAAAAGTGGGTATAAATACAATATGAAGTGACAAAATTATACAAATGCTAACCATGTATTGCCCTTATTGATACAAAAGAGACAGCGAGGGATTTCAGTCAAGGGATAAGACTGAAATATTGAATAATGACATGGAGGTTTTCAAGAACTTGTGACCTAAAACACCAACATGGGCTTGACCCTTGTGGAGACATTTCAACTTTTATTTCCTGGTCATGTTTTCGATGCGCCACCTGACATAAAGCTTTTAAAGGCTGGTTTCTGCTGCAGACATATAAACTACACATCTATGATCTAGGAAGGCTTATAAAAGCACAATAAATATTTCAATAAAGACGTCCTTATTGCTCCCCAGTCTCAACCTGACAGATGTGATAAATTGTTGTTCTCTCAGCTTGTCAACATGTTGACGTCAGGTGAGCTGTTCACTCTGTTCAGGTATTTATGGTGTTGACAGACGCTTGTGACTTGTGATTATTTTTTTGTTCTGAATATACATTGAGATGTTCTCATGTACTCACTTTGACTATACATCTATTGTTGTCCCCACAAACAGGAACTCTACCAACTCACCATTTACATCCAGTTCATTAAGTTATATGAGGAGTCCATCTTTCTGTTATGTGTCATATGCTTTTTCAGCATCAAATGCAGCAACCAACTTCCTCTTTATTGATCTGAGCTTTCTGACTTCTGATTCCAGACATAAGACAGACAGACTCCAACGTTTTCCATTGGGATTATCCCTGTATTCAATATCATGTTAAACAACCTTATTACTGCTTCAATGAGCTTCTTTCATGAGCTCACGTGCTGTAAAAGATATTATCTTCTCCTCCATACATTTGACATGGTTCTTCTTAATTTGTACAGGTTGCATGACTCCTGAGGTCCAGTGTAGCCTTTCTTTTTGCAGATCCTGGGTTATAAACATAAGGGTATTGTCTCTACGCAGCTCAGCTTTTAAAGATACATTTTCTGAGCTGTAGATCTTCATGAGTGTCTTTAGTCGGAGTTCTGCCCTTTCTTCATTACTAATTGCATTTAATGTTACTGCTGCACAGCAGCGGTATTTCAGAGTTGTTCTTTGTGCCTTTTTCTCTCACTGTGTTTCTCTATTGTACATTTTACTGATCATTTTCCAAACCATTGTTCGTATTGTTTTGTAGTGGACCAGTGTTTCCAGTGTGTATTTTCCCTTTAACTTGATTTACTACATCATCATCCCATCATGACACACTCCTTTTTTTTTTTTTTTTTTACATTTTCTTTCTTGTAGTTTCTTCCTCTGCTGTATTATGACTGTAACTAACTGACTGTTATTTTCTCTCCTATTAGCTCTGCATAGCTAACATCACTTAATATGCATCATAGTCAGCGCTATCCAATTCTAATTTCCACTGTTACTTCAACCATGTCTCTCATATGCATATTACATGAGGCTTGTTTGTTTTTTGAGTCCTCGTCCTTCAGCAGTAAAGAGATAAAGGACCACCAGCTCATGTCTGAGTCCCAGATGTTTATCCATTTAACAGCTTCCAGGTTTATTTTTTTTAAAGCCCAGGTATTTCTGAGTGTGATTTTTTTTTTTCACTTCTCCTGTCCATTGCTTAGCGATTTATCACCTCTCCTATTAACAACGCAAACACACTCTAGTGCACGTAGTGTATCTTACAACAAACCTCGGGGTGTGTCGTTACTCTCTGTACCCACTGATTTCAAGCGTCTGCCTGCCACTTCCTTCACTGCCTCTGCATATGTAATGCCCCTGGGAGACTTTAACTCACTGCACCTCTGCGGCTTTCTTGCTGACTTGGCATCCTGGATAGGCTGAGCTATGTACTCTTTCACAGTAGAAACCTTTAAGTTTGGCTCCATCTTCACGTTTCCCACACTTGTGCTCACATGCACACCTACCGCATCTGTGCTTGCCTTTGCAGATGGCTGCTGTGTGGTGATATTTTTGGCACTTGAAGTATCTTAAAACATGTAGTCTGGGCTTGTCATATATATATATATATATATATATATATATATATATATATATATATACATGTTAGTCTAGACTCGTATAAATAGACTTCTATAAATATCTATGCTAAACTTCAGAAGTCTTTATTTCAATGACAGCAATACCTAACAAAAATATTCACAATGTCTATGTAGTTTTATGAATTAACACGTTTTCTAGACCAGAGGGAACAAAATGAGCAGGAATTAATTTTAGAAAACATCTTTAACACTTTTGTTGTACTCTGACCCGACTCATAAAGGCCACTGTGCAGATTGGATGCACAGTGGCTAAAAGATTACACAAAGCGTTGTTTAATATTAATTTTAAAAAAACTGTCAAAAATATGTATGACATATTTGTCCAACAAGTACATCATATATAATCCAAACATCCAATTTGTATAAATAGAGGAACTTCTCAGATTGTGCTGTTCTCGATCAAAGCTGCACTGGGAGCGCTGCGCTCTCAACTTCATAAACAGCTTTGTGCATAATTACCTTGATGTATCATTAGGGGTGTCTGAAAGTACTTTCTCTTCCCTGCGCCCTGCACAAAATCTCCATTAAACTCAAGCCTGTGTGTGCTCAGTCAGCCATAGTGGCCGGTGCTTAAAACTGTTCTGCAACAGTGCTGCTGATAAGGCCACAGTTCCCTGCATCTTGATGTACACTGTATGTGCCCCATTTTTATAAGAAAACAAATATAACATAGTGCTTTTGTAGATGTAACAATCCCCTTAATGGATCGTGAAACCTATATTTTATATTTCAATATTGTAAGAAGAAACTCCAGTTATACCAGTGCACTGCAGCTGTGACGATGTGATGATGCTCATTCATATCTGGTTAGCTTTTATGTGAACCTCATAACTAAAGTGTGCTGTGCTGTGTCAGCAGACATCCTTTTTGCTCTTGCCTTTCACATTAAGTACCTGCTGCACACTGAGAATAAAGTGGGTTTTACTTGTACTGTAATCACACATAGGTGATAGGTTTTCATGAGCCTTTTTAAAAAAAAAAGAAAAAAAATTAGAAATATATTTGAATGTGGACAGAAATCTGAGAGAGTTATCTGTGGAATGGAGAATTTCAGAAACAGATAGACTTGTGTAATGTGAGTGATGTGGCCAAACAAAGGTCAAAACAGCTCAATCAATGAAAGCCTTTTTGCTCACAGCACTTATTACCAAATCCGCTCCTGTTTAACTCTGCCATGTTACTGGTGACAGGAACTCTAATCTTGTTGACTGCACAATAATCTTCTATTGGCCTTGTTATATTGGCTTTCCACACTTTATTTTATTCACTCTATTAATTCCCACACAAGTGAGATATTCATAACTGCTGTTGACATGTATGAGATTTTGATTTTATTTACAAAGTTTTAGCATTAAATCTGATGAGAAGAGTTGAGCTTCATATTTATCTATTTTTTTCTAACTAATTTCAAAATATCCCGCTCAAACGACAGAATAACTAAAACACCTCTGTTGTTATTCACCTATGAACTTAAATGCTGCCAAAATACCATCTGTTTTAAACACAGGAGCTTGGGATTAAACACGTGGCTCCTCTGTTTTTGGGCTTATCCTTAAAAAAACTTAGACCAGCGACGGCTTATAAAAGTCTAGACTCACTTGACTTCATATCGTGACACTTCATCAATCTGGACATTCAAGTTCCACGGACGTGTTGTCAAGAAAAGACACAGATTTTCCTTCTTTTTTTTCATATCACTTTGCCTTTTATCAAAAAAAAAGAAAAGAAAACATTGACGTTGTCTACATCACAGACAAGATTCATCAATATTCTGTGTTAAACAATTTTGCCATGAACAGAATGAACCCCATGCCCATCCCTCCCCTGGAGCCAACTCCTCTATACACAGTATACTTTACATACCTATAGTTCCTGTTCAGTCTTTTTACATTTTACATCATTATCAAAGTAGTATCAATAGCTTTAAAATACATACAATGCTCTTTCCATTGTAATTATAATTGCTATCCTGATTGTACATACAGTATCATTTCCCACAGTTAGAGTCTGTTGAGCAATTTGTGTGCCTCGTTTTCAACGACATGTTACAAAATCTTCTAGACACGACACGAGTCTCTGCGTTTCACTGAACTTGGCAGGATTCTGATGAGTCAAAGATGAGAAGCAGTTTTTTTTTTGTTGTTGTTTTTTTTTTTTTTTTTTTTGTACGACCACCGCATGTCATGAGAATGGAAACACTGCAGAGAGCTTCACAAAAACATGAAATCATATTTACCCAAATTCCACAGCTTTTGTTTTATGCGCTTTACGCGTTTATTCTGCGTCAGTAATATCCTGAACCCTTCTCAGACTCTCCAAGGGGCTTTACTACCAACTGTTACGTCTGCTCGGACTTGAGATTATGAGGTACAGTCAGAGAATCTCAGTAATCCCCAATTAGAAGAGTTACACTAAAGGAATAACAAAGAGATTATAAAAGACCACTTCAACAAAAGAGTAACGCAAGTGCTTCGAAATTAGAAAAGTGGAACTAGTCCACGTATTTGGATTTGTTAAATGAGAGTTTGGCAATAGCGAGCACAAACTGTTGGCAGTAGTGGGCTGTGCTCAGTTAATATACAGGTTGTTTTTTTATTGTTTTTTTTTTTTTTACTTTATAAGATTAAAAACAGTGACTGATGAGTGCCTGACAAAGGTGTAAAAACCAGATTTTTTCGAAATTAAACTTTGTATCAGTTTGTGTCAGAGGTCCTCAGTCCTGCATGGTCACATGTCTCAAGTTTGAAGCTTACGTATAAAACTTTGGCACCAGATACAAGTCCTTCACAAAGGAAATGTTGGCCAGGTGTTGCGCACATCTCCCACTGAATATTAAAAGAAATGTATGGAAGACTTGGTTTTGTTTAGGAGCTGGTTTGAATTTCAATCTGTGCATTGAGATAAACTGAAGCATAACTGAATAATGACCAGGCACCGGTAATCACAGCCAGGCACTTGAGTGTCCTTTCAGATGTGAGTTGAGACCTGGGTCAGTCAATGAGGAACCTCTGAACTGAGCAGAGGAAATATCTGTACCTTGTTACCTCTTAGATTGAAACACTCAACTAGTTTCGTAACATGTGTAACAGCATGCAGGTAGTTAAGCATTAAATGTCTGCAACAGGATCAAAATGATTCGACTATTGAACCAGATCACGCAAACAAAACAATTTAAATAAATAAATAAAAGAAAAGAAAAGAAAAAATAAATCTAAATGTGGGAAAAGCTACCAGTGTCAAAAATACATCAAGAAAGCCTTCTTCGTTTGTACCCTGTATACACACAGCCAGAGCCCTGGATAAAAGAGTTTAATCACAGCGATTAGTGAAACGTTTGGCATCAAACCATCGTATCCTGTAGTATTTTATATATTTTTTTTTAAATATATATTTGTTACCAACACATCCCGACTCTGTTATCACTAATGTCATAGCATGAACAAACTCTCCATCAGCAGCTCTGGATACAGTACGCAACCAGAAAAAAAGTTTAACTCCATTTAAATTTTAACCATTTTTTTCTTTTCTTTTTTTTCTTCTTCTCCTTTCTTTCTTTCGTTCTTTCTTTCTTTCTTTCTTTCTTTCTTTCTTTCTTTCTTTCTTTTTTTTCTTTTTTTTTTTTTTGGCCCAGTGGCTATCAAGTGAAAAAAGTGAGTCTTTATTTATTTATTCATTTATCTATCATTAAAATCAGATCTACGACCGATCTTATGTGTGTCTACTTGTTGCAAAAGATCTTTACAGTAGACCTTTGAATTGTTGTCAGACTGTTTTTTTTTTGTTTGTTTGTTTTTGTTTTTGTTTTGTTTTTTTGGCAATTTGTTTGACAGCAGCAGAAATGTCACAATGGAAGAAATGAGGAAAGAGTCGTCTTGAGTTGGAGCTGATGAAAAACATGGCACCGTCTCGTGCTTTTAGGGCCGAGTCCCGTGTTTGTGTGCGGAGAGTGAGAGAGAGCGGTAGTACTAGTCACACCTTCTGGGAACTAAATTCATGTCTAGATAATCCTCATTCAAATAACAAGAGCAATACACACACAAGCATGTTAATACTGTTTTAGCCCAGATAAGCAGTCAGCCACCAGTGCTGGCTGCACCGAGGCGCTGATATTTGTTTTTTGAGGGTTTAAATTATACTGCAGGAAACTAAGTGCACATATTCAATTGACTGGAAATTGACTAATACTGAGTAAAATCCTGTTATCAGTGGATAAGATAACACTGGAACTGTATTAATTTCATCAAGGTGTAAAAACATTGGGAACTTTTAAAACAAGGAAGCCATTAAAATATCGTTTGACTTTAAATTCACGTATATACAATGTAGAATCCTTATGTATGTTGTTTTTTTTTTTCCAGCAAGCTAATGAATATACAGTTGTCCACTGATAATATTAGCTTCAAATGGGGGATATCCAGTGGTTGGAAGTGAGTAAAGGAGGAGGATAAGTCCCAGAGAGTGTGAAACTACAGAGTAAATGAGAAAAGATGTTTTTTTTTTGTTTTTTTTCTTCTTCAGGCCAAATCTCAGCTCGATGAACCCGAAACAAAAGAGTGAGGGGAGTGCTTACATTGTGGCTGAAGTGTTAGGCACTGCAAAAATAATAATAATAATAAATAAATAAATAAATAGATAAAAAATAATAATAATATGAGAGTTTTTTCTTCATTTCTGATCAACACAGTAAGGCAATTTGATTATGTTTGACTGATAACAATATAAGTTTCTGGTCTGTCTTGTGTAAAGTTCAACATTATGCACAATTTAGGCTCAGGAGAGAGACAACACTTTTGTTTTTGTTTTTTTTTTTTCCATTTTCACAACCCATTTTAAGATTACCTGTGTAAAAACAGCTACAATCAAAAATGAGGCACTTTATAAAAGAGTATATAGATATCTAGGCTATATAGTATTAATCATTATATGTATACTGTATATCTCATATACCATTGTAATGTGTCACTTTATATTAGAATTGTGTTAACTGTTTAAGCAAATGAGGAAAACAAACTATAGTATGTACTACAGTGTCTGTTCTTCTACTATAGTATATACTATAGTGTAATATACAGTTATAATAGAAAAGCACAGTTGCCAAAAAAGTATTTACACTCTGACTTTTTTCCCCAAACATTTTCTGCTACACTTTGCTTCAAAATGTGAGATCTAATAATATAATCATAATAAATTAAAGTGCTGAATTATTTTTAAAATGAGACGGAGAGGAAATGGCGGACAGTCATGTGATTTTTTTTTTTTTTTCAAAATAAAATCAAATAAAAATACTGTATCCTTTGATCTTACTAGGAATTGTATGACTTAATGATGTAGTTAGAGAATTATCAGAGGGTAACGGTGTCAGACAATAGCGAGATTTATTTGTATCTTTTTTTTATCTGATAGATGGTTTATGGCTTTCATTTCAGTATTTAATGCAGCCAGCGCTCTTTAAAACAACTGCATCCAACACGTCTGGCCATGTGACTCAGGAATCATATAACTGATCTAGACACTCATGTGTCAGTCTCATCGGATATATGTTATTAAGTTCAACCCGGGGGTGGGAGAAAATATTCCCGTTAGGAAAAGAGCGAGGCAGCAAGCTGCTGCGTGTGCTCGGTTCACTCATAACAACCGTACACTCAGCAGCTCTTTGTTCAGAAATAAAGAGTGGCTGCAAACTATTTTTTTTCTGTGGTTACTAAAATTATATGTTAATATCATTATATATTATAATAAATGATGTTAATTTACATATAATACCTATATGTTTTCAATCAGAATTGTAGTATTCAATGTGTTTTAAGTCCCTTCAGCACATACAGTCTATTCGTTGTCAATCCTGCAAAATATAATTAAACTATTCACACGCATAACAGACGGATGTTAATTGTTATTGATTGCTGAATGTTAAACGGGCCATTTTACACAACGTTGAGCACTGTGATCATTGAATAAATTCACTGTTGTGCAATTATGTATCTACCATCGTTACTTTAGCTGTGATACATATGAACTGTCACTTTGATTGCTTTGTTTTGGGATAAAGATTACTGCTTCATTTTGTTTAATTAACAAAAAAAAAAATGGAAAAAAGGGAGCAAAAAAAAAAAACATGTATTTTAAATTATGTAATGAAAAACCCACAGAAAATACAAAATTACAGATTAACTATTGTGAAAGGATAAAGAGTAATTTTACCCTCCAACAAATTACAACTACTGCAGCAACTGTTGAGGGATGTTCACCAATCATGTTCCTACTGTTCCTACTGTGTGAAAAATCTCCATTTCATTTGTAAAACACAATTTAACATAACATGTCGCCAAATCCACAAACTGCTGTTTAAAATACCTTGGAAATTAAGTTCATTTTGAAGTGCTTCAGTAGCAGAAGAAAAGCGGTCAAAAGGTATAAAGGCTTTTTTGGGCAACTGTCTATAATAAATTAAGTATGTTTACAGTGACGGCATGTGAGTGTATGAAACCTCAGCCAAGGTTGTTTTTCCCTCCTATTTTTGAGCCAAAATGACGCCTGATGAGCATTTAACTTAAGAATACAGACAAAGGATGATGTGGCGTACACGGCAATACAAAGAGAGAAACCACGGGACCCAATAATTATCACTCCGAATTCAGCTGAGATTGTGTCGGCGCGCCAGCTGCCATTTTGAGACATCAGTAAACTAGCTCATGCTCTAATCGCATGTGTAAAAGTGTATGTGTGTGTGTTTTATTTCATTTTATTTTTTTTTATTAACATACACACATGGACATTTTTGCCATTTGTGTAATTTTCCTGAAAACCTTATTGATCTGTGACCTCGCCTGGATGACTCAAGAGTTAAATGAAGACTTACACAGGATGTGATGGAGCCACCTGAGAACTCACACAGTCAAATATTAATTATCATCCTTTATCCATATTCAGTTAAATGATGATCGAATGTCATTTTTAGTCAAAACAAGGCAAAAACATTTTCTTTACCCTGTGTCTGTGCGTGTCTGTGCATGTGTGTGTGTGTGTGTGTGTGTGTGTGTGTGTGTGTTGGCACACATTTGGTTGACAGAAAACAGCAGACGGGATGGGGATGTGTTTTCCATGGTTGCGGTGTTCAGACTTCAGTGTCCAGTTCTGTTGTGGCAACAGATCCGGCTGCCGACCGTCACCTCGCAGACTGAGGATGGAGCAATCAAACCGACGTCACGCTCAAATCCAGGACCAGGACCAAGATCAACAATCTGGACAGAAAAAAAAACATTCTAATCACAGGTTTTCTTCTGTTTAATAAAAAATAACAGTGTTAACATATTACTGATAGTTAGAGGGATATTTTTAAGTCTCCCCACACAAACTGTTAAAGAAGGTAAAGCTGTTCAGATTAGATTATATGAAGCATAAAGCATACTGCTTTTGTTTAAATCTGGAGCCCCTGCTGGGTGCTTGTGTATATATCACATGACAGATGATATCTTTCCAAAAGGATTTTCTCATTCCAGTCTCACGCACAGTGTTGCAGATGTCAATATTTTTTGTCTTTTGACTTCCAGAACTTTCTTTCTTTTCTTTTTTTTTTTAATGAACCTCCTGAACAACTCAACTCCAGTTCTGACCACATCAGCAAAATACCTTCAGTAGGAGCAAAGCAAACCTCAGAGCAAAGTAATAATCAACTTGCCATTACAATTATTGTGTCTAATGTGATCTACAGGTGAGAATTACCTTATGAAGAAACCTTATTACAGACTAATTCTCCAAGCAGTCACACGTGAGTGTGTACTTCAGGGGAAACTTAGACAAGAATGCTGATAAATCAACCTGCGATTTGAATATCATGGTGCGGTCTGTTGACTGGCCCATTCACTTTCAGAATCGAACAACTGTTTAAAGCCTCAGTGTTAGTTTATAACACTGCCTAAAATGGTTTTAGTGGAATTCGTGTCACGCTGAGGTTTATGTTCTTCTTTATCAACCGTATTCATATGAATGAAGGTAGAATAAATAATATCTGTGATCTAGTACTGTTCGACAGCCACAAACTACAAACTACAATATCACCACAGTTAAATGAAGGCATCTAAAATTAACTGACTAAAAACTCACTATTATAACCTTCATACAGGAATAATATGATACCTGAGTTTTCACATTTGCAGCAACCAAGTATCGTAAGTGTCATCTGTTTGTATGTGTGTGCGCGTGCAGATAGTCATCATTGAAGAAAGATGATCACTACAGACACTACCGACTGTCAGTTCACATTGCTGTTCATTACAAACTACTCATATTAACGTAAGTGGATCTTGTAAAGATTATCAACTATTAACAAACACTGGATACTCTGGAAAATGCAAGTTACATGGCTAAATCAGATTTTCGCTTCATCACGCTCAAACGGTAAACTGATTAACTCTCAGCACTGGTAGAGCCACACGCTCTTCAGCTATGTTAACATGCACACTTGTTTTTCCTCGTGACGTAGTTCTGCAATTAAAACATAGGGCACACGTGAACATCTTAATATAATTCTGATTTTAATAAACAGTGAATGTGAGCATCTAATTAAAATGTAATTTGAACAGGTGGAATAACGTGATATTCACAAAAACCATTTGAATGTTGATTGGACATTTGAGAACCATGCTTGTTAAAGTCCGGTACAGTATCTATCCTTGTTAGAATACGGCAGCGATTAATGAGAGCGGGATAAACAATGTGGCTTATAGGAGAAGCACATTCAATCATTAATCGCAGTGGGAAAAATTGTATAAAAGAGTAATTTACAGAGACTTCTTTTCCTTGCTACGCATGTTAAATGCATAAATATACTATCCCCAATTGAAATAATTAGGCAATTATCATGATTATACATGTACACGTAGAGACTGAATAGCATGGGATAAATCAATCATGCAAATGTTGTAGCTGTTCCAAATAAATAAGCTGCACAAGTTGCTTGTTTCATTTAGTGCTCTGATTAATATTTATATTTACCTGTACAATTTGCATTTCAGCTTTCTGCCTCATGCGACTTTTATTTCTTGACATGTAAAAGCAAAAGCACCTCTTGTGTACTTCATGGTGCATCCATCAAAATTTACTTCAGCCACCAACTTTAACCATCACTGTCATTGGTTTTAATGTGAGGGAAACCTCAGAAGCCACCATGTGAAATCCTACAGCCCATAGCACGCCCACACATATACACAAACACCTGGCCGGTACGCTGTCCCCTCTACCTCCATTTATGGGAAATGGCTCATTACCAGCAGACAAATCAATTGGCTTTGCTCTCTGAACACCCACTTGTGATAATAAGAGACTCTACAGACGATTCACAGCCTTGAAACTCAGGGCTGCCCACCAGCTTGAAACAAAGGTACACATCAGTAAAGGATGAAAGGGGAAGGAGTGACTAAGACCCAGACATGAGTTTTGTCTGTGGATTATGCACATCACATCAAAAGCTTACATCCAGCTAGACAAATATTACCAAGAATTATATAGTTTCCCTTTCATCCAGTTGTCTTTGCAGCTAACAAATATTTTCATTATCAGTTCACCCCTCAATCATTGCCTTGATTAACTAATTGCTTGGTTAATAAAATGTCTGTCTATACACCAAAGATATAAGCATTAATAACATATATGGCAAAGAAAAGCAGCAAATCATCACTTTTATAAACCTAAAGCCAGATAAATTAATGAAACTATAAACTGATCATAAAAATAGACAAAACTGTTGACAACTAAAACCCATTTTATCATGAATAATTCATACAAAAGATCATAAAACTTGAAATATTTCATATTATATTAATTGCTATGTATCAATTTAACATTGATTCAGAAACATTATCTAACCGCTTTTACCTTTTCAGTTGTAGGGCCAGAGCAGTAACAGCACTATCTACAGGAGGAGCAAATGAAGGTGCCACTGCAGACACTGCAACCTCATGAAATATGCTTCGATCTAAAATATCATAGAATATGGAGTCTAGGAGTATAATGAGCATCATCTGTAGAATATCTGAGGGTATTCTGAACATAAAAAATGTACCTTGGTCAAATCTGAGATGTTTAAAATATCAATATGTATATCAATATATATATATCAAGTATATTTCAAGTTTTATGATCTTTTATATACATCAATTGCCAAACCAAATATCCATTGCCCAGCCATTGTACTGTATAATAGATATTTTAAAATGGGTTCACATTCCCATTGGTGCTTACCTTGACCATCTTGTCTACTGTTCTGGTGTGCTCTCAGTTCTTCGGACTTATAGAAATCAATACTGGCATAAGTGTTGAGGCTGGAACCAGCACTGCTACCCATAGTGCTTCCTCCAATGTTATAGGTGGCAGAGGTGCGCTCCACTCCAGCTTGAGGGCTCTCCTTAATGGCCAACTCAAGGTCAATGTAGTTAAGGCCTTGTTCAGCAGATGAGGTGGAGGCTTGAGGTGGAGGTGTGGCAGACAAACTAGCTGCCTGCCCGTTCTCCCACAGTGAGCATTCCAAACCATGCCGGTGGCTCGCTGCCTGGCTGCCCTCTGGGAAGAGGGAGGTAGAAGAGGATGGGTGGCGTGGTAGAGAAGGAGGTGAGTTAAAAGTCTCTGAGCGATGGCTCCGCCGTCCCTGAGGGTCACCTCGGACCAGTCTGCTGCTCCGCTCAGGAGACTGGAAGGACTTGACTGGGGAAAAACCCAAACCTGTCTCCTGGTCCAAAGATGAGGGTTGACCAGAGTGGACGGCAGATCTTGCTGAAATGCTAGAATCTGAACCTTTGTTGTCCTTAAATGGACTGGAGGTGTCTGTTGGCATAGCTGCCGTCTTTACTTTTGTTCTGTACCCAGTGTTGCCCTCTGCTGCCAGAGGAGAGGTTGTGCCATGTTCACGCCGGGCCTTGGGGGCAACAGCTGGTGGGCCCTGCGGGGTGCTGAATGTGGACCTAACAGGAGTCAGGGGTGTTGAGGTTTTCCCTAAATCCATACTGACGTATTCGGCAGAGGTGGACAACGGAGCAGAGAAGCTGCGGGGAAGGTTAGCAGGATTATCATGGCAGAGGAGTGGTTGATTCAAGGGTCGGAGGGTTCCGTGGATCACTGGTTGCCCATGTTCAGAACCAGCACATCGTCCTCCGTCATACTTATTGTCTCCCTTGTATACAATGCTGACATACTCACCAACGTTTTGAGACACTGTTGGCAGCAGGTTCTCCTTCACTCTGGGTAGAGTGTTTGCTTTAGTAATGTCTGAGGAAACACTGAGAGGACGACCCCTCCTTTGTTGCTTTGGGCTTTTACTACTTGATCCACGTTTTTGATGGTGGCGTCCATCTTTTGTGCATGTTCCCGCACTCTTGTACTCTGCTCCATTTCTGAAGAGACTTAACCCTCTCCCTGCTGATATAGATTTGTCTTCCAGGCTCTCACTGCTGGCTGAGCTGGAGGAGAAAGACGAGGATGACATGGAGAGTTGGCAGCCTCCTGCAGAGCCCACTGCAATTTTGTTTCTCTTGCTGTATCCCACTCCCCCTCCCCTCCCAGCACTATCATGCCCACTGCTGTCCTTTTTTCCTTCCCCTTTGTTTAAGTCCTCCTCAAAGCGAGTATAGAGAGTATGTTGATAAGCTCGTGGCAGGGAGAAATAAGAATTGAACATTTTTGGTTGCAGCTGGTGCTGTTCAGGATGGGAGGGTGGTGTGCTGCAGGCAGAGCGACTGCTGACTGGTGAGATGTTCATGTAATCACTAGCTGCCCGGCTCTCCATGCTGGCCCTGCTATCCCACATGCCCAGTCCATGCAGGTCTGTGGAGCTGCTGCTATTGGGAGACATGACCATGTAGCCCTCTGAACTAGGCTGGCGGATGTGCTGAGGAGGGGACACACTATTGTTGGGGGTCATGGCCATATACTCATCATCTGCCCCAGGTTTAGCATTGCTGTCAGATATACCTATTGAGAGAGATAGTGAAACAGGAGGAGACGTCACTCCAGGCAGCATTGACATGTAGCCGCTATCCACAGCTGCTCCTGCATCCACATCTCCCCTGCTTTTGTCAGCACTTTTCCTACTCTCCCCTACCACATCAAGCTGCCCACCCCCAACTTCCAGACCCCCTGAGGCGTGATGCAAATCAGATCTGTCTCTGTTAGCACTCTGTGACATGATCGCATATTCTTCATCATCCTCATCATCTTCATCTTTTCTGTGGGGGGTCAATCGTTCATGGGCTGCCAAAGGGAGAGAAGCCCTCTTACTTAATAGTCTGCGCTCTGCCTCAGATTCCCGACTGGATGACCGCCGCAGAATCCGTCTGCCTTTGGAGCGGTGATGGGAACCGAGGAGACCCTCTCGCTGCCCCATCACAATATAACTGGAGGAGCCCTCTCCATGTACATGATGTCCAGACAGACTGGGAACAAGCAGAGAGTGTTCCCCTGGACTGGAACCGTACTCATCTGAGGAGCCATAGTCGCTCGGTGAACCTGAAACAGAAACTCTCTGAGAAACACGAGGGTAGGAGCAGATTGTCATGCCTCCCACTGCTGCCCCCACTAGGCCACACTCGGAGCCATGACCAGAGCTGGAGGACAGACTTGGTGCAGGAGAGGGTGCAGGATTAGGTGTGTAACGTGCAAGGCTGAGGGTAATCTTAGCAGGGGTCGGGGCCCTGGTGGGTTTGGGCCTCAAAGTTGGTGTAGTTGAGCAGGATCCATTAAGACTTGGACTGGAACTGGCCCACGTCCCTTTGGCACTTGCTCCCCCATCCTCAGACCTAGCACCGATGCTGGCTGTCCGTGCCCTTGGAAACCCGTGGCGTGATGTAGGTGAAGTGCTTGTGCTGCTGCCTCCAGGGGTCTCTGTGCGGGCTCGTCTGGAGAAGCCCACCTGGCTTGGTGGCAGATTTGGATGATGACGTCGACTTGGGACACTGATGGGGTTTGATGCGGTCCCACCTCCACATGACGTTCCCACAGACTGAGATTTACTGCGCTGACGAAACTCCTCACTCAGGGCCTTCATAGCCTCTAGCAGGGTTTCGTGCATGTTCTGAGCCACCACAGAGTCATCCACCTGCATCCAGAACTCTCCAGGCCCAGTAATCGCTGAACGACCCACTTCAATGAAGAAAAAATTCTCTGAATGGCCACATCTGCGGACATTCATCAGTTGTAACACCACTGCGGCCACATCAGAGTTGAGTTTGACAAAGTTGACTGTTTTGTCAGTTAGGCACAGCCGGTAGATGCCCACTAAATTCCTGGCATGTCCAAGACCTTTAGGCCAAACCTTGACCTGCCACACTTCCTTGAAGGTCGGAACAGGAGACGGAGAGCTACACTCTCCACTACTTCCATAATCTTCAGGAGTTTTACCTAGAAAAACAATAAAGAATAAATAAATAAAAACTTCATACACACATTATTAAACTAAAAAAAAAAAATTAGATTTAATAAAAAAAATGTAAAAAAAAAAAAAAAAATGACATAACCTGTTGAAATATTGATCAAAGCCAAAATGACAAACCAGTGTAGGTGACACTAATAAGTAATACTTTGTTTCCCCATCATTACTAAATTGCTACGTACAATGATGTCTGCTGTGCCTGCCAAGCAGCTGTGCTGCAGCTAATTCATCACCATCGCTTTTAAGCTACAGCTCTATAATTAATTAAGTCTTTGGAGGTATAGAATACATCTACTGACAAGCACCAAGCTGATTGTGAAACAATGCAGTGTTACAGTTCAATGCCAGTCACATGACTTGACATATAATAATATTTTTTATTCTATTCTATTCTATTCTATTCTATTCTAGTCTATTTTTTGCCACACATTCATTGTTATATGGAGTAGTGTGCTTATATCTCTTAGAAAATATGTGATTTATTAAGAATTATCACAGAAATATATAATAAAATTATATAGTATAATGTGTAAGTAGGGTTTCATTTGTAAATCCACATGCATATTATGGGCAGATATAGTTTAAAATCAAATTAAATGAAGAACAGTGTATTATTATGGCCATTACTGAGACATAATCTCAACAAAATGGGGGTCTGCACGCTAATGTGTATCTATTTAGGGGTTCACAACATGACACGATGGGAGCTGGGCAAGCCCATCAATCTCAACTAACTGAAAGGCAAAGCATAGGAGGGGAGGGTGGGTGGTGGTGGTGGTGTTCGGCTACAGCATAAGGATAACAACGTAAACACGAGGATACCCAACAGAAACACATTTTCCTGTGAGAGCGCACTGACGATGCCATCTCCTCCCTACCAACAGCGCCGTGCAACACAAATGTAGGTTAGGCGAGCGGCAGTCAGGAGCTGTGCAGAAAAACAAAAACACGGGATCCAGCGGAGTGCACCACGATAGGCTACTACTATATGATGCATCCGTTGGATGGTTGCTATATGCCCACTGCGCCATGCAAAAATACAGCGTCGTATGAAACGAGCAGCATTTAACACAGAAACGGCGGTCGCTTAGAATATTATTACGCGTAAACGCCGTTAAATGCATGGAATTACATTTTGCAGCCGGGAAATGATCCGCAGGTTATAAGTGTATAAAAACCATCGCTTATTGAGATTTGTACTGCACAAACACAGCACATGCCGCCCATAGTGTTGGTGTGCCCCGTTCATCGGATCCACCTGCCTCTTGATGAGGAAGAAAAAAAAACACAGCGTCCAAATAGCATTCCAGAGCAATTAATTCACATTAATTGAAACAAAACGCACATGTAAATAAATAAATAAATATACAAACAACACGAGCCAGTGATGTGATATGAAACAATCAGGAATGGCCGCGCCAAATAGTGTACGGAGAACAAACAGCCTGAGGCAGGATAAGGCCTGATGCAGAAGCAGACAGTAGATATCACATTACACTTTTCATATCTTACAGTTGCATTGAAGATCCAGCATTGCCTGGTACCACTCATTCTGGACCTCCTCGCTGTCTGCAGCGATGGCAAAGCTCTCGCTGCGGGTATAAAGGACTATCATGTGCTTGTTCTTGGAATCTGCCCGCTTGTTGATGTTGAAGCAAGTCTCCAGGTTCAGGACTTTTTTGGGCACAGGTGATTTACTGCGGAATTTCTTCTCGTTCTCATAATACTCAAGTCGAGCAGGACCATGCTCCGAGGCCGCCCTCAGCACGAAGAACCGCCGGTGCATTGATTTATGTTTGCGGAGATAACCGCTTTTTTGTACATCTTCATAGTTCTGCGGCTCGGCTGTTTGGTTCTCCATGGCCAAGGCAGAATGATCAAATAAAATGAAATTAAAAAAAATAATAAAAAATTATAAGACAATAATCTCAGGGAAAAAATCGAAGTCCATGTGTACTCCTCATTAATCCACAGCAACTACATCCCTCGTCCTTCCCGTGTCCACATTTAAGTATCCAGCATGTATGCGAAGGCTCAGGATGGGAAAATCGGCCAACCCATGTTTTGGATCTAGTATCATATTGTGAATCCAGCAGCAGCTGCAGGAGGATCCGCGCACCGAGCGCGCACAGCGTCCGCCGCTGCTGGTCCTGCAGCCCAGCCCAGTGCTGCCCGATCAGGTCCAACCACGGCGCAGTTCAGCTGCTTAAGGATGTCTCCTCCACCTGTCTGAGGGTTGGCCACAGTCAATCTTTACCCACCACCGTCAAGTAAAGGGGAATTAAACATGACTTCCGGTAAATATTTTCAAAATAAAACAATCATTGATTATGAATTTGCGCAACTGTCTTTTTAATCACCAAATCCTTGTGAGGACTTTCTTTACATCAGCTTCAAGTACATGTGTGACCTCTGTGTTTGCTCAGACTCTTAAAGTTAAATATAAGAGGACAAAATGAAAAGCCACTCAAAACTTAATTGTGAATGACCAATGCCAGTCAACAGCCATCCTCATGTTCTTTTCTGACACAGTATATGAAACATTTTTTGAAAGACAAGTGATAGAAAATTAGAGTGAAATGTTCTGATACAAATTTATCATATCGCTGCCGCATTTATTTATTTATTTATTTATTTATTTATTTTGTAAATTTCATTAATTTCTGTTAAAAACGGGAATTTAATTTCTTAATTTGGATAATGTGATATTCCTCTTGTTCTAATGATACTAACAGTGTTTCTTTTTTTGGACCACACCTTCATAAAATCACAATTTCATATGTCACCTGACGAGTACCCAACAACCTCGCGTGCTTTAATTGTGAAAGTGGACATGCAGGGTTTCCGTTCCTGATCCCGGTTCTCTCCGGGTGTCTTCACCTTGGTTTACGGGACTGACACCTCCAAGCCGGTGCCAGTCAAACGCGAGCGGGCTTTCAGGACTGATGAGGAGTGCGGGGGGAACACGGTGTTCAGGCGACGATGACTTCGTTTACGATCACGTTTGACGATCAGACAGTTTCTGTCGTGTAACTCTGCATTTATCTGAAGGCTTCTCCATCGATTGTACAAAGACGGAGGGGGAAAACAACTGCAGAACATGCTGTTTGAGAAGTCAGGTCTCATGCATCTATAGGCCTGATATGTTTTGGGGGTAGTGCTGCTGATGCAGCCTTTAAATGCAAACTGCCACATTTTACACTGAAATGTATGTATCTTGTACAGTGCCTACAGTACCTTAGAGATGCTGATGCACACGTTTAGAAATGTAGTGACAAGAAATTGTGTTATGTTTTTTTTTTTTTTTTTTTTTTTTTTTTGGTTAATTAATTCAAAATCTAAATTAAATGTAAATATAATTTACTAACCATTTGACCACCTGCTGCCTATAGTTCCAGGCTGAGATGATGATAACATACATCAGTCCAGTTAAATCATCCGTGATCACAGCAGCAGCAGGCTGTATTGTAGTGATTAGTGTTTTATGTCTGCTTTTACATTTAGGTACAAAAAAAGATTGTTTACATATTGTGATGAACACATACAGATGAACACACCAATTTAAACCTAATTAAATTAACACACCAAACAACCCTGGAGTTGAGAAGGAAAGTCTCTCAGTCTGCAGTGAAATCCCCGTGGTGTTACTGCACCATCAAAGTGCCAAAAAAGGTTTGGCATAGCAACCTGTCAAAGTGATGACGTTGTCCTCATATCAACTCCTGTTAGAGGCAGAAACAAAAATTGCTTTTGAGCTGACATTGTCCTTGAGGCGCTGGTGTCACCTGTAGATATTCCTGCTAGAAGTGCAGACATTTTTATTTTAATCATTCAACTGAAATTTGTAATAGTATTTAAAGCAGTGAAAATACATGTGCTGTTGGTATTGCTGCAGGACAATGCAATTTAAATGCAACTTTAGCTCCATGGAGGTTGATTATCACATAAAATGTAATTCTTGGATATTCTAGAATGAAATTGTGTCAGAAACACTTAGTGGATTATTCTACATGTGGCATCTTGCACAGAAGTTGCATGATGAGGCCATACTTACATTTTCATGGAGTCACATCAGCCCAAAGTTTGTTGGCATTATTTTTAACCTTCTTTGGGATTTATGGTTAAATGGTGAAATTAGAATTCCACTAATTTATTGTCTCTTCATAAATGAGTAGAGTTTTAAGATTGCTGTCATGCCTTGTTGCCAAGTTCTTCTGCCCTGTACATTTACAACACCACTATTTCAAATCTTTAAGCTTGTTATAATTGAAATGTATGAATCAGATGTGATAGATAAAAGCCACTAAGGTAGCAATATCAAGATATTGAAATGGTGGACACATCTTTTACAGTATGATGTATTTGCTTTTATTGAATGGTTTGATTTGATTGATTCCCCTTGTTCTGAATCATAATTCTGTGTACTGGTAATGCACCATTCGAGAGAACAGCTTCAACACATCAAGAGTGGGCAATAACACAAACATACAAAGACACAGCCTTCACTAAAACCATAATTTATTTACAGAAACACATTAAAATCACTTTCAAAAATGAACAATTCATTTTGTTCAGTTTTGATGATATCTATCTATTTGGCAAATTGATTAAAAGACTAGAAAACAGAAGTGGGTTCTAGCTATGCATTAGAATAAGTCATTTTGTTTTTTAGATACCCACAGAAGAAACATTCAGATTGCCACCCCACCACCGCCACCTTCTTCTTGACTCAGATTCCAGTGTTTCCCCCTCCTTCTCTTCCTCATGCTTGAAAAGCCAGCGCTAAACATTTTGATGATGTGACAGACGACACCAGAAAGAGGCATCCTAATAATCAAGTTATCAGTGGTCTTTTTATTGTTTTGTTTTGCCTATACACTACAGTGACAAGTCAGAGTATGTTAGAAGTGGTCAGCACTGAGTTCCAAAGGAGAAACACTGACTGTCTGTTGTTGCTCCAATATCAGTCCTGCAATGAACAATTAGCAAGCCAGCAAAGAGCGAGCAGACAGAGTTAATTCTTGCTTTTTCTTTTTGAAGATGTTGTGTTTTGTTGATGTCTCCTTTTGTGTTAAGGGTTTAGGGAACCCAAGCAGATTAAAAACTACACTATAACCATAAAGACAAACTATGTACAAATTTACAGTATGTACAGTCACACATCCCCTGGCCAAAGAGAGATGCCTCAGACTTTACTTTTTTAATTGCATGCTCACCCCAAATAGTCCAACAAATTCAACTAGGATCCCCCAGAGCTGGGCATGGGAGATGGAATTTTGTTCTCAGATACAGCTTAAACAGTATTCAGGGGATAGTGGCTCAAAAACTCAGAACAAGCTTTTAGAAGATGGTGATACACGTGAAAAGGTTCAGGCTGCCGAAATGCATTGTCAGAGATGATCGTTTTGTAAACTCTCACAAAAACAAGGTCCTTCATATCGCTGTCGAACAACGAGCATGCAGCATCCTGTCCAATATGTGCAGCCATGCATGCAGCATGCTTCAGTAATAGGCTACATGCACTGTGGGTGACAGTGTAATGACGAATCGTTTGAGTCTTATTTGCATGTTGCGTGCGTCTTCAATGTTTTGGTAGAAAATATCTGCATAATGTTAAAATCAATATACACATCATTAAAAAAACAATATATACCATTTGCAGGATCATAAGATCATTAGGGAGAGATACAGACTCAGTCTTTTAAAGAACATATCACATGGGTCCTGTTGTATTTTCCTAAGAATTATTTGTCATTAAATGCTAGAATTTATTCATTACTTCCAGCTTTGCAGATGTTTTGGCCCCAAGATAGTTCTCAATATGTTGGCTAATTTTGAACGAGTGATTTTATCTAACTTTTAAAGAATTGAACAGATATGTTAGAATGAAGCAGACTTTTCTATGGAAGTGTAAAGGATTAAAGTGTTAAGAGACGTGGTCGCTGAAAAGATGTGTTACATTTGTTAACACATGCTAATGACTGAATCTAATATTAAAATAAACAAACCAGATGCTTTTTATTTGACATATTTTGTCCATTTTTGGATGATATGGTTTCTTTTGTCAAATGGGTGAATAATCACATTAGTGCACTACAAAAGCAAAATCACAGTTATCTTTGACCTGAGCTCTCAACCCTAACTAACCAATCCAGTGTTTTCTCGCTTGAATTACTGTGAGAATATTTTAATATAATAATCCTGTGTTGTCGGAAAAGGCTAATGCTTCTAAAGTGTGTGCAGTGTAGACTCCATTATACCCAAGATGAATAGTATGGCAGTAATAGCGTCCACCCTTAAACTGTTCATGATAAAATCTCTCCAAAACCCAACAATCACTATAAATACATACAGAACATGAAGTACACCAGTAGAACATGTGACACTGTGATCTGTTTTGTAGATACATCCATAATAATCCCTTCTTTTAAGGTGATTCATGTCCTGTTAAACCACAACATGGATATTATTCTGTCTGTATCTGTTGAAAAAATATGGACAGTTGCTTCTCTTTTTTTGGCTCATCTTTGCATCTTGGAGCCAGAGTTTATCATGGCACCGACGTGCTAAAACTAGGAATGTAAAGTTAGAGTGATAATATCACAGAATGATTATTGTAGTCTAGTGATGATCCAAACAGTATCGTTTTTACTATGCCACTGGTGCACCGATTACAGTATGTTGTGCGTCATTTGAGAATGTAGCACTGTTCACTTTTCACTCACACATATCTGTGTATTTATTTTCTCTTGCTCTTGAAAATATCAGGGGCTTCAGTGAAAACATCAGGCTAGCCCATTTGCTTCTGTCGATCCAGGAACTTCTGTCTTCTGTCGACAGGTATCTCCTCTAGAGAAATACCATGATTGCTTCCCCTATAACGAGAAATGCAGTCTTTTAACATACCACAACTGAAACACAGGCCAGCAGCTGTTTAAAATTACACATTATAGATTTAGAGCAAATATCAAATCAGGCAAATGAATGCTTATGTGAAGGGGTAAAGAAAATATTCTCTTACCCTTGAAGGTCTGGAGGAATAGGCAGAGGCTTGTCGAAATCTTCCCTCCCGACTAACCAATATGTATTCTCAATACCTTTTCCCTACAATTAAATAATCATTAGCAATCATTTGCTGCTGTCAGGAGACTGGTGTTGCAATAACATTGCACATCTGCTGTCCATGTTGTGTTTTACTTACCTTTAACTCTGTCAGGCCTCTGACTTGAATTTTGTATCCCAGCTTCAAGCTGTTCAGGACATCAACTGTGCTTTGGTTGACATGGATCCTGTAAGCTATGAAAACACAGAAATACTCTCACATTCAAATCTGGTATACATGTAAAATCTACATTATGGTTTCAAATAACTTTAACTAAAAAGTCAGGCTGTCATTTTGCTATTAAGCCACTTAGTGGCAGTAGACGTCTCATTATTGTATTTTATTTTATTTATTTATTTTTCAAAACACATGCTGTGTGGTTATAGATGTAATAAATTAAACTGGTGAGAATATTTTAGTACGATTGTATGACTTCTATATTTAAACAGAACTAGTGTGCTCATTTATAGAGCACTCAGAGGGTAACTGGGGCAAACTCAATCATTGACGACATTTAGACTGAAACTTCAAATTGGCCTCTAATTCTGCTGATAGTCTTAAAGGATTAGTTAGGACTCTTCACTCAAAGCCGTCTTTAGCCTCAAGCAGCATGCACACAAATTGCCATACACCTGTCCTCTAAACCACTATGTCAATTAAAAAAATGAGAAAAAAGAGAACCTAACTGGTCCATGATAAAAGCAGAGAAAGATGAAGACACTCACGCAACCCCGTGGACTCCATTCGAGATGCTGTGTTGACAGTGTCTCCAAACAGACAGTACCGAGGCATTGTAAGACCCACTACTCCTGCTACAACTGGGCCTGCACACACACACAAACACACACACACACACACACACACACAGTGGTTGGGCAGGGTGCTTTGAATGGGACACCTCACTGCTGCATGTAATTTCTTGAATCAGAAATTATTTTGTATGTTATCTTTTCACTATTTGACTTGTGATACAATTGTGAGGACAGTTTCCAAAAATGACAAACAAATTACGTGTTCATACACAAATTCGTAGAATGGAGCTACAAAAGCAGAGTATGCAGTGTGTTAATTGGATGACAGCGCTCTAAGTGGATAGCGTTTCACTGTTCCAGGAATAAGTTCCAGACAGGATAAAGGAGGTAAAAATACCTCCTTCCTTTAGCAGCTTGGACCCCTGTATTCTTATTCTTCTATAACAAATTACCTTACTCTCTCTCTCTCTGAAATTACATTTGGATTGGAGTGATTCTTAAGATAATTGCTTATGATAAAGAAATACTTCATGTGCAGCACTGCTATCGTATGTATAACAATGTATAGAACAGTTTATCACCTGAGTGCAAGCCAATACGGATCCTGACTTTTAGCTCAGGCATGTGCCTCATCTTGAAGGTCCCAATGCAGTGAAGGATGTCAAGAGACATGTTGGCCATCTCAGCTGCGTGTCGGTTGCCATTTCTAGAAGGGACGCCTGAGGCGACCATGTAGGCATCTCCAATAGTTTCCACCTACACAATTATGAAAAGGGAATTAAACACCAATCTTGTACGTTTAGTATCTGACTGATGAAAGATCCCTCAGCACTTGCCTTGTAGACATCATGCAGCCCAATGATAGCGTCAAAGAGTGTGTAGAGGTCATTGAGTAAGTCGACCACCTCAATGGGCTCACTGAGAGCTGAGATGGTGGTGAAGCCCACGATGTCACTGAAGTACAGCGTGACCTCACTAAAATGCTCGGGTTTGACAGGCTTGCCTGTCTTTAGTGCCTGGGCCACAGACCTTGAGGAGGAAGGTGATGAGTTTAAAACATTTTTTCACACAAGTGACACTGATGAAATTTATTTTACCCCTTCATGGATTCAATTTTTCCGCACACACAGGCTTTCACACAAATTCAAATGCTGCCGCGTTTATTTCATGATTCCCTCCCAAACTGATTTCATTACAAAAAACAGACAGTGTTATCTTTAAAAACATGACTGAGATGCAGTGTGTCATGTTAACAGGGTGCAGTGACAACATGCTGAGACTTTTAAATAAAGTAAGGCCACATTTCTTTGACACATACTGTAGGTTATTTGATCACAGCATTCACTTTTTATTTGATGTTATTTGATGCAAAATCTAAAGATGGTTTTTATGCTAGTGTTTGCATTAGAATGGTCTCTGATCACCTCCTCATTGTTGGCTGTTACACTGAATTTTCCAATAGTTCATGAATGCAGCAGAACTGCCACCATATTCTGGTGACATAATTTGAGATACGTAAACACAACTTTCTCCCCTTGTGTTGCATATGTTGAAAAGTGCAATTATGTCTAACAAACCCACAATACAAGTTGCTGGACACTCACTTGGGTAACATCTGAGCCACCAGGTTGTCAGTCTTCTGTCTCTCCACCTCCAGCTCCTCTGTCCTCTCTCTGATCAGATCCTCCAAGTTGGAAGAGTATTGTTCCAACATCCGCAACATAGAGTCAATGATGTTTGTCTTCTTTCCCTTTGTGATGCTCTTGAACTGTCAGAAAAAAGGATGTAACAGCATTGTCACCTCCAGCTTGTCAGAGTTCGAGTAGTAGTCCTTTATTGGCTTGTGTTTTCAGTTATTTTACCTGTTTGAAGATGTCCTCAAAGGTCGGTCTCCTCTCTGCCTCTTCACTCCAGGCCTGTTTCATAACCTGTATCACATCCAGTGGAGCTTCATCCACGGATACAACTGGCCGGCACAAAGGTGGTGGCTCTTTGACCTTGTTAATAATTTCTGCCAACACATCCACAGAAATAAGAACAGATGTATATTCTTTACATACAGGATTTTAAGCAATATTTTCAACATTAGTTATTTCATTGTTTTATTGTTTCTTCCCAAATTTCTATCCACACTTTTGGGTTATTAATGCATCGCTCACCTTTGGGAGGCATGTCCAGCATGCAGAAAGGTGCAGAGCGAGAGATGACCTCTTGCATCACAATAGCAAAGCTGTAGACATCACCGTGGAAAGTTCCCCTCTTCCGCAGACTGGAATTTCGCAGCAATTCAGGAGCCGTCCAAAGCAGATCTTTACATTGAAAAAACATGTATGACTATCGATAAACCAAGAGAATTGATATACACAAAGAGAAGTCATTAAAATAGTCTGTAGATGCACATAAACTCACCCTCTGGCTTTTCCTCATCAGTGTCAATATTTTGGTTAATCAAGATTTCATTGAACCCATAATCTGTCACCTTCAACACAAAGCGCCCATCTACCACACAGTTACGGGATTTGAGCCGTCCGTGGATGACGTCACGATTGTGCAGGTATTTCATACCCTGATGACAAATTCATGGAAAGTGTGTAAATTTAAAAAAAAAAAAAAAAAAACATGGTATAGTAGGAACTTGAACCAGAGTCGGCAATTTTGCTTCCCTTACCCGAATCAGATCCATTAACAGGGAAGATTTGAACATCCAGTCAAGACGTACTTCCTCGTTGCTGAGCAGGTCCTCTAAGCTGCCCCTGGAGCAATGCTCAGTCACAACACCAAAGATCCCAGAGTCGAAGAACAGACCCAGGAACAGATTGAGGTTCTCGTGCCTCATGTCTCTGAGCTGAAGGCAGGACAATGTAAACATCGAAGGTGTGAACTGTCAAGTTTTTTCCTCAGATGTAATTTCCTTTGGCAGCAGTTTTTTGCGGTTAGAGACAGTGCAGTCAGTGCATTTGGGTTAGAGTTATGTTTCTGTCATTTATGGATTTATGGATTTAAGCACAGACATAAGCAAAGATCCAGACGAGCCTCTATTATGTGGTTTCTGAATGTAATGGAGTGCTAATAGGGAGTGACATCCCATTGGCGAGGAAAACAAACATTTTAATACCAAACTCAATAACTCAATTACCTTGTCAAAGGCAAGCTCCGTGCTGCTGTTGACACCTGATACTGATCCACTGGGGCATTTCTTCAACCAAACCCAGTCGCCCTGAGAGGTAAACAAAATCAAACAGCCTTTGTGAAGCGAACAACACCCAAATGATGGTAAAAAGGAGTTTATTGAATGTCATGTCAGATTGACCTCACCTCAAATACTGCAACATTAGAGCTGTCTGGAGTTGAGGCCAAGTAGCTGCGACCTGACACAGAGTGTTGCGGCGTCTTCATATCCAACTGGCTTCTCAAGATGCTTTCATCATTGAGCCTCTGCATAGAGTAAACATAGAGTTGAAAAAGGACTCAGCACAGAAATAGATAATCCATTATACACACAGCAGAGTGAAGCAAGCCACAACAAAAAATACTGTCATTTTCGTTTGCAACACAGAACTGACCCTCTTGCTGATTTGTGTGTTGATGAAGACCAAGTCGTCCAGGGTGAGAACAACCTTCGATGATCCACCGCTACTACCGCCAAAGCTGAACCCAACCTTGCCGGCTCCCCTAAACAATCATAAAATGTTCTAAAAGTCACAAAAGACTGAAGAGGAAGATATCTCACCATTTGATATTGCGTGTGTACATACCTAAAACGCATGAAGATGTGAAGTCCACAAGAAACCAATACACCAAATATAAGTAAAAGAAAGAATGTAGTGGTGGGATCCAGGCCTTTTGAAAAAGAAAAGAAGAGAAGAAAAGTTTGAATCCCCAAAACAGCTCATAGATACATTTCCTATGATTGTACTCTTGCTAGACTCACCTCCACTGCAGGCGAAGTAGGGGCTAAACCAGCAGCTTGAGTCTCTGTAGGGTGTACTGCCTGCAAAATGGATAGAACGACCAAGGTACTTCAAGCCTCCGATCCTGCCGTTAGTATGGGCAGCCTCCAGAGCATGAGTGGAGTACAGAGAGTTGCCCATGCCACTGTAGTCCAGTACTACATAACGAGCCTGCATGCCGTCACCATTCCTGCCAGCCCGCAAAGGCTGATTAAAGCCTTCAAATTCAAAACCGCCCTCACTGTCTCCCAGGATTTCACCAGTTACCCATTGGCCTCCACTGGCACGTGCCTGCTCTGCCACCATTGCCGTGAAATACATCATGTTGTAGATGGTTCCAAAAAATGGAGAAACCTAGCAGAAGGGACGAGAGGTTTTCATTAAAATTCAAATGTTTCTCTATGTATCCTTGAAAGTTGTTGTTTTCTACTATGACTGAATCTTTACAATAATAAGTGGAAAGTCTTACATCTTCTGGTGAGATGCTGCTGCGGATTTCATGGCTGTTCTGAGCATCTTTGAAGGCCTCATAGAAATTGAGTTCTCCAGAGTCCATAGTGATAGTGAGGACCCCATCATAGGCCTTACGCAGCTTGGTGTCATTGCCTAGAGAATAATAGGGTGCATCTTTGTAGGGTAGTGAGTACAGGAGGGTGTCGTAAGGGATAAACACATAGCCACGGTCAATCATACGCATGTCCATCGCTGTCGTCAGAAGTTCATACTGGGC
Source organism: Polydactylus sextarius (assembly GCA_016801845.1). Classification (NCBI taxonomy): domain Eukaryota; kingdom Metazoa; phylum Chordata; class Actinopteri; family Polynemidae; genus Polydactylus; species Polydactylus sextarius. The sequence continues at coordinate 15,155,678 of CM028914.1, forward strand.
TTGGCCACCAATCAGCACAGAGGGCATGCACATGATGACCACTGTGAAGAGAAGAGAGTTCAAAAACATGTTTATATGCATGAGCAATGCAGAATAAAACAGCATTGAGCTTCTGTTATTTAATAATCTACATATGCAACCTACCTCTGACCCGGTCTGCTGACCGCACCTTTGTCAGGGCTCTGCGAGGTCCCTCTTTGTCAGTTTCCATGGTTACTACAGGGTTGACAGGCAGGCCGAGGGCTCTAAGTGAAGAAGCTAGCTCCAGTCCTGTGGCTTCCCACAAGTCTGTCTCTTCTGAGATGATGGCCACATGGGCCCATTTGAAGAACCTCAACACACTGAAAAGTACACGTGATGACAACGGCATTGGCCTCAGGAAGGTTGGATACAGTCTTCCAGTGTCCATGTTGGGTTTGAGACAACCCCAGGAAAGGATCCCAACATCCCACTCTTTAGCATACAAAGCTGCAGAGGTGCAGTATCCAGGATTAGCTGGGCCCAGGAAAGCAGCGCCATAACCTTTCAGTTCAGCAAAGCGAGGAAGAGCACGGGAGGACACGCAGTCCTCACTGATCAGTGTGTAATCATACCAGTAGCCTTTGTTTAGGCGGGGGTCTTTGTTTATGCGGGCTGTGGCAAGACGGGCTGCTAGATCTGGTTGGGATTTAGAGTATAAGAGGTCACATGTCCAGGGTCCAACCAGGGCCATCTTGAAAGTGGTTGCCCAGGCTTGGCAGGGCAGGAATGACACCATGAGTAAGGACAGAAGAAACCCGTTCCCCCATCTCTTGGGGTATAGCACAGGGGATGATGGCAACCGTGGTTTTGATGACAATGATGATGGTGCTGATAATGATTCAAATTGACTATACCCACTGCAGCTGTTTGTAACCACTGTCCTTATATGTCTTTTCCTCTTGACTTTCATTGAGTCATGCTGCCATCGTGGGTGGTAGGACAAGTTGTGCAGAAAGTGAGGATGTCTATGACTTTCCATTTTCTCGCACAGCTATTCTGATGCTTCTGACACAGAAGAGGAGTGAAGAGTTTATAATGATTAGTCTGACACTGAGCGTGCCTTTGTGGATGGGTCTGTTTTCCCTTGGCACTCAGTGGGTGTTTAGTCCAAAGCTGGACAGGAGATGATGTGAGCCCAAGCCATTACTGCCACCAGGAAATAAGACAAAATTGTGGAATGTATTAGAAAATGTATAGCATGACAGTACAATGCACAATGTGTATTTGCTGCCTAAGTCCTGTGATACAAGTGTGAACATGTGAGGGCTTTAACAGTCTAAAGGATACAGGCTTACTCCGTATCCTGACCTGAACTCACATACTGCTGAGCTGTTTTGTTGAACACAATGTGATGTTGAATCTTATCAGCATCTTGCTATCTCACTGAGGACATGGTGCCCAGGGTGCCAGTGGACAATTAATGGCACGTGCATAGCAAGCTGATTATCTCTGTCGGGGGCATGGAGTTTCAAATTAAGCGCCAGGTAATGTGAGAGCTAAATTTGGTCTTGATGTGTCTATTTGGTCCTGGTATTGCTTGTCCCTGCTGTACCAATAAGTTTCCAGAAATAGTTCAAAATCAGATTAGCTTTTTGTCCAACACAAAAGGTAAGTTTATGAAAGACACTGAGACCTTCTCTTTCTTCAGACATTACCTGAATTAGAATTGTTTGTTGCTGAAATACAAAGAAATAGAAAAACAAACTAAAGCAAAAAACAAAAACTGAAATGAAATGAAAACATGAAAATCCAGTTCATCTATTATTCTAATAATAGATGATTAGATTATTGATGATTATAGATTATTCTAACTAGGAACACATTTTAATAGATTTGCTATCACTGCAATCTCTGATCAGAACTTTATGAGTCACCAGTTTCATCTGCCTCATCTGTCTTCAGTATATAGTCATTTAAAATGGCTGCTCTTGTCCAAAGTACTAATGGTGATGGCAGAGAAAAAGGACCAACCTGACAGAGGTACAGGAAGTTTTGAGTTTTAAGTAGGTTAAGTAGGTAATAAGAAGTTGCTGATATTTAGATTTATTTTTTATTTTTATTTTTATTTATTTATTTATTTTGGATTTTATAGTCAGTAACAGTCAATTACTTGATAATTGAATTCCTTACTCTAGGAGCATCTGTCACTTACAGTGCTTTAAAATGACATTTTTACAACAGAATATTCCTGAATCTTTTTCACGTCTTCAAGGTAGAAATGCAGCAAGCGAGCAGCGACTAACAAGCCTTCTAAACTGGCTAATACTGATATTGGCTTATCTGTTGTTAATAGGTTAAGAGGAGCACTGACTAGAACACTCTTGCTCCATTTTTAAGTGCTACTGAAAATTAAAAACAGGTCAAATTATGCATATTCTTCAAAAACTGCTTTACTTTTCATCTAAAGAGCAACTCTTTAATATTCTATAAAACATTCATAAAGGGAGGGATTATTTTGCAGTGTTACAACAGCTTCAAATTTCTGTGAACAGATTTGATTATTGCTGTATGAATGAGCTGCTCTTAATAACAAACCACACCAATATTACCAGTGATGAAACAGATAAAATAATAGAATCATTCTTAATAAGAAACAATACTGACCTGGAGCAGTTTCTCTACTCAGGAGCCATGTCTATGTTGCCTGCTGTTGAAGAGTAACCCACTCATCCAAACTCCAGGTGGATTAAGTACACAGAAATATACAGCGGGAGTGGTTACCTTTAGTCTCTTATTGTGAAAAAATACCATAGGTAATCCAAATAGCATGAAAGTCAAAAAAATGAAAATGAAAGAAGATCAAATTACTTCCTCTTGTGTCCAAGTTCCTGAAAGACAATACTTAACATAATAAATGTCCACATTTCCAATAGGTTGCTTCAGGTCTTGCTGTCCCTGTTTGGACTGGGACTCACCCCAAACCACAAAGCAATGGGACAGTGCATGAGAGGAGGTTCAACCTTGATCCAAAGTTTGGATAGGTAAAAAATAGCTATGGTAGAGAGCTGGGTAGAGGTACCAGGTAAAGGAAGGGGAGGAGGGGGAAGAACTGGCAAGCTTTGACTTCTCAGCCCTCTTTAGCCTTTAATCCATACTAGTGTGGGAAGAGTGTATGTGTGTGTGGAGGGAGGGCCCGAGGAGATGAACGGGAAGGTGAAAGTAAAGCCACATTCACCCTTTATTCAGGGTGTAAATTGAGGTGCTGATGATGCAAAAGAAAATTTGATGAAATAATGTAAATCGGTGTATGGCTGACTGGACTGGATTGGATATTTTGATAAGAAAATAGTGATGGTGAAGTTTGGACTGAGTTAACATCCATCCCTCTACCTCTAACTGTTTGAAATTAAAAAAAAAAAAAAAATGAACATAAAAACCCAAGACTCAAATATACATGTTATAAGAAATGGTGCTGTTGCCCCCTTGACCAGCTCTCCATTGTAAAAGAGATCTTGAGTTCAATGGAACTAACCTGGTTAAATAAAGGCTATGATATATATATATATATATATATATATATATATATATATATAAAAACATCTTATATAATGAATAGATAAATAAATGATTAAATACACTTTCAGAACAACTACAAACTTTGCAGTGTTAAAAACTACATTCATATAACTATGCTGAATCATAAAATTGCATGTAATCACCTGGGCCTTGACACTGGCTCAGTGATTAAGACGCCTGTGTCTGTTGCCTCATGTAACCTTGCTGTTGCACATGCTCTTTTGCTGTTGGCCTGGTCTTACGGCACCAACTGAGGATGCTAATTGATATTTTATTAAAGACCACAGCTCTCCCAAGTTGTTTTTTCCTTATCAAAGTAAACAACAGATTTCATTCAGTTGCAATACAACAATGATTAATAATAGTTTTTCTTAGACTGATGAATTAGGTCAACCTTAATATGACCAGGCTGACATTCTTACAGCCTACTTTCATAAGGTGATAATAGTGAGATAATATAACACTATGAGATAATAGTCATAGTCCATATGAGAAGCTTACAGAAAGGGAGCAATGCTATTGAAGGCCTCATAAGAACTATATGAGCTGGGGCCAAGGGCTGAATATAGCTTCTGGTAAGCTACTGAGAGTCTGCTGTTGCTCTTTGACCTAGCAGTATGTGCAGTTCACTGCAGCACTGCAGCTGGAATTTAAGCCTGTAGTGGTGGGGGGAGGGAAACTCTACGTTTAAAAGGCATTTAATTACAACAATGCTCACGATGATGATGATGTAGCTTCAGTGTTCACCGCTGAGATTTATGAATATGAAGGTGGTCTCCTGCATATGGAGGTGTGAGAATAAATGTTCCTGCCCGTCCTGTCTTGCTCATCGATAGCAGCCTTGTTGAAGTAATCAGATTAGTCAGGTGAGGCTGTGCTAAACTGATTTGCTGCCTGCAAGCCTCTTAGCGACATGGCTAACGGCACTGACAGAGATCACTGCAAAGCAAGGTCAGACGTACAGTCAGCCCAGCTGAGCAAAGAAGCAGCTTGGTGTACGACAGCAGCAGCAACATAGCACAATGCTAATATCAACATGTCTGACCTGTGATTCGCTCATTATTGCTAACATCCACATGTAGCACAACCCAAGATCGACAGTCATATCAACAAAATGTGAAGTATAGAACAGTATTTGTAGAAAAAAACTGGACCTAGAGGACACTAGAGCCAAATGTCTTTTAGGATTTGGTTTGCTATTTTTATTTTAATCTAACTCTATCCCAATGCACCAGTCTATCCCAATCTGCATTTTAAAATTAGATGTCTGCCTTTAACAGACAGTGTAATGCTCCTTCATGTGACTTGCAAAGCTGTTCTGTGATTTAATGATATATAAGTACATCTCTCCTGGAATTCCTCACTTTCCCAATAAAGATTTTGTCAAAGTTAATTAATCAAATACTGAGGAAAAACCCAAGGGAGGAGCAATAGAGCAGCTTTGACATTTGACTCATTAATGACCCCACTAAACTGATCAGGTAAAGTACTTTGTGGTTGCCTACCGCAGTGACATCCCTCAGTCTCTTCAGGATCACAGGCTGAGTGCTGTGTAGAAAAGCAGGGAATCCTCCCTGACAAGCATTTGAGATTGTTATGTAAAATGTGTGTTGGGTAATCGGAAACCTCCTCACCTCTCACTTTATGTGCTACACACTCCATACATGATATAATACACTAGGCACAAAACCGGAGCAATCTTTAGTTCACAGATGAAGTATTTATTGTGGTCACAGATAAAGTAAGGCAGCGATAGGCTCAAAGTGACAGAGCTCTCACAGGATCTTTGTTAGAATGAGCTCTTGATATCTGGACATGATTCATATTCATCTTCTTGTGCTGGGCCTGCCCCATACATAGGTTGGACTTACACACGATTGAATATAATTGGACAGCTACCAGAGACGTGGACGGGCAAACCACTGCAGCTCTACAACCACAGATTGCTTTATCTCCCTGTCAGATGCAGGTCCATCTGTGACCTGTGAGATTGTTACAGCGCCCTCTGGTGGTTTACCTAGGCAAATAAAACAAAGTACATGGTTGCCATTTGACTGCAGATGCTCAGACACGAATACATCCAAGAGTTTAGGACATAAACCAATTGAAAGATGTTTTTCTGAAGCAGTTTTTTCTGCCTTTGACGTAAATGCACCAATTTTGGATCTTACTGTCACTAAATTAAATATTCTCTTTGCTCATTTTTTGTCTGCTATAATTATGCTATAGTTTGATTGAAGAGTCTTCAATTAATCAGCTCAACAAGCACAAACACACATGATATTAACTGTTCCCAAACACCACCAGCTCTTTCTTCCTCTCACATAAACACACATTTATTAAGATGCTTATAAGAATAATATGAACCACAATAACAAAGGTCTTAAGATTAAAGATAAAATAATAATGTAGGTTTCGCCGTTAGCCTCCTACTATTCTAGTTTACATTCTGCATTAGTGGTTCAAGCAGTGTTAACCAAAAAAATGTGTAATTAATTAATTAATTTAAAACATGCTTTAGATCATATTTGTCTCTTTGTAGTAGACATAGTCTTGTTACATATACTCTAAATTTTAACAGCACAAGTGTCTGCTTCAAGTTCATAGGTGTTTGCTGGTGCGAGAGTTCATCAGCTGTTTGAGTCAGCGGTAGATGAGAGGTCACTGTCATTTTATCCACTCAGTGTTCAAGGTTAAGAAAATAAAAGCCCACAAAAAGAAAACTGAATGACTTTTGCCTCAATTTTATAAAAACACATGAGTGCAGTTCAAATTAGTTTCCACACAAACTGAGCCACAGTGGCTGAATGGTTTATCTGAGTAAAATATTTATCTTCCATACAAGTGATAAGCAGCTTTTTCTCATCACGTGGATCCAGTCACTGCATATGTATGTACAACTGAAATTGCGAGACTATCACCAATATTATCAGTCAGACTTAATCTGAAGCTGTTTCAGGTTTATCCATGTACAGACGTTAATTCAAAGCATGAATGGGAAGGACTGTTTCTGCTGACATAAAACCTTAAAACAGATAGTAACTGCAAGAAAGACTTATCAGCTGTCACATAAACTGTGTCATGTTCGCAGCTACGTTATTGTTTTATCTCCTTTGCAGCTGCTTGAGTCATAGCTGTGTTTTGAACGTCTGTGATTAGATGAAATAAGTACCCGCGTAATGAACACTGGTTATTTTACTGAATGTCCTGTTGTGACTTCATACTAACAAACCAGGGTGTGCTAAAGGGGCACTTCACAAATTTCACACGTCAAGTTAGTCATCATGGAAAGCACTGCTCAGCCTGTGGAAACATTTGTGTAATAGTCTCTGTGATGTTACTATAGTTATGTCAGGCAGAGCAACAAGAGACAAGAGAGAAGAGAGCCTGTAAGAAGTGGGAAATTAACAGGCAGGGAGGTTTTGTGGGACTTGTAGTATCTTTTTTGGTAAAGAAAACCTTAAAAAGCTATCAAATCCCTCCTGTTCAATGCATTTTGATAGGAAAATGTCTCCAACAGTTAATTTCTGCTTTATTTGCTTGAGATTTTCTTTTTCCATCAGCAACATTTAGCAATTACTGCAATATTCTCTTCTTTCCTGTTATTTACCAAAGTGAGTTTAACTGCAATTTAATGTTTTTGGTTTAATCTTTTTATTTGTACCATGATTTAACATCCAACTACCAACATATGATTATCCACAAATATCTCATCACTCAGCATTCAGTGTGTCAAAACAATTATCCCGATGCTATACATAATTTTCCAGTTACAGTGGCAGCACCAGGATCAGTTGAAGTGACTATTTGTGAAAGAAAAAAAAGAAAAAGTACTATGTTGTTTATACTATACTATGTGTATGTAGATAATTGGGATTTTTATAATTAAACTGTGATTTTAAAAGTTGAAAAAGCTCCACCAGTTCAGAGTGTAGGAAGTTTGTGTGGTTCACATCTATTGTGTTTTTCCAGGAGTGTTGCTTCCCTGCCGAGCCCACCCCTGTGACACACAGTGAGGGGTGGGGCAGTGTGGGAGGAGCAGTGTGGCACACAGGACATAAAATTTGTCATTTCTTACAATATTGAATGAGGATTAAAACTTTTTTCTCATTGTGCTACAAGGGTAATGCTGTCTGTTGCTTCAGGATCTCTGCTGCAAAAATGTTGTTTACTGAAGTTTTGGCTGTCATTGGAGGATTTATGGTCATTTGCCAGGTGCTGAAACTGGCCTGGAGATGTTGGTGTGGACTTAGACAGTTTGTTTTCTCAGAAATTTGGAATGTGGATTTAAAGACGTATGGACGGTGGGCAGGTAAAAGAAAATATATTTCATTCTATATAACAGGTTGCTTTTGTTGTAAAATTAAATTAAATAAGTACGTGTTATGTGTGCTGTGAGACTGTGTTGTGTGTGTTTGTGCACACATGTGAAAAAACTCTCATTGCCACAAGTAAATGATGTAGCTCTTATTAAGACCTGTGGTTATAATGACTGAAAAGTTAGTGCAGGAAACAGAAATACAAGAATATTTAGACTCTTTCTCAACATAAACTTCTATCTGCAGCAGCAAACCTCGGGCTTCTTCTCTGTTCTGGAAGACTGTTGCGCGTCTGTTTGATAAGAGCCTTGATAGGCTGTTGACATTCCTTCTCCATGGGACATTTCCGACTCACTGACTACAAAGACTCAAAACCCACAATTTTGAACTTTCCCTTTTCTTTTGCTAAGATGGAGCAGCTTTTAATCCTGATGACACATTTAACTTGATGGAAGAAAAATAAATTCATACTCAAAACAAACCTTGTAGAGATCTGCAGTTGCATAAATGAGCATCTGTTTGTGGTCTGTTAATATGAATGTGCTTTCTTTATTGTGCAGTTGTCACCGGTGCCACATCTGGCATTGGTAAAGCTTATGCGAGTGAGGTGAGTCTCTAGCTTTCTTCTGTAACTGACAGTGTCATGTCATGTAATGTTCCTCACCATTAGTGGGTTAAAGTGGAGTCCTGTTCTTAGTTAAGAGAACAAACAAACCTGTGTACCTGCTTTCTCTACTTCTAGCTGGCAAAAAGAGGCCTGGATGTTGTCTTGATAAGCAGATCTGACAATAAGCTTCAAATGGTTGCAAAAGAGATAGGTGTGTCAAAAAATATTATCATTTGATTTACATTTTCCTATTTCTGCAAACATACATCTTTCCACATGCTACTCCAGAGAAGAAATCATCTCAAAATATTCTTTTCTCCCTCAGAGCATCAGTATGGACGAAACACTCGCACTATCCAAGTTGACTTCACACATGGTAACAGTATCTACCCAGCGATAGCCAAGCAACTACAAGGCCTGGAGATTGGAATTCTGGGTAACAGGACAATTGATTTGCTATGAGATGAGTGTGAAAGCACAGATTGTCAGTCTTGCAAGCAATCATAAATGTTCTAGTTTACTTTGAGAAGTTTTAACACCAGTTTGTTGTCTGTAAAGCTGCAGCCTGCAGCTAGTTAGCTTAGCTTAGCACAGAGGCTTTTTTACAGGTCATTGAGGTTATGTACAGCAGTGTTTCTGGCAACCTGCAGAGCTTCTGGGAAGGCAGAAAATAGGCTTGTACCTTCCCACAGAACCACAGTGTGTCATTTTTTTCACCTCAGTTTTTTTTTGGAATATTAAACAAATATGATGTGGTATTTAATAGCGAGCTTTAACTGTTTCCTGACTCCCAGACTGCTGCTTGTTGCTTCATATTGGATAGTTACTGAATATAAAACGCTAGTGAACCTTTGCAGATGATGAGGAATGTAGTTATAACTGCTGACTAAAAGGCAAAGAGGTTGAAAGAATAGATTAATTGGTTAAAGATTGACATGAGGTTAACAAAAGTTCTTCATTGTCTCTTTCTGACCTGCAAAGTCAATAATGTAGGAATGGCTGCTTCTGATCATTTTGCCTATTTCCTGGAAACACCAGATGCTGAGCAGGTACAACTTTGAAAATAGAATACACTGTATGATATATTATTTTTACTGACTTGTCATTGACATTATACTCTTGTTCAAACTAGAAAATCACTCAGATTATCAACTGTAACATGCTGTCAGTCCCTCAGGTAAGATATACATACATACATCTATATACATCTATATAGACACACACACACACACACACACACACACACATATAAATGAATAATGAATAAAGATAGATGATAATTCATATTTTCGCCATTTAGATGACCAGACTGATTCTTCCAGGGATGATTGAAAGGTATTGTCACAAAGATGCAGTGGTTTATAGTGAGTATGAAATAATGTCAGTATGGGATTAATTTACTGAAGTTTGTCTTCCATCTCCTCCACAGAGGGACAGGGCTGGTCATCAATATCTCTTCTGAAGTGGGCACCCGTCCACAGCCTTTGTTGACCCTTTATTCTGCCACTAAGGTGCTTTCTCATCTCATCCACACATTGGATCAAACACATCATCACCACCTCACACTCACACATTTAACTCTAACTCTAACCCTGACTTCTTTCATTTCTTCATTTCAGATTTTTGTAATATATTTCTCTCAGTGTCTGCATGCTGAGTACAGGTCAAAGGGAATTACTGTTCAGGTGAAGTATGCAATTTGAGTTGAACTGAAATATAAGTATACGCATGCATGTATGTATGTGCACAAGCTAATTGACATTAATAGCGAAAAAACACATTGTTGTTGGTTTTACTTATTTTTTCTTAACTCTTTGACTGTAAAACGTACAAGGAAAAATTATTATTTGAAGCAATCATGTCACACATTTCGCTGTAAATTAAGAAAAATCAAGGCCATACTCCATAATTATTCTACCAAACAATGTTTGTCTTATCAAGTCTAAGCTCTGAAGTTTTTTTTCAACAAGAGATTTATTCTCTTTCAATCTATTTCAAAAAAAAAAAAAAAAGAAAGAAAGAAAAGGAGAATAATCCAAATCCTTTCTGCAGATATTTTTGCAGAACTCAAAAATATAGAAAATTTAAATTTACTTCACATTTGGATTTCAATGATGTCTCTCTCTCTCTTTTTACATTTGAAAAACAAACATGTCGGTGCTCTCTGCTGGACAGTCTATGTAATGGAAGCATTGTTTCTAAATGACCTCAAATATGAGTTTGGAATCTTTCCATTGAAATTTCTGCAGCTTATATCCATCAAATGTCAGACATTTTAGCAGTCATATCAGCTCAAAATTGACCTCTTAGCTATAAAATATTATCTTTAAATATTATTTCTAAAATCTAAAAATGATATCCAGCACCAGAGCATGTTAAAATTAATTATACATTGTTCTTTATATGATCTTTTCTGCCTTGGCTCTATTTCACCTTCTAGCGTGGGTGTAAAACAATTAATGCATTCAAGCTACATTGATGTTGCTACATATCCAGAGCAGTCAAAGTCAAAGACTAATATGGCAGTTTGTTTTTATTAGCTGAACAAACATGTGGCTTACAGAACCTTTGCCCTTTGCTGATCTCGCTGTCTCAGATTGTCTTCCTCTTTCGTAATTTGCTCGATGGCCTCAGACCCACTACGTTTTGTATATTTCTGCACCAAACTAAATGTTTTACAGTCTTGTCAGTGTTATTGCACAAATCAAAGGTAATTTAATTCCTCACAGTGTGTGGCCCCCCTCATGGTGTCCACCAACATGACAAACAACATGAAAGTCAACTGCTTAGTGAAAAGTGCTTCAGGATTTGCCCGTGAAGCCTTAAACACTGTGGACCACTCCAGCTACACCAGCGGGTGTCTGTCCCACGCGCTCCAGGTCAGTGGGATGACCAACCACGATCTCTGACAAATCGTGGGCTGCTGCGACATCTTAACGTCTCTGCTTCTCCTTTCTATAATCCTGCAGAGCACGGCCCTCACAATACTCCTGCCAGACTGGATTCGCATGTCGCCGTACCTCATCAGAAAACTACGAGACCTCGCCAACACGAATGAGTATGAGAGAAGAATGTGTGCTGAGAGGTTCAGAGAAAAGGAGGAGTAATCATCTGCACTGAAGCTGAAACTCACCAAATGACTGAAGATGACAGATGTGAATGTTGGTTCTTAAAGTTAAATGTGGACTTTAAGGTTACATGTAAATACTGTACTATATTATGTATCTACATTTATTTATTCTTAACTGTCGCATTACGTTTTTATTAATATTATCTATGGAGCCAACATGTTGAACAGCTGTATTAACTGGAAATATCATTTTCTACATACAGAGTTTCTCACTGTTTATGCATATATTATTCCACTCAACATATGTACAGACGCAACATGTTTATATTGCAGTTAGGCAATCTTTTAAATACATATGGTCTGTTACACTTTTACAGTTACAAAGATAACAACACACAGGATATTTGGCATATATTTTCTCCTATATACATGTACAGAAATTATTAGTAAACAAGAGTCTCAGTCCTTCATGGCTTTCATATTGACCATTTATCATAACTCAAGATGGAATATGACAGAAGCACAAAGCCAAATCATGCGAGATGCTTTTTCTGCCACTTCTTTTCCATGGTTTGTGAAGTCCATGCAGCGATGGACATGATAAAACAATACATAACAAGAATGCAGTAATGTTTCACTTTGTTAATATGGTTCATTAATTACTGTGCAAAAATCTGAGAACTTGCCTTGGTTTCAATCTCAACCTAGTTGACCTCATAATATCAGATGCTTTGGCTTATTTATTTATTTATTTATTTTTGGTACAACCAAAGTATCTGTCAGTGTAACTTTTTTTTTTTTTTTTGGCGTATATGTGTCAGTAAAGCACAAAAATCCCATAAGTTAGCATATACAACAGCAACACATGCTGTTCCTCATTCTTCTTCAAGTCCAGAATGTACATAGTGGTTCCCTGTGTGAACAACGAAAATTAACAAACAAAATTTAAAAACAAAAGAAAACCTGTTTGCACAAACGCACGAAGAACAAAAGTGAAAACACAAAGCGCAGAAACAAAAAGCTTTTTGATCACTTGGTCCAACAACCAGCAGAAATGTAACAATGAGGAGAAAAAGAAGGAAGCAGCAACAACAAGTAACAACAGGAAATAAAAGTAACAATTATGATGAATTAATACAAAACTACTTCAAAACTGAATCGGGAAAATTTATACCGTGATCAATCGGCATCACAAAACACCACAAATTCAGAATTTCATCCCTGAAGTTTATACAGACATTTCAACATTCAATGTCTGAGACAACCCGTAATGCTCAAAACAAATGTTTTTAAGAATTTCTTTCTCATGAAAAGACTGACTTAAAGCTGATACAAACAAGATGTTATGAACATAAATCATGACCAACGAATGTTAGTATTCTCCCACTTCTTGACTCTGTTGCCAAACCACTTCAAGTATATTAAAATAGGAAATTATCCTAAAGTTTATACTTAAGTCTAAATGAGCAGTCAGAAGCAGCTTAGCTGTATGTACAACATGAAACGATACAACATAAACTAAACACCTGTCTGCACACACTCAGAGGTCAGTATACGTGACTGGGGTGACACCATGAATCAGAAGCGTTGGCCCTAAACCACTGGTCACTGCTTCCAGCTGACCTACGTACTGCTGCGCCTGGCTGTGATGAGCAGGGGGTCGAGGTAAATACAGGAAGCGAACAGCAGCTTGCGAGCTGTTCTCTATTAACATAGAATTCACCGCCATCAAGAATTCGTCAGACAAAGCCTGGATCTGCTCTGTGGAGTGCTCCCCGGCTGGCTGAGCGTGGTGTTGCACCACCGAGTCCCACGGCACGATCTTTATTGACGCCCTGATCCGCAGCTTCCTCAGCAGCTCTCGAAATGTCTCCTCGTTTACCACCCAGCCCTGGTCGCTGGACTCCGTCTCCACATTCAGAAAGATTCTCATTCTTGCGTGTCGCCATTTGCTGGACATGTTGAGCACACAGGCCATCTGCAGTAGAAAGAGGCTGCACACGTCTTGATAATCACGGCTGCCTGGTTGGAGCAGGTTCAGGGGCCACACGTCTATAGTCCGCTCTGACCCGTCCACCTTACTATCTTTATCCTCTCCTTGTAACTGGAAGAAATAGCGTCCGAGGCACACGTTCTTGTCCATTTTAATAGCATCGGAAATGATCCCGACGTATTCTTCTGGTGACAGCCAACGTGGGCTCTCAACATGTCGGACTGGGGGGAAATGGGCCTGTAATGAAGGCAAGTCCACCCCGAAATTATATTCACCCTCGCTGCCTTGTCCTACCGATGACTCGCAGAATGCAGTGTCTTGTAAAAAGAAGTCTTCTGGAGTGCAGCTGTCGTAGAAACCCAAAATCAGTGTGTTGGGCTTCATGCCACCTTTTAGAGGGACACAGAAATGCAGAGTGTGTAAGAATCATTGAGGAGTACTTAATGTGAACACCAAAAAGAAAAATCAGAGCTCACCTAAGCCTGTGATGCGCAGGAGATGCTGCGTTCCTTGTCTGACGGAGGGAGACAGTGTCAGATCTACAAAGGCCTTTACCCCAAGTTTATCAACCAGACTCAGCCAGAAGTTATACTGCTGCTGCACCGGGTCTGACGGCAGAGAGTCTTCAAAACACAAAAGACAGAAGTTACCAAACTGCGTGGTTTTGGATAAAACAAATACTACCACAATATAGAGCTAAATATCACAGAAACTCTTCATGGTTCATTAGAAATGTGAGTAAAAGTGCAAGTAAATATGTCTGAAGGTTGTAATGTCTCCTATTGGACACCAGGGGGCAGAGAGGCAATCTGTGAACCAATATATAACAACCCTTGAGGTGCATCACTGCTAAAAACATAACATATTTTCTTACAGTTTGGTAATGATATGTTTATTTTGATTAATAATTAATAAGGAGATAGATATTTGGCTGAATCCAGCGACGGCTGGTTTAAGCTGCCAGGTCTGATGCCACAGTGGTGCTGAGAGAACATACTCTCTTATCAATAATGCAAGAGAAGCAGCAGGTGGAAAGTGAAAGCCCACGAGGTAGCTTTCCATGATGATGGCTGTGGACGTTAGGTAGGCCAATCAGAATTTAGCTTCAGTGGAAGACAACCTACTTTAATATTTCCTGCTTGTCCTGTTCAGATGATAAAAACAATCACATGATTCCAAGCCGATTCAATACATCAGTGACACTCACATGACAAAGCCAAAAGCCCACAGGTCTTAATAAAAAAAACACAATTTCATGAAATGAAACTGAAAAAAAAAACTCATTTAAATCGCTGTATTTCATCTGTGGTTGTTAAAGAAAGAGATTTAAGTTGGTTATTTTTAGTTTCAGTAGAGACAGTAAACCAAAAGAGGAAAATGATTATAAGATAAGAATAATTTAATACTGTTCACTGCAGATGGCTGGCACAGACCATCCACCGAGCATTACCCAGATCTCCCAGCTGCACGTGGCCCAACACATACAGTCCTCCTTTCTTCAACTGGTTCACAAACAGGATGAGCTGACAGGAAGAACGAGGGTTCGCTACCATCAACAACACCTGCGGCCTCCAGAACTTCACGTGTTCTTTCCTCACATCCAGCATTAACAGATACTTTCGCACCTAAAACACAGCAAGATAGGAAAACAGCACTGTTGACAAACTGTACTATATGTTTAATTGTGTGTGTGTGTGTCCAGATACCTGATGGAAAATGAGAGCCTGGCTGATGTAGCCCCAGCTGCTGGTGGGCGATCTGTAGTGGAGGAAAAGGAGCAACACTAACAGGAGGACGATGCTGCCTGAGGAGTACACAGGATTAATGACGAACATCATGACTAAACAGCTGAGAATCCCCAGCAGGCAGGTGTGCCAGGAGAAGAGCTGGAAGGTCGGTCTGTTAAACACACAGAGATAAAAGGTCTGAGGCTCCAGGACACATGAAAAACAGAAGTAGACGATGGCAATAAATCAGTTTACTATTCCATAAATCATGGGGATTATATATCCATCCAAGGGTTAATCATGTTCTGAATCTATTCAATGATTGTGTTCATCTTTTATTACCTGAAATTTGGTGCTGATGCCCACTCTAGAGCCAAACAGGCCAAGTCAACAGCAGCGTAGGCAAGTAAGTAGAAAACAGTAACTAAACTCGCTACAGCGTTGAGCTGCCCTGCAAACACCACACACTGAAACACAAACAGACCACAAAGAACTGATTAGGACACCAGCTGTACATCTAAAAGTAGATGACTGTACACAGCAGTACTTGTATTTCACCTGTGCCAGGAACCAGGTGTACAGCACTGCCACCCATGGATTTCCCGAACTTGACGTAATTGCAGCTGGGGCCAATGGCAGACCTGTTTGGGTGACAAAAATTCTCTTAGAAAATGACTCAGCGTAAGATGAAGGCACCGATACAGCAGCAAAACCTCGAGCCTCACCAAAGAGCTGATCTAGAGCGAGAGCATGGAGGATACGGGACGCCCCGATCATGGCACACATAGCAGCTGAGAGAGAGGCGCAGTATATCCCAACAGTGACAAACGGGGGCCAGATGTTTATGCGCTGGAAGAACCCATAATCCTGAATCAACAGGGTCCTGATGAGGAAAAAACAAACAAATACTCATTATTTTTAACTATTTAACTGCTTATATTAGAGAACAAGATATAAGCCATTTCAGACCTGTCACAGGTGGCGCTGGCCAAGATGAAGAGGAGGACGTAGACTGTGAAAGTGTAAAAAACAGCTACGATGGTGCCTTTAGGAATGGAAATACTCGGAGTCTTCAGCTCCCCTATAATAGGAAAAAACATGCACAATTAAGTTTTAATGAATTGTGATCAGTGCACTGTCACTACAGTAATTCCACCAAAGAAATGTAAAACATGTATTATCGTGACAACAAACTTTCACCTGACATATTGGCTCCGGCCATGATGCCGGTGCAGCTGGTGAACATGACGGCAAACACGGTAGCGAAAGACATGACAGAGTTGGTGCTGTAGTCCAAAGAGTAACCAGCTAAACAGAAAAATGAGGAACAACAGTTTTAATAGAGGCTACTAAATTTAAAGGTGTCATCTGACTCTCATATCCTCACCATCAACCTCAGACCTTATTAGTACTCACAGAATAGATTCTTCCTCAGCGTGGTAGCACTGAAGCCAGTGTAGCTGGCATTGTAGCGCAGGGTTTGGTTGCCAGGTCCCGGGTGAGTGATGACAAAGTCAAGAGGTTTGACTGCCACAGAACTGATGAAGATAGACAGTAATGATACGGTGACCACCAGTAAGATGACGAAGGCCGTGCGGGAGTAGATGTGGGCGCCAACCAGACACACGAGCAGACACAGAAGAAGGACTACTGATGAGTACAACACAGTGTACCAGTAACCCTGAGGGAGCACGTGTATCCCCTCGGACGCAGACTCTAAAATAGAGCAAAATAGTGTCTGAGAAACTGAGGCTTCACACATGTAGAGGAAGTAGTTTGGTAATAGAGAGAAGAAAGCAAAACCAAAACTTACCAGGATCTGAGCCAAATACATCAAGAATGGCCTCCACAAGACCGAGTACATACTCCCCACATGCAAACACTTTGGCCAGAAAGAACATCAAACCAATGCTTCCACCAAACTCTGGTCCCAGAGACCGACTGATCATGTCTGGTCATGCTGTGTTAAGGTTGACCTTTCTTTCAACCAGGTAACGCATGAGAAAATAGTGTGAATTTGTTAGTTTTGAAAGGATACAGTAGGCTCCACCGCCTTGTATAGCACCGTTAGTGGATATTGCACAGATGGATAATATTGTAAGGGATATAATGGTGTAGGCTACAATCACCATTAAAAGACCCTGTAACAGTCCTGCATGACCAACCACAAAGCCTGGAAGAAAGATTGTGTCAGTATTAGTCACAGCAATGACTCAGTTTTACTGTAAGTGATATAAGCTCTCTACATTTAGGTCTATTTCTGATCTCTTCACACAGACTCACCTGTTCGCAGAAACAGCACAATGCTGAACATGGAGAGGATGGTCGGCACCATCACCCCGAAAAAGGTGTTCAGTTTTCGAGGGCTTTTACTGGGAGTTCCCGATGCGGATTCGGGGGTGGCGTCTGGTTCTGTGCCGCATGTTGCTGCGGTCACAGACAGACCGCACACCCCCGAGGTGATCAGAGGGGTGCGTTCGTTAGACATGGCTGCTTAGAACAGCCTCAGATTGCGTCTTCTTGTCCTGTAAAAAACAAAGTCAACAAGGACAGATGTAAAAAACAACAGTAGTTAAACAGAAACAGAAACAGAACATCACTTGCTCTCTCGATGCATTGTCCTCTGTCAAAACAACTGTAGTTACAAACCACATGCATTTGTTTCTCACACATGCAAAATTGTGCTATTTTTTTCACTTTTCAGCACTTCCTCAAAATAAAGATCACCATGTGCACTGTCATTCACCCCATTATTAATGCTTCCTTTGTGTACTTTAAAGAGTTTTAAGAAGCTCATGATCGTAAAATCTGGGGGTAACCTGAACATCTGAACAACTGAACATCTGATATTGTACAAGATAAGACATTTGTTTCACATTTGAGTCCAACTGAGTATAGATGAAAAGGAAATGTAGCAGGTTTACCAGCAATCATGTGCTCCACAGTCACCTGACCAGGATCCATCTGACCTGTTCTGTTACTTCTCTCTGCCCTCTAATAGTAGACAATAAGCACTGGAACAACATCCTATATGGGCTTTGAGGAATGTTTGCGACCTGCTCTTCATAATGAAAGCTCACGTTCACACCTCAGGTTGGTATTTGAAGTCACCTGATTCACAGCCGCTTGTCTGTTTTTACATGCAACTCAAACCAGTGAGCAGACGTCTCAGCTGAGCGGCGAGCTCCCTGCAGTGCACCGGTGACCTAGTATTTTCTCTTGATCTCAGATCACCAGCGCTCGCCTCTAAAGAAGACACTTTTCATCATTGAAAATGTTGCCAGAATGGCCTCAACGCCAGCTCTTTCTGAGAATTATTAGGTCAAACACAGAAATCACATGATGGAAAAAATAAACTGGGCCATAAGTTTCACACAACACAACAAAACAAGACCAGACACGCAATAGACATAAGCCTGTAACTGTCTGTTATTGAGATCACATAGTATATAGTATTGTAGTATAGTAGAACTATTTTGATAGTAGTGTTAAAACAATTTGTTGATCAACAACAGTTGACATTACTCAGGCAAATGCTTCTTATATGATGTATTTGGGTTTTACACTGTTAGATACAATAAACAAACTGATGTTCAATCCAGAAAATAATACAAATGAATCGATTGGGTCAATGATTGTCTGTTTAGCCCAGTTTGACAGATTAATGTTTGTTTCCAGTGAGTCACATGCATCTTTATTCACAAACAGGCCTTTTACTTTTAATATAGTTGTGCAAAAGTTACATGTATTGGGTAAAATTACATCTGATGGGAATGACTCAACCCCACCATGGTTTGATGACTTGACAGTGGTTTAACCAGGGAAGTTGAACTTAAAGTCAGAAGTGTGCATATGCAGTTCATCAAGTGTAGTTCCTGTGCTGTAGATGCAGTGAGCACAGTGGCATTTAGTAAAGTTTCATTCTGCAGGATGCTGCAGGTGACGCATTGAGCTGATGTTCCTGTTGTGTTTCTGATTGTTGATGCAGACTGAATGAACTCATCAAAAAAAACAGAAAAAAACGACCCTATGCGGGCCCACGAACCGTATGTTAGAAACAAGTCGGTAACCAAAATAAATCACCGTCTCCGTCGCATATGCGTAGCATGAGGGTGGAGCAGATGCGGCAGTAAAACTTTAGATGTTAACGACATGAAATAAAGCGACCTGGTAAATATAAGTGTATGAATACCGTGTCGTATATTAGCATCTGTGTTTTTAATGTAAATGCGTGTTTACGTTTTGAGGCTTTGGCTGCGGAAGTGCTCGTGCCGGCGGCTCACCCGGCGGAAATAAAGCAACGTACCCGCAGTTTTAAAGTGCTCGTGCACTGTGTCATCCAACTACATCCCGTAACTACATTTTTACATCCACACACACCGCCGGGATGTTTCTTAATCTTGCTGAAACAACAAGGAAGCTCAAACTCACCTTTCTAAGTGAAGCTTCCCCCCTGGGACACTTTTCTTTCCGCCACGTCCTGCCCGAAAACTGTCACTATCTTGTTGTCTCACTGAGCACCCGCCCGTCTCCGCCACTGTAACGTCTCCGGCTCAGATGCGCAGTTTAGACCGACAGAGGCCTGTGGACATTGAGAGCTGCACTGTCCGGAGAGTTGGATGCTGCGAAAGATGCGCTGCCCAATAACAACACATAGCAGCCATGGCACGCCTCGTCCCTCTATTATTTGTTCAAAAGTGTCACGGGAGAACAGGAACGAGACCATGTGACTGGTGGAAGGGGAGGGCAAAAAAAATACCACAAATATGAGCAAAGGTACTGGTTGTCTAAAATAACCACGCCCCCTCATTTGTAGACTAATTAAACGTGACCTTAACCACTGATGTGTTGACTCTTCAAATCAGTCAGAAGGGGATTTCTCTTCAGAAATAACACATGGATGTAAACACATGTTCTATGTAACTATCAGGTGCTTATGTGAAGTTTTACTGTACTGAACTGTTACTGAGCATCTCCCACCACCAGGGGTCGCCGATGTGACAAAGATAAGGCCCCATAGGATCATTGTTTGTCAGGGTTAACCTGAAGTGTCAGCTAAGGTTTTTCATTAAAATAATGGTTTTCTTTCTCCTCTTCCTGCACCAAACAGAAAACAAAACAAATGATTAACTGGAGCATGAGAGCAGGATGTAAAATCTACTGACTCTACAGTTTCAGTGCAGCATCTGCTTAACTAAGCTTTGACAGCTGTAATAAAACTCTGCCATCTTCTCCTTTGGTTCCTCCAGTCCTAAAGCTACAGTCTGACTACACACACAAACATACATGTTTGTTTTCATGCCTTAAGGGGACATTTCACTGACTTCCATTCATTTCCTGGAGATTTCCTGGAAACCCTAAAGATCCCATTTGTTGGCACCACTTGCCTAATCACCTTTATCTAAACCTGACTCTAACCTTAACCAAACCTTTAGTCATGTCTTCACCTTCATTTTTTTGTTTTTTACATCATGGGGACCAGCTTTTTGACCCCACAAGGGAGATAGGCCCCCACAATGTCCCCCATAGTGTGTAAACAGGTCAGGAAAAACCAGGTACACACACACACACACACACACACACACACATATATACACATACAAGTGAAATAACAATAGGGAAATCACACCTTTGAGTGGGGACTTTAGACTATACACACTGCTGGAGTAAAAATAGCTTTTATTCTCATGAAGTGGAAGTTATTTTAAACATCTCATACAAAACCCCTCATCTGATGGAGCCAGTTCATCTCCTCCTGCCGTCTGTGTTGGATGCTGCAGGCCTATACTCTGTAAATGTGTTCAAGATTCCCTCGTTGTGCAGTATGGTTATTTTCAGTTATCCTCTGGATGTTTTGTGTGTGTGTTTGTGTGTGTGAATGAACCTGCAGAGTCTGTGTGATCAGAGGGGGGGTCATGGGGTTCAATAGTATTTAAGAGATGGGTGTGGTTGAAACATGCTGCATGCCCGGATTTGAGGATCTTTCTGCAAACGCTCACCGCGTGATCTGGCAGCTTGTTTCTGAATGATGATATTCAGAAAAAAAAAAAAAAAAAAAAAGGAACCTTGTGGATAACTGACCGAGAGGGTTCGCCTCATCTCAATCATTTAACTAGAAGAAAATACGACGCACTGTTAAACCGGTTAAACAGATGGCTTGATTTCTACCAACAACAACACAAAATCGTAGCATTTCTACATGATTCACTTTGCAGGTTTTTATTATTATTTTTTTTTTAAATCATTTTTATTGAGTAGCCTAATTCAGTGTATAGAGTCGGAGGCGGCTGTCCTGATGAAGTGTCGGTAGAGGGAGGAGGAGGAAACCAAAGAGAGGAAGGAAACGAGGATAACGTCACGAAAAGCAGTCGGAGTAAAAACGGACTCAACGGTGTTTTAATGGACAATCCTTGATGCGGGCCGGGGACCGAGCTGACGAGATAATTGTGTTTCTTCACACCGAGACCGGACTCACATGGTTTTTGTGAACTTAAAAAGCGAAAAAAGCCAAAAAAACAAAAAACAAAAAACAAAAACGGAGGTATTTCTCGGAAAGGAAACGACAACAACACAAGAGAGAAACAGCAGCAGCAGCAGCAGCAGCAGATCTCATCTTTTTTCAGCAGCTCCACCACTACAACACAGAAATGGAAATGTGTGTAGCCCTCCTCCGTTTGCCTGTTTGCTGAAGGATTTTTTTTTTTTTTACATTTATTTATTTTTATATATTCATATTTTTTGGGGGTGAAACAGCCTCTTAATCGTGGATCGTTTGCTCCGCAGCACCTCTTTTTTTTTTAAATGAGTGAAAAAGACATCTAGTCCAATCCTCTACGGGATTTTATTTTCTTTTTCTTTCTTTTCTTTTTTTTTTTCTTTTTTTGTAGGGGGACGTTGCTTTCAGTTTTTTTCACGAGCAGGAAAAAATAGCTGCAAAAAAAAAAAAAAAAAAAAATCATCGGGAGAATTAACAGGTAGCCACCATCCCTTTATCAATCAAACGCTGTGACAGCAGCAGTAGATCAGTCTATTCAAGTGGTGTAACATAGTTTAGGCGGTGATGTGCCTCTTCGTGGCATCATTTTCGACTAAATTAAATTCAGCTACATCCGCATTTTTAGGAGCTGTGTGTCTGTATGAATCAAGATGTGGCCAAGGCCTTCATCGCTGTTGCTGATCAATATGTGATGTAGCTTATTACATTCACGGGGCCTGTCTTTTGTATGTCAGTGCTGTTTGAAAAATCTCTAAATGCTGCAGAAAGAGACATTTATAGATGTTATAAGAAATCCTTGTGAAGTACATGTCCATATCTGGATCCGTTGTGTGTCTCTACTGCGGTTTCCCTCCTCAGCCCATGCAGGGCCTTGCATGTGTAAAAAGCTGGGAGTGTAGCAGAGCCACAGTTTTCTCTGACATTAACATTTACTGTGTCAAACATGCAGCGGCTGTGTGGGCTCTGCACATGTAATAACCATGGCATGTTGGTGTAGTTACACATCAGATGTGCATCCCAACGGGTGGGGCCAGTCACACTTGGCATCTTTGAATGTCTGTGTCCTGGTGTATGACAGGCCAGTAAACACCCTCAGATGTTCAGTTCACTAAGAAGCTGCTTTATTCTGCTTTACTTAACCCTCATCTTCCTCCTCATCATTATCATCATCACCATGTAGGAGGTGGCCTCTTCTTGTCTTGATACTAGGCCATGCATCAGTGCAGGTGGGATCTGTGTGATACTACTCCGCTGCCTTGTCCGTTGGCATGGCTTCACCGCAAAATCTCCTCGTCGTCCAGCCGATGCTCCATAGGCAACAAAAACACGCACACGAGCATCTGGTTGGACCCATATCCAGGCCTGATCTCTGATGCAGCACAGCCCTTTCTTCTCCTCATTGGCTAAATGAGCAGCTGTGCCAGGAGACTGAGACCCATGATGCACCCCTTTTGGCTTCCATTAGTGCCGTGTGATCCATCTGGTTGCAGGTCCCTCCAGGGAACAGTGACCTACTGTAGCTAATTGCTCTTTCTCACAGTGTGTGCTGTATGCATGTTTGCTGCTGAGTGTTATCGTGAATTTGAATAGCTTCACAAATGCAAATACAGGCTCCCTGTCTGGGCAGCTGTTTGAATGTAACTGTGCTCCTATCTGGAACAGGAAATGCTGTTTCCTACTGAAAGCGTGATGTGATGTACAGTGTGTGACCCTAGTTGGCCCGTAGCTAAAGGATACGTTTCCTACCATCTCCTTCTCGGTTTTTGTTTTCTAACCAAATATGCTCATATTTAGGAACCTCACTGCCTCTGAGGGTCATAAAGATGGCCGTGTCCAGCATAACAAGTTCTGACTCGATCCACAACCTGTATGTGCGCAGTGTAACAGGTTCTCTCTGCCTTAAAGGGAGTGTTCACTCACTATCTGCTGCCTGGTAGCGATGCTGGCTGCTCGATAGCAGCTTAGTCGTTTTAGATAATTCTCCTCAGTTAAACCAGGCATGGTTTTGCGCAGCCATAAACAGATTACAAGGTTTTTTCGCACTGTGTGGGTTCAGTAAACCTTAGAGATTAATATGTGTTTTTTTATTTTATTATTTCTGTCCACAAATCAGGGACAAACAGCACATAATTTCACTTAATTGATTCATTTTTGATGAAAGTAGGCTCCGGATTATGAGATTATAAAAGCATGAGACAATGCTTTTTCCCAATGGGACAAAAATATACATCAGCAGTCATTGGTTTTTTTGTTGTTGTTTTTTTTCATTTTGAGATGCAAATTATCATCTGATATTTGAAACCAACAGGTGACAGCTTGGACAAATCCAAAATGAGTGAGTTGGAGCAGCTTCGTCAGGAGGCCGAGCAGCTTAGGAACCAGATAAGAGTAAGTCAGATGTTTCTGTAGTAAAGAAATCACATTTATATGATTTATTTGCCTGTTATGACAAGTCTGTGTATGTTTTTTCATCCTATTCTTTTATATCAAACAGGATGCCAGGAAAGCATGTGGGGATTCAACCTTGACACAGGTAAGCGCCACTGAATGTCCCAGGTGGTGACATACATACTGTGTAGCTACAACAAATGTCTATAAATCTTCTCAACAATATGGAAACATGATGAATAAGCACAGAAATTACACTGTAAAACCTTCCATTACACTCATTATTACCAATAAAAAAAGTGAATTTAATGACGCACAATTCTTTGATTAAACTTGTCACTAACACTAGATAACTGCTGGTCTGGATCCTGTGGGGAGGATCCAGATGCGGACGAGACGCACCCTCCGTGGCCACCTCGCCAAGATCTACGCCATGCACTGGGGCTCAGACTCAAGGTGAGTCTATACTGTAACAAACATCTTGTGTTGTTGTTTTAATACATTTGATCTCCTTTATTTTACTGTTGTTCTCCATCATTCAAATGTTTTCCTAGAAGTAGAAAAGAAACACTTTGAACTGGAAACCTGAATTATTCTTTGGTTATAAACTTAATGTATTTCAGTATGGAGTTTATGAAGAGGGCTATGACATGTAAACAAATTTAGTTGGCATAAAACTAACATTACAATATTCTGTTAAACATATAAACTGACCAGGCTGGTGCAGGATATCCATTATGACATGTGGTAGCCCTAACTCTGCTTGGGCGTGCATTGTCAAAATGTGATACATTATTTTCTGTTATCAAAAAATCTAATGAAAATTTAATGCGATCATACAATTATTCTGTGTTTGTTGGGTTTAAGAGTTCAGCTCTTCATAGCTGTGCTGCCAGCATGTTTCTGTAAAGGGCAATGCCCATCGGTCAGTCCGCCGCTGAGGTCCGTAGTGAAATATTTAACTATTAGATGTATTAGCTTGAAATTTGGTTTGGAAACTCATAGGACCTAGAAGATTAACCGTTATCATTTTACCAGATCAATATTTTCATTTCTAGCTAGATTGACATTGTTTTTTCCCCTTCACCAACATTTTTTGTTTCCCTCACAAAGTACCTCAATGGCTCCAGCGATCATCATTATCATCATAATGTCCCAAAACCTATTTGATGAACCAATGATGGCTCACTATGAAAGTTCACATTTCATACGGGCTGCTTCAGGATGAATTGTCATATTTTCTCATCGAGCATCATCAGTGCTAATCACATCATCAGGAAATATGAGCATTGTTACTGCTAGCTTATTAGCATATGGATGTTGTTGGTCAAATGCACCACGACATGAACTAAAGCTCAAATGTAGCAAACGGCTGATGCAGTTCATATCACTGTATCAGTGTAAATTATGTAGTGGATGAAATGAAACCCCATACCTTATCAGTCACTGTGGAAGGAGTCTGTTTCAAAAGAAGATTAACGCAGCTTCATTTTACAGTTTAGCTCAACTCGACGTCCAACAATAATTGTGCAAAATGTAAAATATGAAATGTATAAATGTTGGTCTCTTCAGGCTTCTGGTTAGTGCCTCTCAAGATGGAAAACTGATCGTCTGGGACAGCTACACCACTAACAAGGTAAAGTCAGCTGAATAATTCATCTCATCAGGCCATCAGCTCAATAAATAGTCATCTCTCTAAGCTGGAAGTGAAAGCAGTATGAAGTAGTTCAGCTGTTAGAGTGTGTGGTTGATACCAGCTTCCTTTGAATCGTGATAATTATAACATTTACAGTTGCATCAGTGTTAGGTTTTCAGTGTTAATGCTCTCATTAAGGGTCTGTATTGAGTTTCCTTCTATCTCAAAAGTTAAATGTCCGTTGCTTCCTGTCCTAGATACATGCCATCCCCCTGCGCTCCTCCTGGGTGATGACCTGCGCATACGCCCCCTCTGGGAACTACGTGGCCTGCGGAGGGCTCGACAACATCTGCTCCATCTATTTCTTGAAGACGCGCGAGGGCAACGTCAGAGTCAGCAGGGAACTAGCTGGCCATACAGGTGAGAGGACATCCTCATCCGTTTCTTTGTGAGGAGTCAAACTGATGACACATCTCTCCAGTCGTCCGCCTCGTGGGAAAGCTCTGGTCCCAAACCCCTAAACAATGAAGATTTCATTTACATGGTTAATTAATCGCAGGGCAACACAGTCTTAATGAGTTGAGACATTACTGAGAGACAGTATGCGACACTGTAGCCAATGTGCCGCTGTATATTATTAGATGTAACACTTTCTGTTTTGTTTTTGACTATATCATGATAGACAGTATTCTATGTTTTGGTCTACAGATGTGTTGAGTAATACAGTAGACATTAGCAATATTACACCTCTAAACTGACATATCATCCATCAGTGTACATATACAGTTCCACCACAAAACTCAGTCATCTATGCTCCCCGTTCTCTCAGGTTACCTGTCATGTTGCCGTTTCATTGACGACAATCAAATCATCACAAGTTCAGGAGACACCACATGGTGAGTCACAGAAACCAAAGCACAGAGAATTCAATCTCCAACACTTGGCTTTCCTTTCCACCTTCACAGGTATCTAAACTGTCTGCTCTCTCTGCCCCCAGTGCACTGTGGGACATCGAGACAAGTCAGCTGACCACGGTTTTTTCGGGCCACAGCGGCGACGTCATGAGTCTGTCCCTGTCGCCCGACCTTCGCACCTTCGTGTCGGGAGCCTGTGACGCCTCGGTCAAACTGTGGGACATCAGGGACAGCATGTGCCGGCAGACGTTCATAGGCCACGAGTCGGACATCAATGCCATCTGTGTGAGTGTGCTCAGGACTACGAGTTGCCTTTTAACCAAATTTATCTTTGTTTATCTCTCTTGTTTTTAAAATTAGTAATATTTTAAAATCTGGGATTACAGAAAATTTAAAGAGGCAGGTCATTAATTATTAGCCAGTGTTTGAAAAAAAAAAAACACATGTACAATAAAAAGGCGCTTTGGCTTTAATCTACAGCATTTTAAAGAGACTAAAATTACAGATTAATATGAAGAGAAATAAAAAGATATAATTAGATATATCCATGAGCTCAACTGTGGTGTAAAGTGGCAGTCAATTTCTCCTGTGGACTGTCTAATACACTATCAACAGAGCAGCTCCAGGATTTGACTTGGTGACGTCACATGCAGTCTTGTCTCCAGCTTTGGGACGGATTTAATCTGGGAGCATGCTAGGGGATTAACAAGATTAACAATTAACACCATATCTGAACATCCTGACCATCAGGAAACGATCTCCAGTTGGAGTCGGGACTGATCTGATGGCGTGACAGGTGGACAGATTCAGTATTAAAATTTGGTGATCATCTTTCAGCCTGATCAAATTCAATCAGATCTAAGAGCAGAAAGTTTTCTCTCACTTTAGGGCATGAAGAAAGTATTAATATTATTAAAGTATTTTTTATTATTAAGACGATCTTTTGATAAAAGAATTATCCATTTTCCTGTGTTTTCCTTTAGTTCTTTCCCAATGGCAGCGCCTTCGCCACAGGCTCTGATGACGCCACCTGCAGGCTATTTGACCTGCGTGCAGACCAGGAGCTCAGCGTCTACTGCCATGACAACATCATTTGTGGTATCACCTCTGTGGCTTTCTCACGCTCCGGCCGTTTGCTGCTGGCTGGGTACGATGACTTTAACTGCAACATCTGGGACGCCATGAAGGGAGACAGAGCAGGTTGGTCAAACTGTTTCTCACCTCAAAAATTAAGCTTTCTATATATATATTTTCTTCCTCGCACTTGCGATATGCATCAGCAAATCCTTTAAAACTAAAATTAAAATTAGTTAGCAAAGGACAGAAGTTACAAAAGACGAGTTTGTTCTGCAGTTTTGGTTTCAAATTCATTTTAATGGTAATGCAGCCAATTGCATGATTAAACTGCCTATGGTGGAAAGAACAAGAAAATATTCAGTTCCCTTTAAATCAGATGCGTTTTCCTGTAAAAGATTTGTAACTTGAGAGTTTAGCTGCAAAATCCAACAGATTTTCTTAAGTTATTTCCCATTGAACTAGAGCTACAACTGTTAGTCAACTAATTGATCAATGAAAACAGATTAGTAACTATTTTTTTAAACTTGCCTGATTGTTAAATCATTTTTCAAGCAAAAGTGATAGCTCACATTTCTGAGGATTTGCTTTTGTTTTTGAACAAAAAAAAAAAAAAACATCCCATTTCAAAATGTCACTTTGTGGAAGTTTTTCATTACTTAATTTTAATGAACAACAAATAATATATTGTCTGAGGAAAAAAATAGATTAGTAGAAGTAGAGTATAAATTATTAGTCGTACCCAAACATTGAACCATTCGGTAGATCTAAGTTTATAAACGATTATTTTTGGGGAAGTAGATCTCCATGCCAGACTTACCAGCGAATTCACACTTTCCTCTCTGGTTTAACGGCCCTCCCTGTGGTGCAAGTTAAAGCACAAACACTAGGTTACTGTGTTCTGGGAGGTTTTTAAGAAGTTTCAGAGCAGTCTTGCAGAGCAAAACATTTCACAGCAACAAGTAATCTTTTGTTTGTCCTCATCTCTTCCTGCAGGAGTCCTGGCCGGCCATGACAATCGTGTGAGCTGTCTGGGTGTGACGGATGACGGTATGGCGGTGTGCACCGGGTCCTGGGACAGCTTTCTTAAGATCTGGAACTGAGCCATGCACATAAACAGCAAACACACGTCCGACAGACAGACACTGCTGGGGCACAGTTTGCACCCTGTATTCACACTGTAAGATTCAACAAACAAACTGCAACATTGTACTGTATATAATATATATGACTTAGGTATGAGTTTACACACACACACACACACACACACACTTAATGCAGGACAAGACAACACAAGACCAGGACACATACCCACACTACCTACAGATGATTGAAGTACACAGTCAGCACACACACACACACACACACACACACACACACACACACACACATAAACACGAACAGGGCCATGAATTCAATTTGAAAAATGTCAAAAATGTGACCAAATACAGTTGAATTTTCAGCTACCCAAATAAAATCACAAATGCCACTATTACCTGAAGCCTTTTAACACGTCTAACACCCTCATTCACTGATAAACACACACACACACACAAACACACACATATAAACACACACACTTTTTCCTGAGAGACACTGCTCCTCAAGTTAAACGGGAGAAGAAGTAATTGGACAATTCTGTCTTTGTTTACAATGAAGTCAAAAAAAAAAAAAAATGCACTTCAGACAGATTTTTCTGTACTATTTTTGTCTCTGTACCACACGTATCTCAGCAATGGTAACGTGGAAGAGAATCACACGAGTCCATTAACACTGAAAAAAGAAAAAAAAAAAATCAATCAATCACAGGCAGACAGACAGGATAGAGCGACGATTGACAAAAGTCCAAGAAAAATCTCAACTTTTATTTTCCATCTGGCTCAAAACATCATGTAGTCACTGTTTTTTATAGAAATGTACCCCCACATACAGTACATCTGTTCTGAAGTTTTATTTTATTTTTTAAAACACTTATTTTATTCATGTTCTCCCTGTGTGCCTCAGATACACTTTAAGGATAATTAATAGAGAATATTGATACAGTTAAATTAACTCAAAAAGACCTAAGATTCAGACGGTGGGTGAAAAATAAAACCATTATAAGACACAACTTAATAAAGCAGGAGCCAGTATTCATACTTTGACTTCGTCAGTGTATTATCTGGACATTATGATGGTATTATTGTACATAATATTAATAAATAATAGCCTCTCCTGCCAGTTATTGTGGTTTCTTTTATTTTTTGGAGATGATGGAAAATGTCATGTCTGATTTTGAAAGTTGATAAACGTGTTTATTCAGGTTCAGAAAACGTCTGGAACATGACGGCTTCCAAGTTACATTTTAACACAAAATGTTTTTTTTTTTTTAATTCATATTTTACAATTAATTATAAACAGACATGAAAAGACAGTTGTTTTTAAGATGAGAAATGCAAACATTTTATTCAGTGACAACAGTCTGTTGATTTTTTGTTTTATTTTTCAAAAATTTTCAAAAGCTTAAATTTGCTTAAGAATTAACTCAATCTTGCCTGATTAAAGCCATTATTACCATTATTGACAGTGAGTCTGTCTAAGCTACAAGAAAATACAGATGTTTGAAGCTGGAAACACATCAACACAAGAACATGGATTAGCTGTGGTTCTTCACAGAAATCACCAGTATCTCAGATGTTATGAACTGGTAATTAAGTGTAACTGTACAAGTAGGGAAAAAAAAGTACAAATCAATTTAAATATCTTTTATAAAATCATCACTCATTAAGACTTTTTACCTTCTGCCACCAGGGGGCGCTGCTGCCCATTCAGCATCTATGATTCTCAAAGCAAGGGTAAAAAGCTTTATGTATCTTTAATCTTTATTTTTATTAGCCAGATATTCAGGTCTAATCTATGGATTAGTGTGTGTGTCAGATGAACCGTCTCTAATGTGAAATAGAAAGAAGTCTTTCCTTTTGACATTAGAAGAAAGAACAAGTAGATTTCAGCACCATCATGTGGTTAAACACTAGAATGTTCCACTGTACTTCAGTGATTATTTTGGAGTCATACTTATTCCCCCAGTGATAATAATTCCATGAAATCTACTTCAATTATATTGCGATGGACATTTTTTTTTTTTTTTCCAAAATATAAAGGAATGAAATAAGATGAATACAGACTAGTCTGAGATCAAGGTATTTTTATTTTTCAAACAATTCTGTATTAAGACATGAATTCATTCAACACAATCCTTTGAAAGTTTAAAGTTTATCAGTCTATGAAATACAATCTGAAGTTAACCTCTCACAAGTAACACAGACTCGCGCGCACACACTAAAACGTTGCAAAGATGTTTACGGTCTTTTAAAAAAAAAAAGAAAAAAAAAACCTTATTGAAAAAAAAAAGAAGAATAGATATTTGTAGTTATGTCCGTGTCGTTTTAGAGCTCCTCAAGTTTAATCTGCCTCACTCCAGCTACAGCTGCTAACCCACTCATACGTTACTGATCAGAAATACAAGATATGAGAGAAGTGCCTCGTCAGAATATTAGCTATCATCCATTTAATCGATGCTTAAGAGTTTATAAAGGCAGTTTCTGGGATTTCACTACAGCAAAACAAGAACAAGCAT
The DNA here is from genome assembly GCA_016801845.1 of Polydactylus sextarius. NCBI lineage: Eukaryota > Metazoa > Chordata > Actinopteri > Polynemidae > Polydactylus > Polydactylus sextarius. The sequence goes on from CM028914.1 coordinate 15,187,055, forward strand.
CCTGACAGGTGATTGTGTTAAACCGACAGAGAGAAGCAGTTACTTCTTGTGATCGCAAACAAAAGTTAAAAGTACAGAACAAGTTTTGTTGTTGTTGTTGTAAAAAGCGACACACAAGCCAGTCTACATTCAGTCTGCCAAAGGCCACTGAAGAGTCACGTCCTAGAAGCCACACTGAGATGGACAGCCATGTTTTTTTTTTAGTTTTGATTTGTTCATATGCTTGTATTGCTTATGAAAAAAGAAACATCATCTCTGCCAGAGGCGTTCAAACTATTCCACAAAGGGCCGCGTGACTGCAGGTTTTTATTCCAACCAAGCAGCAACACACCACACTTGACTCATCTAATCAACTGATCTCAGTCTTCAGACTGTTAATTTGATCAAACTGTGTGATCTTGACTGGTTGGAACAAAAACCTGCAGCCTCACGGCTCTTTGTGGAAATAGTTTGGACATACCTGATCTATGCAATCGGCGCAACTCAGTGGTGTCTATTTCTTTCTGTTCAGAGCCAAATCTGACACAAAACCTTCACTAAAATAAACAAACACAAAAACATTTGATAATGGCTCTTGGCCCAAAATGAAAAAAAAAGCACTTTCACACTTTAAGGTGCTTCTAGAGAAATTCAAAGAACTAGTCTTCTGTTGTAAACCACAACCCACTGAGAGAATTTCTGCTGCATAAAATGAAGTAAATGACTCCAAGTTGAGGATTATCTTCTAACCCAAAACACAGATGTAGATGCTCAACATGACATTATCAGTTTGGACCAAAATTGTACTAATATTTTTATCAAGTGGGTAAAAATAAAACACAAACGAAGGAGTAATGATCCAAAAAACATGAAGACTTGGAAGCTGGGTAATGTTTTTTTTAAAGAAAATCAAAGTCTCTAGACCAGTAGTCTAGACATTTGATTTACTTTTACTTTTTACCTTTTTAACTGCCAATTCGTAGTGCAAAAACTCTTTTCAAAACAAAAAAAGAAGAAAAAATCTGATTTCATTCTTGATAAGTAAACTGAGTGATGGTACTAGGTAGCGAATGAGATGTTACAAACGACGCGGCAGAGACAATCACTCTGCATTCAGTTTTGGAAAACCACTTCAACATTTTATCATTAAGAGAAATATACAGAAAACTAGTTATAAGGGAATAAAAAATAGATTAGTGTGTGTTTATCTGTGTTTTGTGATAGTTATAATTGACGGATGTATGTTTTACTTGCTAACGGATGCCCTTTTTTTATGGATAAAACCACAAAGCCAAGAGCCAACAACCTCACTACAAAGGCCGTGTTGCCCTTCAAATCACCACTCTAACACCTTTTCGATATTTCCCGTCATCACCTGAGCATATTAACAGCCTGTCAACCCCACGTAAGCAATTTACACCAAGAGTCCAACACCAATCTGTGGGTCACCACACGTCGCGGTAACCAGGAGACAGACGGACATTGTTTTTTTTTTCCCCCCGTGTGGACAACTCTACAGAAGTGTTCAAGTGTTTGACACCGTCCACACACACACACACACACACACACACACACACACCTCTGTGTCAGTGTACCGCTTGCTTTACTTCAAACAACTTGCTTAGACTGGTTAAATCTGATGAATTTGCTGAATAAACGAGGACAAAGAAAGAAAAACAAAAATCCACCTCTGTTGTACTCGATTACAGCTTTGATCTCTCTGCCTTAAATACATTGTGCTTTGATTAATAGAGCAGTACACGTTTTTATATAAATACAAATCTGTCTTATAGATGTACATTCACTTTTTATTTTTCAATATAGACTAATTTACATATTTTATAAAATAGGTTTCTTAGAATATATCAAGCTACTTTCCCCACTACAAGATTAAACAATCAACACCTTTAAAGAATAAGCGCTTACCTCATCTTACATTTTCGGAGCAGACATCACACACAGTTTAATGTGATCTGTGCACAAGTACTAAGTTTTCTTCTACAAGCATGTTTCATACGTATGGCTTTTCTCTATGCTGGCTCCCACTGTCAGTAGATCCCCTGCATGTTACACTGGGTTCATTGGACATTTATTAACTTATCTCTTATTGCAACTTTCGGGATGGATTATCACCTGTTAATCATTCTTAGTTTGGATATGTGGTGCCAAACAAACAAAAAAGAAAAGAAAAGAAAAGAAAAACACATTTCAAGTCCCACTACGGGATGTTCTGGATTTGACTTAAGTGCACTTAACTGGCACAGGACATTAATTATGATAAGGGAGCAAAAATAGTTGTGCCTCTTCATGTAATTTTAAGTAAGAGACAAGTGGGTGGTGGGCGGGGGGGTTGCGATGGTGGGGAGATTACGACCCATCCTAGAACTTCTCGCCTTTCCAACTCCAAGGCACTGCTTAAACTGTAAACATGGCAGATTGAAAAGAAAAATATATATAGAATGATTTCACCATAAAAGAAGAAGTGCCAGAGCTCCTGGTGTAGTGTAAATTTGAAATGTTAAGTCATGGCACAAAACACATGAAAAAATAAAAAAACATATTTGCTGAAGGGGAAAACTACTTTGATACAGTACTATAGACTCTATTTTAATGGCTTACATGCACACCAAAGTATCTGCTCAAGATATATTTGTAAATGTATGTTTAGTAAAGTCAAAGTGCTTTTCCATGCTCATTTACAGTTCGTAGAATCTCACCATAAAATGAACCATCTGTTTATATAATCTTTGATTAAATGCTCTCTGCCCTGACCATACAACGCATCCTCCATAGTTTTTTTTTTTTTTTTGAATGCGTTAAATATAAATCTTCACCTCAGTTTAAAGCATGACTTTATCGGACCATCCTGTTGATCGCTAGCCAAGATTCCTTTCATAGCGTTCAATAGATTTAAACGCCGACAGTTTCGTGAAAACTTTTCCGGCTGCGGTTTTTTTTTCAGCATTAACATGACGACGATTATTTATAGGCAGGTGAAATGACTTGTTCTTCTGCCTATAAATAAACGTGTTAATAGACGTATGAAGTTTTTTTCCAAACAACTCCACACTGATAAGATTCATGACAGGAGGAAATAAAAATATCTCATCTTTAAAATATCCACCTGTTGTTTTCAACCACATCAATCACTCAACAAAAACTGCATTCATGTGTTGACCTGCCCTCTGGTACTTCCTGATAACGCTGTCTCATACTTTCACTGTTTTTCTACCTGGTTCATGAGAACACACGTCTATGCACTAACAGGAATTCCCCGATCATCTACTGAAGCTACTGAAAGGAAAATAATGGTTAGTGATATGTAGGAATAGTTCCATTTTAAATATCTATAGTTGCCAATTAAACTCTATTGCCTTTGGCCTTGGTTCATACCCCCATTGCACTATATGCTGTTAACTTTGGCAGAATGTATAGATAGAAAATATATTAAGTCTTGTGTGTTCCAGCCTTGTTCTCTGAAATGATATGATGAAATCCTCCGCGGTATTGCAGAGTCACTCGACGTTAAATCTTTGCACTGGTCAAAGACAAATAAGAACTGTGCCACACTAAGAGCTGTTTTCACTGCAATCCCCTGGACAAACACGTCTCACAAAAAGATCCACACTAATGGAAATCTAATGTCTAAGAACTGAAATATAATACAGTAGAGTAGATCACTGTTGTAGGAGGGTGAAAAGACCCTGAAGATGATCTCAACTTCATCGCTATAATCTCAGTGACACCCTCCTTCCACATTTCTCCAAATGTCTACTTTTTACTGACAAATGTCACATCCTCTCTCCTCCAGAGCTGTCAGCCTATTCTCCTAACAATCCCAGCCAAACACATGAACTCTCCTCTTCAAACAAAGACTCCACAAGAATAGAATATATTGCAATATAATGGCAATATAATTACAGTAAAATTAAGAATACCAGTAGGCTAATACCAATACAGAATCACTACATATAAATATCAAATTTTTGTATTTTGTAAATCTACGAAAACAAAAAGTTTAGATACAAGCCTGATGAGTCAAATAATTAATGGTTTCATCTAAAACCATTAAAAAAATAGGCAAAGCAGGAGGTTTCAAAGTACTGATTTGGAGCACTGTGCAATTATGAGATTTCTGTTTTTTTTATTATTATTATAATGTTTGTTTGTTTTAAAACTGAAATTCAATTTTCTTCGGAAGCATTCGAGGCTTATTTGCTGTGATTAAGAGTTGTAACATAAAATGCCTATCAGGCAGGAAAAAGTTAGCAAGAGCAGAACTTCAGGTTACTGTCTATTATTTATCCTGACTTTAATGTCCCTTTTGTAATATATATATGTTTTTGTATTAAATCCTTTCTTTGAGCCTTCCTGAAATTTTGAAAACCCCCAAAACAACAGGGGTCCACATGTCACTAAAGATGTGTGTTCCAGCATTTTTTTTATTTATTTTTAATTTGATGTCCATGTGTCCAGCGGAAACACTGAATGGAGGCTATATAAGAGGCCTGCAAATGATTCAGATCTAAGTGTCAGGTGCTATCTATATACAGCTTCATTTCAACATACAGTATTGGTAAATAATGCCTTCCTCAAAATGTACTGAAGAACCATCAAGGAATGTTTTTTAACATACTTCACGATTAGGAACTAAATAGTTACAACTGAACACAGGTTCACCAAGAAAAGTAAATCAAGACAAGAATATATACAGTCCAAATTAATAGATGATATTAACATTTGAACTTCATCAATGATTTTTCATGATGATTCCAGGGAGAATGTTATCAGGGAGCCTCGGCAGAAACTGTATTCTTACGGAGTGTAGGCTGGAATGAATTTGGACATTATTTGTGTTTGTGTGTGTGGGTGTTTTTTGAGAGTTTGTACATGTATCTTCAGAGGACGAGTGCATGAGTGAGAGCGAGTTGGAGAGAAAGCAAGAGAGGTGTTTTTTTGCTTTTGTGTGCATGCGTTTGTGAGAATTTCAGATGCACTTCCTTCTCCAAACCCTGCTGGGTCCCACACTCTGACCAGACCAGCTGTGCTTTCACCAGTTCATGATGCAATTTCTGTTCAAGGTCATAAAGTACACCTGGCTGCTGCCTCCAGACCGCACTGATGCGAAGAACACCTGAGGGACACAGAGGACATGTTTGTCAGTATTTGCCTTTGAATTAAGCTGCTTTTACTCGCCTTATTTACAACACCTACCTTGTCATTTCTCTCACAGAGGAACTTCAGCCTCTGAGCTCTTTTGTGCATGAAAACACCATCCAGGTGTCCGGTCTCCACAGAGCGGATCTCGATGGCCTTTTCTCCCCAACCCATGATCTGATTGGAGCAGATGTGAGCTGCAAGGCAAAGGGCCATATTAGATGTAAGCACAAATATCAACAGCTGATAAAACCACTTTTATCCACGTTTTTGAGTTTGACTATTACCAACGGATGTGGGCATCTCGCCCCACTGCAGGACCACGTCCTTGATGATGCGTCCGTAAGTGTTAACATAGACGCCTTCATCCTCGTAACACAGCAGCATCTCCATGCCGTCTGAGCTCGGCAGGAATACAATTGCGTGTGGTGTCACATGGCTCTGGATCTGTTTGAGATGAAAATATAAGAGATGAGCTCCTGTAGGTTTCATGTCTCCAAAAAAAAAACACTACAGTTTGACAGCAGCACAACTTACATGCACAGGTATATAAATGTCATAGTTGTTGCCAGAGTCAACGTCAATGGCGTGGAAACCAGCACAAGAGCCGTAGATGACCTTCAACCTCTGACCCTCCTCCACCGTCAGGTCGACTAGGAGAGGCCTGTGTGGCAGGTCTGCAAAGGACTGGTGAAAAGAGTGAAGGGGTTCGAAGGCAGAAAGTGAATGTAAGAACATAATCAACCTAAATTCTCTTCTGGTTGACTGATCTCACATAACTAATCCAGCTCATAAGAAAGGAGAGACTTACCTTGAAGGCCATGAATTTGTGATAAGGCTTGGGTGCCCAAGCATACACTTCCACTGCATTCTTCAAAGCAATCACCAGGAACTTTATCCTCTCATATTTCACTAGAAAGAACAACCACAAGGCCATGTGATATCAGATACTTGTAATCAATAATTCACTGTGCCAAATGCATTTATGAGAATTTTGCCTGAAGCGGAATAGACAGCAGTGATAAACAGCTATCATGTCACTCACCAACTTTGTAGTGCACACAACCCTCCATCTCCCCCACAGTCGTCCATCCTTGCTTCTTTTCCACCTCAGGGTCATTGTGGAGGATCTTGTTCCTCAGCCAAGCTAAGTAGTAGACGCGTACCTTGTTTTTCTTGCCTGCATGGACACAGTCAGAGATCAATTACAAACACTGTAGGATTATTTTAATGCGTTTACATTAACGGGAGATGCAGTAAACTTGTCTCCCAGAAGAAATATCTTCTGAAAATATCACCAATCACAAACGATACCATCACTTTATGAATATATTCAACTAAAAACACACTGATACTTGATCTTGCAGGAATTTGCCTTAGAATAAACCTTGGGTTATGTCAGTATCTCTAAGCTCTACATTGTACAAAAATAAAAAACAACCATCCTGTGATTCTGGAGAGCAAAGACAAAATGTAATGCAATGTAAAAACTGTCTGAAAGCACTGGCACAATTTGGCATCAAGTCTTTGGCATCCCAATAAAGACAGTAGTTTTGTGCCAAAAGCACAGACAGCTTCAATCAACGACAGTGAGAGCAGACTGGCAAAGATCAGCAGTAACGACCTGATATAGTGATGAGCAGGTTGAGACCCTCCAGGACGTCCATCTGTTGGAACCTGCGGGAGTTGATGAGGGGGTAAACCTTGCCCTGACCACTACGGTCCAGCAGCTTCAGCCCGTTCTCTGTGCCCACCAGCAGGTTCACACCTGGGGAAACACATGCACTAGTAAACAGCTTTTATTTATTTTTTTCATTTTGCATGGAGTGATTCTAATTATTGCTTTTCCTCAAGTCACAGGTAAAAATAATTTTGCAATATCCCAGCATTGTATCTCTTGTTATTTGTGAAACTGAATGTTTTTTCTTTCCATTTTCTTTTTCCCATCATAACTTGTAGCAAATCCACCATCATAATATTTATAATATTTTGTTTACAGGAGAATTATAATAGATAACTTTATAGTGACTAAAATACATTTACATATTGACACATATTTGAAGATGAAGGAAAAAGAAGGAAAGAAGAGACCTTTTAGTTCCTTTTTCTGCAAATCAGAACAATAGTTACATAAAAACACAACAAGGTCATTTTTTCTCTGTCACATGAGCAAAAGTTCTAAAGATTTATTTGATAAAAATGATTTGATGATGAAAACACGACATTGTCGCATAAAATGAGAGAAAAATAATATAGTAGAAAAGTACATGAGTGGCCTTTGTGTGAGATATTTTTGCTACCAGAGCTGACACATCAGCTACAGATAAGGAGAGTTAAAATAACTTACTTGGCTCTGAGTTATTTTAACCCTGACCTCGAGTCTAATTAACATAAATGAAATTAAAGATATTCCATATCTAAATTAATATATTCAGCTTGAATCTCATTTCTGCATTTTGTTTTAAAATAAAAGTATCAACTCCATTCTCACCCCAAAGTGCAGCACACAGGATCTCAGAGTTGAATCTCTTCTTGTACTTGCGAATCTCAGGTGTGTCGTTGGGGGGCCGTGTGTTGGTGGGATTGACATTCACCATGGATCCTTTTCTCACTTCCATCTTGAGCTGCTCAAACCTGGAGCCTAAACATAAGAGGCAACAATGGAAACTTCTTAATTTTGAAGGAAAAACACAAACCAGGCACCAAACTGGTCTCATTCATCATTTAAAAAGGAATTACAGCTGATACCCTAATGGTATCCTTTCAGTCTTGAAAGAAAACTATATGATTTCACTTCCCAGTCAATATCATTGCACAAAAAATTATGTCAAAGGTTAAGATATTTTTTGCAATCGGCTGTGGCAGCATTGTTTAACGTTCCAGAAACTCCAGGCAGATGTTGGCGTAAGACTGAAAAACTTCTGACTCACCAGTGACAGACATGTTATCTCCAGTACCTCCTGGTGATTGGTACATGCCCAAATCCACAAAGGTAGTGAAGGAGGACTTGCCAGATGCTTTAACCAAACCTCTGGACTGATACTGGTGGGGCAAAGAAAGTATATTTAAATTGATATAATTTCTGAGGCGATGTTAGTTGTGGTTAAGTTGTAAAATTGGTGTGTCTGGGTCTATGTTACATTATATCACCTAACATTGATATTATTGATGACATTCTGCTAATAAACTGAACTGATTTTGGTGAAATTCAGTGTGTTGTGAGTGGACTTGATCTCTGGAATGACAGCAAATAGGGAACACACAAAAATAAACTAGGAATTTAGGACTGCTATACTTAGCATGGGCAAAACTTACATCATAAACAGAGTCCTTCCCAGGGGAAGAGAGAGTGGCTGAATCGGTGGGGGAGTGGGAGGGCTGCACCACATCTGGCAAGTTGGTGTACCCATTATGGCTCCGCTTCTCTGGGGTCTTTCAGGTATAAAAACAAACAAACATCAATGAGAGGCTTGGATCCAGGCAACGTTGCTTCATCCATCGCCAGGTTGTAATATGTTTGTTTACCACATCACTATATCCACAAGAAGTGACACCTGTGACCAAATTTATAGACATTACATCTGTATGAACATGAGATTCTAAATGACTAGTTTCTATGAAAAGATCCATCTACACAGGAAACATAAGGAATCTATTAAAACTGAAAGTAGAACATGAATGTGACACTTATTGTACACTCCAATGATATATGATGTTCTTAGGAATAACATCCAAAGAAATTCAATAATTTCCTTAAAATAAATTACAGCCACCATTTTGTCTTAGTTGGAACCAGACCTTACATATGGGAAGAATCACAGAGGTAATAAAATGCAACTTCCCAACAATGGTGATATCTGTCGACTCTGAGAGAGTGATATACTGTAACTGCAGCCTGGGATAATTATTTGATGACTGCAGCTTCAAACACACACACATGCATAAACACTTAAAGAGTATTGCACTTCAGTGAAGGTGACACTTCACTTCACACATTCAGCTCATCGTGAGCTACCTGCAAGTTGTCTGACTCATATTACTGTCTCTCCAAAACTCTCACGTTTACCCAAACTTAACTCAAGGTGGTGTTGGGAAATACATAAAATTAAAAAAAAATAATAATAAAAATACAAAAAACTTCTCATAGCTAATTCTTGCCTGGTCATCACAATCTTGTAATGATGTATAATCTTGAAGTTGTGGCAACATACAGTATGAACACCGTCCTGTCTGTTCACCTCCTCTATCATTAGTTTTTTTCTGAGTTCTTGCCGAACATTGTTGAATGACCCTTGACTTGCCCTTGTCCTGCTGCTCTGTCATACTCTTTGATACGTTGTGTACTGAATTTTCCAACAAGACACAATGCGCTTTGAGGATCATTGTGGACAGAGATGACTCACCCTCTGCACCAGCATGGTCTGATCCCCGTAGCCTCCTGCTTGTTCTCCATCTCCCCCCTCGCCTTCATCTTCATGAACAACCATAGTGTTGACTGAATCGGTGTCTGCATCCCTGTGACTGAAATTAAGACACGCTAATTAATAATGTAAAGGAGGAAAACAACAGTAACTCTGTATTACATTTAAACAAAATCCTTTTTTGTTTCAGAAATTGTCAGTATTTATAGGGGACGGTGTTACCGATCTGTGGGACTTTCTTCCTCCTCTGCTCCCTCGCCACTCTCACTCTCCTCACTACTCTCACTGCTCTCGGAGGATGAGGAGTAATCGTTGGCCTTGACTGGTGGCCTCGGCTGTTCCTCAGCACGCTCCTTGGCAAACAGGCCATGATCCTACACACATATACACCCCCGTTTACTTCATGAATGGATTCACGCCACAATTTTTTTTCTCAGCTATTAAAATAATCTCAGTGATTAAAGAAAGTAGAAAATAACACAACAGAAATATTGACAATACTGATCTTAAAGCCAATCAAGACAGAACTGATGGTGAGGATTTGACCCGGAAACAATCCAGACTCAAAAGTCTCAGTGCTCTCAGAATTAAGAGTCTGTAACCTGTTGATATTCTGGCATGATTTATGATTTTGGCGGTGGTTAAAAGGCTTATGCTGAGTGTATGATGCCTACATATGCAAACGCATTAAAAAGGCCTTTATGTAAAAATTAACAATGGAATTTGATTCCTAGACAAAACATGATTTACCAAAATAATGAATATGATTTAGAGCATGCATCTCATTTTATATGAATACATGTACCATAGCCAGTGAATAACAATACAAGCTCATGCATGAACACTGCGTATTGCACTATACACAAAGACTGCGATACTGACCTCCCCTATAGCTCTCTTGTAGCTCTGTATATTTGAGGTAAACACAGCGAACAGGGACATGAAAAGAGGGGAAGGAAAAGGAAACAGCGAGAGTGTTGGGAACATAATGTGTAGAGGATGTTACTGAGAGGAAAATGTTCAGTTAGTGTACTATAAATCACAGAACAGATGCACAGATAGAACTGAGAATTTCCTACAGCAAGTTAGTGTTATTTTCTAACTGCTTGTGTTTTAGTGGAAGTATGTATTGCATGCAGGCCTTATAAGTAGGGGATATTGAGGAGATAGCCAATATACTGTCTGTCTGAAAGAACACTCACAGCAGGGCGCCCAGGGCGAGAGGAGGTGCGAGACTCCCCGGGCTTATGACGGCTATCGTGGGAGAGAATGGGTGAATCCATTTTGGAGGAACCTGAAAATAACAATGATGTATGGTGTAGTTATATTTCTGAAATCAGGCTTACTGCAGAGAAAGTCTGTGGAGAAATAGCACTAGGGGAGCCAGGGACTCACTGAGGATGCGATGCCTCTCCAGAGAGCCAGTCTGGGGCAGATTGGATATGATGCTCATACTGTCTCCTCTCTCCCAGCGATCATTGCGGCTTAGATCTGGATTGCTGCCATGAGGATACAAAGATTCAGGATGAAATCACTTACCTCAAGTTGCCTTTAAAACCTACCACCTTTCAGTCAGCACTAATAAAACGGACAGATCAAAGCATTTAGTTGCGTTCAGTACCTGGCTCTTACTGGATGCCTTATGCCGGAGGTCAGGTTGGTGTTGAGAGCCGTGGCGATCGACGCTGTCCTCTGGGGAATCTGAGGACAAGAACATCATTGTCTCACATTCACCAGTAATTTACATAAACAGTAGCTCTGACAGAGACCAAAGTTTATTTTGTTTTAAAAACGGCCACCCAAAGGTGACAATGCTATGGTCAAGTATGTTTTTATGTAGGCAATGAGTACAATGTGGGATTCACTAACACTAAATGCTTGTCTAAGAGGTGGATGGAAAAACTGATCTACCAGCTACTGTTTCAGGTAAACAGTTTTGATTTCCTAAAAATAAAGCTCCTACATCAGTTTACTCACTGCAGTGCAAATGACATGTTATTTTTTGTAATCATGGGGGGCTTGCTAAAAATATATGCAACCCGAGATTATGTTTAGGGCTGCACACCTGCTGCTCAGAGAGAACTAGCCTCTGTATCTTACTTTGGGCGGGAGTTCCACATCTGGCAGGCGGATCCAGGGGCCCCGGTCCTCTCTGATTTGGTGTGTCTGTGGTGCTGGGGTTTCAGATGTGGGGTCTGAGTTTTGACGCACCAGCTCTCTGGTGTGGATGGGGCGTGGGGTGGGGGTAAGGGAGGGATCCTGGGTGGGGAATGCGGACATGGTCTTAGTGGGCTGGTCACAGAGGGACTGGGAGCGAGGGACGGGGCAGCATAAGGCTTCAGAGGAACCAAGTGAGCCATCTGGAACTGCAGAGGACAGGAGGAGCAGCAGCAGCAACAGCACACCAGGAGGGAAGAGCAGCCGAGCAGAAGGAAGAGTGCAAAAGACCGCCAGAGAAGCAAGTAAAGAGAAGAAAAATGAAGAGTTGTTTAGTGCGATTTTGTAACATATAACAAAGCGATAGTGGGAAAGAGAAAGGAAGGAACAGACAAGAGAAAAAGCATAAATAAGGTAGCATAGACTATGGTGGTAGAGCAGCTAAGAGTTATGGGACAGAGAGCCATAAGCAGTTGTATCTTCCCTCATATTTCCCGGGGATTTTAATTAAGTGAATTTTAAACAGTTTCATACACCCACCTTTCCCTGTCCTCCTTGGGGTTCGACAGGCCTCTGCATTGGTGGAGTCTGAGCAGACTGAACCACTCCTGACTGGCTGATGGAGTCAGAGCGTGACTGAATGGCAGTGTCAGAGACAGTGGTGCAGATTTTAGGAGAGCCCTGTCTATTGAGCTTACTTCTCTCCTCCACCTGAAATACAGACAGTAAACAGGGAAATCATTTATTCTGTGCACCAGCGGAGGGTCTGACTGTAGGGTGCAATGCTGCAAATACAGGTGACGTCACTACCTCACGAGCCCAAGTAGGTTTATTGTTGGGCTCCAGGTTTTTGTTATAGTGATAGAGCTGGGGCTTCTTTTCTTGCTGCTGTTGTTGAAGGGACACCAGGTAGGCATGCTCCTGCTGCAGCTGCCTCTGTAGCCTTTCTGACTGACGCTGTTCCTCCAGCTGCTTGCGTTTATACTCCTGAGCAAAGAAATGCACTGCAGTCAAGATGTTGTTTGCCTAAGACTAGACACAACAGACAGGTAAAGCAGGCCGTAACTGGAGTAATGCATCTGCAAACAGAAAATCTGCATTCACATAGCATAGAAGTACTTGCAGAGGTTTGCATATTCAGCTGACCACCACTGAGATAAAAAATTTTTTTGGGGCAGATGCTTTGGTCACTATGTTGCAGTCCTATTTTATGTACAGCAAAAAAATTACCAACCCACATCAAAAGAATATTGATCGTTTCTGCGTCTAAAGCTTTCTGTGCTGCATATTACACACAGAGTAAAAGTGGGTCAGTTGACTTATTGGTTTTTCATTGTGAGTTGTGGGCACTGGTCTCAGAGCCTCTTTGATGGACAGTATTCTTAAGGAAACAAGAAATAAAAGAATCATGAAGAGTTTCTGCAATGACTCACTAAAATGTAGGCTCAAATTCACATTGCTTCTGACAACAGAAAGGAAAAGGCGCAAAAAAAGAAGGTGTAATTAAGGTAGTGCAGACTATAACTACAACTAAAGTAAAGCTGCTAAGAATTAAGCAACATAGAGACCTGAGCCATTTGTATCCTACATAGTTTCCCGGGTTATTTTAATCAAACACTCACATCATTCTGACCTCTTTGAGGTTCGACAGAAATCTACATTTGTGAGCAGACTGAACCACCCCTGACTGGCTGATTGAGACAGTGTGACTGGATGGCCATGTCAGGAAAGATTAGACTTCCACTCCCAAGAGGTAAATGCGCTTGAACAATATGATGCTCTACATCAAATTATATTTGATACATCTAGACAATATCTGGTAAAAGGCATGAAAATGAAAAATTAGGTTAAATATCTTTTTTTTAATCTGCTTTTTTTTTTTGTTTGTTTGTTTGCTTCTCTTGAATTGCTGTTTAAGTTAGAAATTGCCCAGCCATAAAACTGGATTTGCATGCCGGTGAGAAAACCTAGTGTGGCACCTGGTGGGGATGCCTCACCCAGGTGCCTCCCTGTGTGGCCCATGGACACAATGGAGAGATTAGAGTATAAATCTCAGTGAAATCTACTGCATAACACTAGCATACTCTGTTACGTGTTTTTTAAAGGAAGATATCCATCATACTCTTATAACAGTTCTGATTCTCATGTTGTTTGAAACCAAGTCACAAATAAATGCATCTTCATCACATTATTAAATATTTCTTATAAATAGGACAGAGGATTAAAGGATTGAATCTACTACACAGAACACATATATTATGAAATATGCATCTTGAGCTCCCTAGTCACTCTAATGAAATGTAGGGACTGAGCACTGGGTGGTAAAAGTTTGTCTTCAAGGCAAGTTCCCTATCTTTCAGTATTATTGAGCCTCTCACATATGCAAATTCATGTCTGACCAAGCCAGGCAGTGTTTATATTAAAGACTTTGATTCCAAGTTGTTCTTTTTGCAAATACTGTGCAGTGGGGAAACATTTTTTGGCTAGCACACTGTGTGTCATGCGATCATGTAGTTCCCACTGTGGCCGCTAATACTGACTCACAGGACTGTTCTTGCACTGAACCCTGAAACTGGCCCAGGGGCACTGTCCTGTGCCTGACCATGTGCTCTGGTTTCCTGAAGGTATATATAGATATAGATATGATTTATGTCTATGTACAACCTAGAGGAGATAGAGATATGTGAAACACTTAAATGCCCTATATGTGCAGCTATGAGGACTGGGTTCTTTCTCCTTTAAAAAAGGAACAAAGAGTTCAGTCCAAATGACAGCAACTCCTACGCTCCACAGGAGATAGCTCAAACAAAGATGTCAGGAGTGTGGTGTTTCTTCCTTTCAACATAAGCAAGATATACTCGCACTGATAGAGTAAAAGCTGCCCAAAACTGTCCCAAAAATCTAGGTCAGCGCATGCCTTTTCAAAACATGCAATACTGTGGATCTGTATCAATACTCAACAACACGTAGAGTATATTTACATCGAGGTGCCACACATGTAGAACCTGAACCTATTCATTTAGTTTGAAATGCAAATAAAGCGGTTATGTGACTGCAAAAGTAGATGTCTCAGTTCCCTTATAACAATGTGACAGACAAAAAAAGCACATTGTTGTGAGGACACATTTAGCATGTTTCAGTGGTGATTAATAAATCCCCTTAATCTATGAGTCATCATAACCAAGAGAAGTGCATAGAAACCTCTGCAGTCAAAACTAGAACTGAGAGTGACGGTGAGGACTAGTTACCATGAGCAGTGCCTGCTCCTGAAGCAACTGCTGCTGAAGGATTTCTAACTGCCGCTGCTCTTCCTCTAACTTGTGCCTGATAAACTCCTGAGGACAGGTGAGGAGGCAGGAGTGACAGGCATTGAGGAGGGAAAAGAGAAATTAAATTTAACGGGGAGGGGAGGAGATACGGGCACACCAGTTATGTAATGTCATTCCAGCAAAACAACAATGCATTATATATATCAACATTTCTAACACTGAATTTTAATGACAAACACACACTGTCCCTGTTTAGAAAGTGTTTTAGAAAGACGCAAATATAAGCTTTAAAAATACATCCCATGTATCACACAAGATAGAGATTATGACCACTAACAACACTAGTAATCATTAAAATAAAATCCTTAGCAGCATATAATGATGTTATGTGTATAGTATAGTACTAAGATAAAATCAGCATTTGGCACTACAAGGTGATGGTGCTATGATGCCAGACTCTTGTGTTACTGAGGGTAGACTGGAAACAGAGCATAAGAGACGCAGCGAGCTCACCCACAGAAAACTCATCTCTGAATAAATACACTAATTTAGACCCTTGCTGCTATGGCAACCTACTCGTGGAATTTCACCACCAGAGCAACCTGCACCGTGTCGGTGATGGACACACCCACACTTCACCCTGATTGGCTGTTCACAGCACCACGTCTCCTGTGGTTGGTTACCTGCTCCCTCTCAGCCAACCTTCTATCTTCCTCCCGTCTCATATCGTCAAGTCTCCGGTGGGGACCTTTTTCTTGCTGCCTCACCATCTCTCGCTCTTTTCTCTGTTGCTGGGAGAGAAGGGTGACAAAAAAAAAGTGAAATGAGCATAGTGGTTAGGTTTTCATAGGGGATTTTCTAATGGATAGCCTGCTTATGAGCAAACCCTCCCTTGGTTTTTGGAAAAAAGAAATGAAGGGAGCAGGAGCGCAGGGCACAGAATAGAGGATGTGAGTCACTAACACTCACACTCACACACACATACACACACACACACACACACACACACACACACACACAGAGCATCCTAATCACCTCCTGAGTGTGCTGCTTTGATTTAAACTCAAACTGACCAATTATCATTCAACTGTGGCATCACTGGAGCCGTCTTTAGCTGAAACAACAAGATTTGTTCTTTGTGGTGAAATCAGAACATCCCACTTAGTGCTGACACAAAACACTCAGAGCTCGTGTCCATTCAGCTGTTGTTGGCACTTCAGTGTTAAATAGAAGAGCCAGATAAGACAGAGGAGGAGGTGGAGGTAGATTAAGGGAGTCCAACTTCACTGCAACAAATTACCTTCAAAATACATCACAATATAGATTACCGATACAATTGCAATTTTATGAGCCTTATTTAAATACACATAACTTGGTCAGTAGTGGCCAAAACTGAAAGACCTGGGTTATGTAAATTTGTCTTTCAAAATATTTAGAAACATATATACTATCTTAAACAAATAACACATGAAAGGATATTTTAACATTTAATACTTCATCACCTTAGACGTTAAATCCCACCATAAACACAAAAACTATTTATTTTGGTCAATAACAAATCTAACACAAAAATCAGTTTCTAAAGTTTCCTATTAATGCTGGATGCATGTGATATGATCCATAAAATGAGGATGTGATTGCAGATCATTCAGCTGCAATAAACAAATTGCTTTTAACGGTTACCCACATACTGTGAGTTTCTTTCTTTCTTTCTTTTTTGAAGTTGCAAAGCAAGTTTAGATGTATGATCAGCAGACACGATGACATGTTGATACACGTGCAACAGACTTTATGTTAACTGCTACATAATTAATGTTTACAATGGTTGAGCTTTCTGATCAGCAGTGGGTGGGAATGTATTTTACTCCATACAGTGGTATGTACTGTTAATATCTCTGCATAGAGCAACATGTAAATTATTGTTTTAATTAGAAACTTTGTGAGTGAAGGTAATAAAATAAGATCTAAATTCATAAAATGTTTATACATCACAAGTTATCCAGATCTGTGTGATCAGGTCTTGGTTAAATAATTAATTGCAGCATTGAAGTGTAAAAATAGCATTTATATACTTGTTATTCTGAATTATATCGATTAAATGAACACGTGGCCTCTGTGGCTGTTTGCTTTCTGCTTGCTAATGTACTTGCTAGCGTCTGTATTCTTTACAGGTAAAGCTACATATTCAGTTTCCAATCATTGTACAAACTTCATACTTAAAAAACAGCTTCTTCTAGACAACAAAAAAAACATCTCACTCTGGTCAAATGTGTACAGAATTATTAATTCATATTTGTACTCCCAAGAGAATACTTGTTTTTCACTTGAAGCAATCACTCTTTATTTCCAACAGTTTCCCTATTTTGTTTAAACATGGATGTTAGTGGGTGAAATGTTGAACAGGTGCTGTTGCCACTGAAGCTGACCTGGGCCAAAAAAACTGATCTAGTATACAGGTGACATTTACATATCCCAGAATCTAACCAATTAAAACACTTACCCTTGCGTGTTCCTTTATTTAATTACCTATGTTCATGCTTGATACCTTCAGCATGTTACATAACGAAAGTTTAATACATCCCAAAAAAGAAAGCACATGATGAATGCTGTGCTCTCATGACCGAAGCTAACAATGACAAACTAAATACTGACGTGATGATTGGAGACTTGATAAAGGGAAGATAAAAAGCAACAGCAAGCAGTTAAGTGCTTTAAGGATAAGGAAAAGTACAGACACACAACAAAGTAAAAACAAGGAAAGTTATTGTATCGTTGCTTAGTAGTTTTCATTTGAATGAAAAATGTACTGTCGTTTTGCCTGTAAACATGTAGGATTCCAAGCGATTACAAAATCATCCAAGTTAACAAGTGGAAATAAATACAAGAAATGGTTCTAGTCTCTGAGAAAATCTGTAATGTTTGTGTTTTATAAACGTCTTAAAAGTGAAACAAACCTACGCCAGACAGCAAAAAGACAGATAAGCTGAGTTAGCCGAGAAAGTAAATATCTGACATCACTTTGTATGAAATTTTATTCCGAGGAGCATTCTTCCATGTCATATGATAACTAACCAAAAGAATGTTATGATAGCAGCAAAAAGAAAATAAAGTAGAAAGAATTCAACATTGTGGGAAATAGTTGCTGTTTTCACTAAGATTTGGATAAAAGATAGATACCAGCCCTGTTGTTGCCTACATAAGTATGTAACTATACAAAAGGTTAACTTTTAAAATGACAATTTGTAATTTTGGAAGAGTTGTGTGCTGTCACTATTTCTTTCTAGGCTCAGTGGTTGCCAAGACATAGTTACAGCACATGCTTTAGAGGTGTTGGCAGAGGTGTTTTTGTAACTTTTAAGAGAGCCAGACTTTCTGTCCTTATGCTAAGTTGCGCTAATAGCCTCCTGGCTCTGGTTTAATTTTGTAGTGTATAAATATAAGAATGGTGCTTTTCAAATTCTAAGAAAACAAAAATGTATCTCTCATAATGTCAAACTAATAATAATCTAACAAATATTGATTCCCTCGTGGACTATTACCTCTTCAAGTCGGCGGCGTTGTTCTTTCTGCTCCTCGATGCGTTTCTGTCGGTCATGCAACAGTTGCCTCTTGTGTTCCTCAGGGTCCCGGCGCTGAGCAGCCAGTTGGGCCTGCTGCCTCTTGTGAGCCTCCGTGCGCTCTTTGTTCTCCTGCTGCAAACGCTGGAAGTCCCGTCTCAGGGTGGACTCGCCTGGCACGTTGAGTATTGAACTGATGACCAAAAGTGAAGACACAAGGGAGAAGATTTTTAGGGATCAGTATTCAGACAGAGAACAAAGGATCTCAGACTGATGCTAAATTACAATTACCTTGACTCTCTGTCATCCCCACGATTCTCATCCTCTTCATCACTACCACTGTATTCATACTCTGTCTCTTCTACAAGGAAAATTGGAATTTAGAGAAGTCAGTTTATCAAATGAATAAAACCAGTGGAATACAAATCTACAGTGCACTTCAAGTGATTCCTATCCAAGAACAGAACACGTTGCCTAGGTTGAACTCGTGGCGTCTCATCTACCTACCTTTCTCTCCCCTTTTCTTGCGTGTGCGGTCAATGTGGTCTTTGAGCTGAATGCGGACCTGTCGCTCCGTGGGCTGGTCCCTGATGAAGGAGTGCTTGAGCAGCTGTTCTGTGGATGGACGGCTCGGATACGTCTTCACGAGACAGCCCTCTATAAAGTCAATGAATTTCTTGGACCTGGGATTGAGGGGGAGGTTAGAGGGTGATAAACTGGTGAGGAAGAGTGGGAAGAAGGGTGGGTAGGCAGGAATCCTGATCCAACAATAATTGGAAAGATTTACGTGATGCAATTCAGTCTTTGACTTCTCTCACTATGAACTAAAAAAAAAAAAAAAAAAAAACAATGTCTGGCAATAGCTTTGCAGAAATGATTTGACTGCTGATTTGAACTAGTAGCTGTGATTAATCAGCCAACAGAGTGAAAATCCCATCAACAGTCTGAGAAACTACTTAACCACCAGCTGTTACTTCTTAACACCCAACTTATCAAAAACTGCAACAAAAGCGTGCACACAACAGGTTCAAAATAAAACAAAATAAAACTATAATAACCATATTGTCAACCTGTTCTAAGTTACATGGTACAGACCAACAGCTTTTTAATGACTAGAATTATAAAACTGGTGGAAAGATCGTTGTATTTTGAATGCATTAGGACTGTATACCCTACACATTGAGTCCATCACAGAGTTGTAGAAAAAGCAATAGGAGCAAAAACAGGGTATGAGAAAGGACATGATAAATACGTTTGAAGGCCTTCAAACTTCTTATCTTATTCACAATCATATTTGCATCAATACTGAGACAAAGCACATGACATCACATACAGTCTGCAGTGTGAGTGAGCGACAGCTAACCTAAATGTCTTTTGTCAATGCAGAGAAAAATGCTCCCAAACTAATGTGAGGCACAGCTTCTACTTCGAGAAATCACAATTTTCCAGAGCTTATTGTCCTATCACCATTCCTTCCATTCAGTGCTGTTCTCATTAAGTGTGTTTATATGTATACTTAACCTGGTTATAGCTGCTCTGCAGTACCCTGGTTTCTAATACACCAAGTAAACAGTAAGTGTGTATAAATATGTTTTTCTTGGCATGGAAATGGTGTGATTTATCCCATGTTGGTATTTCACATTAATCTATTGCAGTTGTTAGATTTACCTCACTGATTATGGCATAACTTGCATTATTTGAATCCAGGTTAATCTTCTAATGCTTGACTAAATTTACATTCCATAGTCAGACAGTTTTTGTTTTGTTAATTGTTTGCCACTTTTTCTGATGCTCCAAGGAGAAATGCTTCCATGGAATCTGATAAGGAAAAACAGTGGAACAGAACGTATCTACTGCATCTGTGACCTGCTACTGTAAAAGACAGAGAACTGCACATTCTTCCACTGTTTTAAAATGCATTGGGGCAACTTTCTTTTCCATTTGCCTTTGGGACCATGTACAAGTTTTTAAAGCTTTTACACATGTAACAAGATGTAAAAAAAAAAAAAAAAAAAAAAAAGGGGCCTGTTAGGTTTCTGTGATTCAACTGTGAACAAGTCTTTAAATTTGAGACGGCAGGGTGGCTGATAACTCACCATTTTTTGGATTTAAGTTTCGGAGGGGGATTCCTGGGAATCAGGAAGAGGGCTCTCATCGGGTGCATGTCACACAATGCTACAGAAATAAAGGAGACGATCAGAGTTGTTAGGTATTATTAAATCCTCCTACCCATGCTGCGACCTACAGTACAAAGAAGGAAAAGGCAACATCAGAATAAATTTATGTTAGATTCCCTCACATAGCAGTTTGTAAATAACACCAGCCACCATTACACATATTCCTTTCTATCTTCAAACATGGTTACAGCTGCTGTTATCCAATCTTTCCTAAAGCCTCAGGCATTGTTACACTGAATGTAAGTGCAAGGACTGTGAGTCATTGTGTTCCCAGCGTAGGTAGCTAAACCTGCCTGGTTAGCTTTAGAGTTTCACAGTAAATAGGCTTTTGTAACACAGTTTTTGGACATATGCAACGTGACTGAGACAGCCAAAGGCAAGAAGAAAATTTCCATTTCAGCATTTTAAGAACGACATCAAAACAGAGGGATCAGAGTTGTATGTGTGCGACATGTAACATGCTTGTTTAATATGGATGAAATATTAAACATACATGTTTTTATGTTATGACAATGTTTAAACAAAATGAGTATTTCTTCAGTAGGATTGCATTTCCATGTGTTTTTATTTAAAAGGAATGGGTCATCCATTGACAGGATGTTGTTAGATCTGTCAACATCCTGTCAGTCAAATGTTCCGAGCACTCAACTTACTGTTGCATGCAGCCATTTCATTTAGTATTTGATTTAATACCTGGAGTTAGCTTGCTCTGATTGTTTACACTTTTAGCTGCGCAAACTCTCCCAAAGCTCTGGATTTAAATTTCACCTTTTTATCACTTCACTGTCAGCTTCTTAAGAGTTCACACACCCTAGGTGAAACAGGTGTCTGCTAACTCAACAAGTTAACAAAAGATTGCTCATACTCAATAAAATCAGTACAAAGATATTTAGCCCAGACATTTACCAAACAACCCCAGAACATTGTGAAGATTGACTCTGGTTATAGACTGAAATAAACACCACCGCAGCTAAAGCAACCCACGGGTGGGGCACAGTATTTTTAAAAACTCAAAAACAAGCTCAGTGGCCATCGGTAGGAAATATGTTCCCTCCTATTTTCCAACTTTTAAAACAACGACAATAACAACAACAGTGTGGTACTCCCTCTTTCTCATAATACCGACATTTTGTACCAACAAAAAAAAGCTAGTCTAAAAATAAAAGAATACTGCAACATAATTAGCGGAAACACACTCCAGTGATGAGACTGATAGAGCACACGCTGCATAATTTATAATGTTACATCACAGCTTGACAGTTGGCCTGTATGCCTTATGTCATTCTCAACAGCAGCACCATGGACTGTGGCAGCTCTGTAGTCTGCATCTCTGATAGGGAAAAGTCTGAATATTAGAAAATTTGTACGTGTCTGTGGTACAAATATATATGAAATAGGAAACCTAGACTGCGCTTAATACTTATAATAAAACTTATAATAATAGCCTGTCTCTAGACGTATTTAGAAACGTAAAAATACGTAACATATATAAAGAATAATGATTTGTGTCTGAAATACCTTGTTACCAATACAGAAATATAGAAACTACTGGACAACCAGATGCCTCCTACTTCACTGAAAGGTGCATTTTCAATATGTATGTACAGGCGGCTTCAAATTTCAACACCTCTCCTCTGTCAAGATCATACTGAACCAAGACAAGCTTCTAAAAAAGCTGTGCTGACACAAGATCATAACTGTAGGTAAATTCCTTAAAAATGAGATGTAATATGAGCATAAGAAAGCCTTCCCCACTGAGCAGATAAATGTTAAAAGTGTCAAACTCTGCATGATTATCATTCTGAGCAGTAAAGATCAAACCATCCAAGTAAAGTAACAACAGAGAAAACACAGTTTTGAGTGGAAAGGGGACTTAAAATATTACTTTATTCACTGGAGCTTATTTTTTCCCCAACTCAACAATTAACCACATGTGGCCATAAAACTGATAGAGTGAGGACATATTTCACAACAATGCAGAGCTCATGAAACAGTGTAATTTCTCGTTCTGGTTTGATAGCAAATCTGCAGGCAGACACATCCATGCTAAACAGACCAGGGAGATCTGTGCAATCAGCCTCCACAGGCCAACTGCCGGCTCACGACTACACTACTTGATTACAGTGAGTCATCTGTCCATCTGAATACACAGACAGCAAAAGCACATATGCAAGACAGACTCATTCATGAGGTCCTTCAGAATGGGGTTTTAAATAATGAGAAATTATCATTGCCGAGTACATTGAAACACATGATTCAACCAAGAGCAGGTAAAACAGGTGTAAAATTGAGGGTATGTACTTACGAGGAGCTCCCTCTGCCATCTCAATGGCTGTGATCCCCAAGGACCAGATGTCACTCTGCAAAATACACAGGAACTCAGGTCAGTGCCCATTTTTCATAAGGTGTTACAGAACAATGCTCACAAACGCACAAACAATGCCGCAGTTACCCTGTAGTCATAGGTGGAGTCAGGGTTCTCGTCACAGGCAATGACCTCAGGTGCCATCCAGTACGGTGTGCCAATGAAGGTGTTTCTACGTCCAACAGTCCTGTCCAACTGAGCACTCACACCGAAATCGACTGGACGTGGACAAAGGAATCAAAGTAGAAAGGTGTATGAGACAATGAGGGATAGAATATCACAACCACACTTTTTTCAGTACACTGGCCAAATATGTTAGTGTTGCAGTTACCAAGTTTGACCTCTGCATTCTCTGTAAGCAGCACATTCTGGCCCTTGATGTCTCTGTGGATGACTTTATGGGCATGGAGGTGAGAAAGGCCCTGGATGCAGACAAGAGCAATCAGAATTAGTCAATAAAGAGTAACCTTTGCTGCAGACTTATTTTGACTGGCGCAACTGTAGTTTCTCACCCTTAGGATCTCTCTGCAAATGTAAGCAATCCAGTCCTCCTTCAGAGAGCTGCCCTTAGTGTTTTTAACCAGGTCAGTCACTGATCCCGCCCCACAAAACTCCATCACCAGCTACATACAGAAAAAAAAAACAATTAGGCTTAGTGAGCACTATAAATGACACACAACTATAAAATGATCAGGGCTGGAACAAGACTAGACAGACCCAAAGCTGGTCATCGTGTCCGGGTGGACTCTTCTTGACAAAGGCACCGTAGTATGTGGCTATGTTGCGGTGGTGGCTGTATTTTTTCAGCATGTTGATTTCGGCTTTGATCTCCTCTTCCTCCTCCTCCGTAACATCCATCACCTTGATGGCAGCCAGCTGGCCCGTCTTCACGTGACGGCCCTGGATCAAGGTGACAGTAACATGAACCTCAGACTCGTGTTTCTGTAACTTTTTGAATTTTACCCACTGAGTGTTGGTGCTAATTCACTTCATTTAATCACTTTAATGTTTATTTTACCGACTGTATTACTGAAAGTAGTAGAATTATCTTTCTTCACTACCGCTTTAAACTTTTTCAGGCGTTGGAGTGGTCTTTGTTATCAGACTCTATTCATTTTACATTCAATGTGTGGCAAAATATAGATTTCATACTTCATACAATCTCAAATAAAAATCATGTATATTATGTCTCACCTTGTACACCTGCCCATATGTCCCATTCCCAACAACCTCGACCAGCTCAAAGATTCCTGCTGGATCCTATGTGAGAAACAGGCGCATTCATCAGTCAAACAACAAGAAGTAGACAGTAGAAAAAGTGTGTGTCAAGTCAGCTTCACATGTTTAAGATTTAAAAAGCTCCATCTGGAGATATAAAAAAATCAATTTTTTCCATGTGTTTTATTGTATATCATTCTTTTTCTCAAATTTAGGAAAAGGAAATATATATATATATATATATATATATATATATATATATATATATATAGAGAGAGAGAGAGAGAGAGAGAGAGAGAGAGAGAGAGAGCTCATATTATTATATCATATTATATATATATATATATATATATATATATAAAAAGTACTGCACTCGGAGCACACCGTATTTATTTTTGTTTTTAAGTAGGTGACGGTTGCTTTGTTCTTCTTAGTATCCTCCGCATTTACACTTCAATGCTGAGCCTGAGTGGAGGATGTATTTCATGTTGTTATGCTCATGTTTCTTCATTTAAGATTTACCGGTTATGCAAAAATTTTACTAAACTGCACCTGTTGTACAGTAACTGCTACAATCTGGCATCAGTTCAGTTATGTTGGCATACTGACATAAAACAATTGTAAATGTAAAACATCTTCAAGGCTTTGCTGAGAACAAAGGATAAAACCAGGCTGTAATTTTTCTCTCATTTTAATTTCATGTCTTAACGGCAACCTTGGGAATCTTTGGTTTACTAGATACAATGCTTACAAATCAGAAAAATGTCTGTTGCATTTTAAATCTTTCTCTTGTGAAACACAAGATGTGTTCGTCTATTTCAGTGAGTCGGGCTACAAACTTCATACATGGGGAAATAAAACACGTGTCTGTAGAACAGAGACCACATATAAAAACAAAAAAAAGGCAACCCAGATGGTTTCTACTATAGGCACAAAAGCCAATCAAAAGCAAATATTGCAATTCTACATTTCCACTCAAATCCACTGAACTCAATCTTTTCAACCACTCGCTTGCACCCTCACCACCCACCCACAAGACTTTTCATGGAGGAAAACAGACAAGCAGATATACTAAATATTGACACTAAATTAAAAGGACAAAATGACTTGTAGCCTCTTCCTGATGTGTTCATTTTAAAGTTTCATTGTGGTGAAGACATCTTACACTGACACTAATAATGAGTAGGTTGCTTTGACTTAATTACGCAACCCCCCCACCCCCCTAGGAGACAAGGGAAATTGACAAGCAGTTCCACTTTCATGCAATTTCAATATGGCTTTAAGAATATGTGTGGGTGGTGGGATTGCTGCTTTGGGTTTAGAATGTACAGCATGACCTATCCTGCTTTCATCTGTTTCCAATGATGGGTTTTCAGCCTTCAACGTGGAGGGGAAACATTCCTTTGAGACAGGGAGCATCTATATGAAAAATAACATTAATACTTAAGAAAGTGTTGGCAGTAAAACTGAGACCATATATATATATATATATATATATATATATATATATATATATATATATATATATATATAAATCTGTCACATGATGACATAAACATACTAGTCCTGAAGCTTGTTATTGCACAAGGACACAAAAGAGGTGGATCTGTGACGTAAAGTGGGAGGCAAGAGAATGATGGTATGGTATGGAAGAGCATAATGTAATGATAGAGTGGGCAGAAAGGCAGGGGCGGCAGCTTCTCCCACGTCCAGCGCAGAGAGTGGGTTGAGAAAAATGAAGTGATGGAAGGGGAAGGGTACGGTTGTTTTCAAGGAGTAGTGCCACCGGCACACACCACACAGTCAAACAAACTGTAAGCGATAACAGCAAAAAGGGAAAGGAAAGAGTAAAACTGCAGGGTAATTAAAGAGAGAATCAGTCAGCCTTCTTAAATCATACAAATGACAGCTCTGAACCTCCTCCTGGATATCATGCTGCCTTCTTAATGTAATGTAAACTCAACATACTAGTGAACCTCGGGGAGCAATGCTATGAATTTCCTAAAATGTCAAGCCACAACTGCAGCTTCTTGTCAAAAGAACAACGTCATTTCAATTGCATATAAACTCCAAGAGACACTGGTTTTGGTCCAGGGGGAAGTTGACCACACATTTCCTGCAGGGGTGTCAATTTAGCTGACAGAGGAAGTCTTTTAAAAAAAGCCTATCATATCTCTGCTTACACAGCTGCAGCAATTGTCAAAATCATAACCTAAACTTGTTGTGATTTTCCTGTTGCAAGTCAAACTCGTTTGTATCCTCTGGAAATCATTAGAGAACAACTTTCTAGTCGACCTTAAGCGTTTTTAAATGACTTTGTAAATAGTTGCAGTATAATGCACGCTGCAGTACAATGCAGAGTCTTTCACTGACAATAAAGCTTTTGGTTGTAAGGAACTACTTTTTTTCAAACAAACAACAACGGTAACATCTCGTAATTCGGACCGGTTTGAGATGAACAATGGTTACATTTTTAATTAATAAAGCCAGAATAAAAACTGAAGTATGCAACCATCATGGACCTAATGTTAGATAGTATCCAGATACAACATTTGGACACTTAGTATTGTTTTTGTTTGAGTCAGTCATCAGTTTTACCTGATGACACTATGAACCCCAATTCCCAATATGAAAAACACAAGCTGATATTACAGTATTCATTCCTCACACTTACATAAGTCTATTTATGCCAAACACAGCGAGCAGGGGCTGTTTCACTCAAACAAAATAAAATCACAAGACTACATTTCTCATGAGTTTCATTTCCAGAGGGTTGGTATTTTGTGCCAATCAGATCAGCATCCAGTATTTTCATCACACTTTCAGAGTTTCTGTTTGAAACTGAAAATAATCTTTGTACTTTTCACAGAAAAACAGGTGAAAATTCTGCTGAAACTGTGGAGTTGTTTTTTTTTAAACGGACGCCCACTTTTTGTCCATCCTGTGAGGGCAGAAGGGTTCACTGCATAACTCTATCTAACCAATGGGTGGTGATAATATGCACCAGTTTATATATATATATATATATATATATATATATATATATGCATGAGGTGAGGTAAGGCCTCATATAGCCAGGTCAAGCCAAGCACAAAAACTGGAACAAACAAACAAGGATTTAAGTAAACAACACCCAATCCCCTGGTAAGTCCCATAAACCTATAAAATCCAAACTGAAATGCTGGAGAGTTTCCTGGTATTTTCAGAGGGTCTTGGGACCCCCTTACATTGGCTTGTTATTCTTGGATACCCCGGGATACTGTGCATGTTTGGACATATTTTAATTTTAATCAGCAGTGCATATTTTACTTCTATAGCCTACTTCCTCAACAATATTAACTTTGATTTTTCAGAGAGCCTGGTGTCAAGACTTCATATTTTCTGGTCATATTAGAGAGATTCAATAGTGTCAAAGTGACATTAAACAGGCCACCTTAGTATTACAGTGAAATCAAACTCACTTTTCTCTTCAAAATTTAAAATTCTAATAAGAATCTTAACAGTCTTGAGGGAATTTACTTCTCCAAATATTTATATATTTTGACCTATTTCATGTGATAAAGTTGTACCTCAAAGAAGTCTATCCACACTGTGCCCATGAAAAGAGGACTTTTCAACAGCTGGGAATAGTGAAATAATAGTGGGCAGGTATGTTTTTTTTCCATTTGACTTCATGTCCTGCTGAGCAAAGCAGTTCTAATCTTAGAGGAGGGAAGTCAAAAAAGCCAGGTAGTTTTTTTTTTTTTTTTTAACTGAGGCCTCTGAGGTTTACCACTGGAAGCACCAAGGTAATAAATCCAGGGTGTGTGTTTTTGTTATCTCTGATGTGTTGTATTTTATCAACCGATGGTATTAGAATATTGTCAGTGATCCAAAATAATGAAACCAAAAAAGACCAGACCCAAAATTCACAAAGGTCGGGTATTACTGGAGTACTTGCCATTCAACTAGTTATTACTGACTAACAGGTCTCCCATATGAAACAGCTTAAACAGATTATAACAACAGACAGTGTGGGTGTATTATAACCTCAGGGTTTATAAATGGTAGTCAAAAATACTGTGCGGTTTAATTGTCCATAAAAAAAAAATACATTTAAAAATCACACAACAAAGCACAACAATCACAAAGTGTATCTGATGTTGTTGCAGCCCATGAGAGCAGCCATGATTCAAGTTTTTTCATGTTAACACTAATATTAAAGCCTATCAGGTCATTTAGTTCTCAATTAGGTGCAGAAGACCTAAATAATTATTGTTTATAACCCTGCACTGATTTAGTTATACTGATTTAGTTATACTAAATCAATGCAGCAGTCTCTGTAGTAATACCAGGCCAAAGGATGTTTATCCCACCTTAACTTTGTTGCGTGGGTGGTAAATGGTCGTGCTTGTGTCAGACACAAAATGACACCTCAGTACATATGACATAACATCTAATAAGTCCGTCTGCCATAATCTTACATGAATACAGTGCAGCACTTGCAATCTAGCAATAACAATACTCACCCTCAGAGCTGCGAGGTCTATGTCATCCAGGCTTCGTGTGGGGGCGTTTTCAGACATAGCTGGCGAAACTTATAACGTTAGCTAACAAGTTAGCCAATAATTAGACAAGAAGTACCTGGACGAAAAAAAATCAAGCGGCTGCTTTCACGAAAAAAATATAGCACACGGGCTGTTCAATATGCTGAAACTGTTGTGGAACAACACGGTAGCTGTTAGATTAGCAAACACATCGCAGATAGAGCTGCCACAGACGCACCCAGATGGCTAGCTCACGTCAACTCTGGCCGAGAGCTATAATGTTATCCGCAGTTGTTTTACACAAACGCCGGAGGCAATATCTGATCCAAACACGTTCAATTTAAATGAGGAGATTTTCAACAAACTGTTAACGTCACGGTTAGCCGGCCATCGGTTCCGTTTTAACAACTGGCAGGTTTTCAATGCAGTGCACCTCCACTGTTGATGAACACCTTGCTGCGTTCATTTTGACGAGACGCCGCGTCTTTGCTGCTGTACAACATCCCAGCTAATTTTGGATTTGATTTTTTTTTTTTTTTTTAAATATTGCGTGCTATGGGAAAAAAAAATACCAGACAGGTCTGGCGTGTCACTGTCACACAGTCCTTATTATGCAGATAAAGTATAAAATAACATTTGCGGCTCAGCAGCGCAATGGTTGTTTTTAAGGAGAACGCAACGTCTGATGTGATGGCGTCCGGGTCCGTCCGCACCGTACCAGAACCGACTGTCAGGCTGTCATTACTTGCCTTGAAAAATGTCCTCCCGGGATATTTAAGTGGGATAAGTATGAAAAATGAAAAATAATCGCCCTATTTGAAATACAGTTCTTTATGGCTACTGTTGTCAAACTTGTTAACGCGACTTAAATATTCCTGAATTTCAGCCGGAGCGCACGATATTCCGAATACCGAGTCAGGTGCGCGCGATCAATGGAACGTTAAACGGTTAGCTAACGCGGCTAAGCTAGCAGACTAAACAGTTTTTTTTCCAGAATAAACTTTCCTTCTTCATCCATTTTCTCTGTTGACAGTCGCGCCTAGCACTGCCAACCTTCCGGGGGAAAATAGTCAGGCAGGCAGACAGACAGGCAGGCACTATGTTTTCGCCAACCACCGTGATACTTGTCAGGCGGTGGCCTTCGACTCTTTTAAGTTAAGCGTCGCTTTCGTTTTCCAGCGTCCAAATTCGATCAACTTGTAGATATAGTCCGACAATGAAAGATACGGTGCAGTTCAAAAACTGCAGCTAACAGACAAACTTGTTATTTCGCCATGTTTTACTTCCCAAGTCCTCCCTCCCACTTCTATCCGTGCTGTAGTCTTGCGGGGTTGAACTGGCGATTGGCTGCATTAAACACTCCTCAAGTGTTTTCAGCTCTTGGTTGGCTACGGTGCTTCATCAGGGACAAATTACCTGAAGAATTACAGTGGACCTCGCTCTCAACCTACGCAAATCCCTCTGTCTGTGTTGGGCTGCGCACATGCACTGACATACACACCCGTCCTGCTCTGACCTCCCCGGTCACTGAACACACCCTATCATTTATTTAATCTGAAGTTATAATTCTGACAAACAGAACAGACTGCAATGTAACATTCATAACGTGTCTCCTTGAGTTAAGTTGCCTATCTCATCTCAAAAGTTGTTTTCCCCCAGCCTTGCCTTTGCAGTTATGTATTGATTATGTCATTCTTTATGACAACTTTATAATTGCTGTAGTTACTTCTCCATTAAGGCACTAATGATTTTAAATAATAAATTATTAATTTTCCAAGTAGTTTACAAGGAGTTCAAAATAATGACCTGATACATAATCTAAAAGATAACCCCAGAATTATATGTGTGATTTATTGAACATCTCGTCACTCACCTGAAAAAAATTACTTTATGTCCTATTAATGTTAAATATTGCCCCCCCTAAACAATAAGGCATTTAACTGGAATGTGCAGGAACAGTAATACCAGAAGATTATTGGATGTTATCAGATGTTATCAGTCGTTTCTGGCAGTGGAAGGTGGAGGTGAACACACATTTAGACAGTGGCCTATTGTCTAGGTGTGATAAACACCACAAATGACATTATCATTTATCTATGCAATATATATATATATATATATATATATATATATATATATATATATACAACATATAAAGGTGATTACAAAATCTGTTTATCTGTTTACATACATTGCTCATTAAGTACATGTATATTTTGAATAAAAGTACAAATAGATATTCACTTTGAAATGCCATTAAAAAAGTTTATTAAGGAAACAAAAGTACAATTTGTTTACAACTGTACTTATGCAACTGAGTAACAATATTTATTGTCTCTCTAACCCTGAGTATTAGTAACCTATATATATATATATATATATATATATATATATATATATATATATGTAACTCTAAAGTAATAACCTCAATCTACAGTTATGTATACATAGGTTTTCACATAATCACTGTTAAGGATAATAGGTATGTGTAAAAACATATGTTTCTACTATTAATATATTCATACAAAATATTGGTGATGCTGGCAAGTAGTCATAAAAATATAAATCATGATAGAAACTGTATAAGGACACTTCTCAGTATGTCATAGACATTTCTGCACAATCATTAAACGAACATTATAATGAAGGCCATTGTTTTCTCCTTCATAGTGGAAGGTAGTATATCTAAAGAGTTTAAGAGAGCAAGGAATTGTTTGTGGCTTTTTAACATCCTCTAAAGCAAAGGGTGAAAGATGTGAAGCCAGCAATGCACCATCTCTAAACACATAATTTAACTGGCTCTTCTGTGAAAGTGCCTCTTGTAAAGCGAGGCATTCACATGGGGAAACTTATCATACATCACATTCACAAACATTACACTGCAGCCACCCAGGTAGTGTAGCAAATACATGCATATCTTGAAAAGGTTGTGATGAACTCCACAATCCACAATCTACAATTTAACTGGCTCTGTCACTGGGTCACTAAGTTTAGGATTTGGAATAACATCTGGACTATAGAAACGTCCTGCACAACAATTCATATTGTCAGGTAAAATAGAGACCTATTTAAAATACATGGGACAGTTTTTTAACACATTAGAAAAAAGCTTAAAAAAATAAAACAAAGTCCTACTTCACATAATTCCTGCTTTCTGCATCTTTGCTAAAATTCAAGCGTTTTTAAGACACACTGCTATTGTTATGCCCTGATGTTCAGTCTCATGATACAAAACTTATATTTTCTCCACAAACTCCTTATCTGTCACCCATATTTTGCAGATGACGAAAACATACATAACATTTTGTTATTGCATAAAAAAAAACATATCCTGTTTTCCTACAGGCAGCATCTACTTTATGTTCCGTTGCATTATTACTTAATATTTCCAAGTTAGTCACCACAATCTTTCAAAGGGGGCGTAATTTCCCATCTACATGTACTGAATATTTGTCCAGTGCAAGACTTTTCCAGATTGCTCAACAGTTATCACTCAATTCCTCATGGCTCAGCAAAAAGATTAAACAAGCTTGAAGAGATTTATTAAAAATCATTTCATATGAAACAAAACCTCAAATTCTCTGTGGTTTTAAGATTAAAAATATGACTTGATGACGCTCCAACGACAGGGACTGAACCACGAACAAAAGCTACATTAGTTCCCTACTATTGCTACTACTGCTTCCAGTGTAATAGCTAAATGCAATTAGACTTCAATAAAATGTGTAATATCCAAGACAGATTATGAATATTGGACTCAACATCAACGAGCTCACATAGAAATAGATAAGAAATGCAATGGTTAAACAATGTGCATCTGTGCTTTACACAGTTTTGTCTAAAGGAAGTGGCTAGTGGAATGCTCTGTTCTGGACTCCTGACAACATGGTGAAATAATAATTCACTCGGTTGTCATGGTGATTCGTAAAAAAACGTGACAATTAACAGTAAATCAACCTAGCACCCTTTAATTATTTTCCCCTCATTTTCTCTCATTATCTTTCTTAGTCCACCTGATCATATCATATCATATCATGTAAAATGTTTAAAATGACATTGTTTTCATAAATGGTTGTCCTCATTTAGCATATTATCTTCTATTTTCTGGAACACAATCCTGATTTAGCAAGTTATCCATCTTATCAGTGTTCTCCCTTTTCCACCCCATCCCAGTCTTAATTTCAGCTCCAATCCAGTCATCTCTTTATATCTGTCACCATAACAACCACAAATGTTCTGACAGATTTGCTGGCACTGCAGTGAGAGGTGAAGCCTCAGAGGGAGAGAGTGAGAGCAGGAGAGAGAGTGAGAGAGAGAGAGACAGAAACAGAGAGAGCCACCCACCCACCCAAAAACCTTGCACCAATAAATGTACACTATGTTCCTAGATCATGTGAGATAATGGATTTCCAGTACAACCTTGCAATCTTCTCCTGACTCATACATTAATTTATGTGTGTTTTGCATCACTGTCAGCCTTGCAGCTCAGATTGCACTGTAGGAGTTATGATGGGGACCCTGCCATTTATCAATCATCATAACATCTATATGTCAGTGGTTATATTCAGACTAGCCCACTGTCAGTCAATTTTAAAAAATCTTTTTTTTTTTTTTTTTTTTTTTTTTATCATTGAAAAAAAAATAATGATAAAATGATTAACAACTATACTGTATCAAGTGATGTAAAGAGCCATTGCTGTAACGTGCTTATTAAAGAAATTTGAACATTGTGCAGTGGGGTCTCATGTGGCCTAAATTGTGGTTATGTCCACAGTTCTGTGGGAGCCATGCCCTCTTTGGTGTTGAGGGGAGGCAGCAGGTTCTCCTCACACAGGAACTTCAGAGGGAAGTAAACCAGCAACCCTCGAACACCCTTCAGCTCCTCCTTGGCCTGTTCAGGGTTGGTGTCACAGAGGCGTTCTTGGCTGGTGTAATCCTTCAGCTCTTGCATGTTGTGGACAAAGTTGCGGGGCAGGCATTTGAAGACCTGTTTCACAACGGGTGAAAGGAGAGGTAAGAAAAACAAAACTCAATGAACAGTAATAAGGTATGTAATAATAAGTAATAAGGAAGATGGTCTAAAAAGAAAGAAATAAAAGTGATTACTATACGTTAATGAGCACACAGCACACCGTGCTCACAACGAAATTACCCTCTGCATTTCACCCATCACCTAGGTGGGCAGCCTGGACAGCGCCCGGGGAGCAGGGATGGTACCTCGCTCAGGGGTACTTCAGTGGGACCTGGTAGCTGGTGGATTCAAACCTGGGACCTTCCGGACCCAAGTCTGCTTCCTTAACCACCAGGCCACCACTACCCCAAAGTTTGTGATTTATGATTCCCATCAACATTTATACCTTGTCATAAATGCTGGAATTGAGTTTCGCAGTTGCGTTCCAGACCAAGAAGAAGAAATTATCACTGATTGGATCATCAATGTTGATACTCGGGTCTGAAGAGGCTCCAACAAGAACACTGGTGAGGAAAAGAAACAGAAGCTAAAAGTTGAGCAAGTATGATGGCTTCAATGCAAGGTTCTGTTAATGTAGAGTAGAACATTATAGTTAAAAAGTTAACAGAGTTTTCATTTCAGTTCACATTTGGTAGCTGACTCTTGACAGACAGGTAGTTAATATATGTCCTTTAAAACTCTATCCTGTCTACAGGTAGCAACCACTACTGTGTATATGTCCGATGGACATATACACAGAAAAGAGTTTCACATTTTGTTTATTTGTACTGACCCGAAACACTCTTTCCGTAGAGCAAGTGTGAGCGGCCCTGCCTGGTACTCTTCCCCTCCCATGATGGATGGGACCCTGTCTTCATCTTCCACAAACACCGCCAACTCACTATCTCTGGAGCCCAGCATGCTGCGGTCATTGATGTTGGCCGATCCTGAAACACAGGTGGAGAAAATGAACCTTTACAATCTGTCCTCGCAAGAGGCATGATTCTCGTTGAATAATCGCTATTAAGTAACGGGAAAAAAACAATGATGTTGAAATTATTCTACAGTGGGGTTGTTGCTTTGTAAAGGGCATGTTTACTATTTAGAAATGTATTTGTGTAATCTGGTCAGTTGTGAATAAAGTACACAAAGGTCAAGATCATACAGTATGTAGAAGAAATTCAGTGTTTTTTGATCTTGTTTAACATAAATCACTTTGTGGTGTAACATTACAACCATTAATATTTCAGCGTTCAGTAAGAGTTAGCTAATTTAGTGACAAATGTATTGTTTTTCTTATGATTTCCTCATTATGTTTCATGGGTTGAACATTTTTTTTATTTTACCACTGTTATGTGCTAGTGTTGAAAGCTGCTACACTCAGTAACACTGAAGTAAATCAATACTTTAAAATACATTCGATTATGACTCAAATGATATTCCGTCTTTGAATGAGTTTGCGCCAGTGGTGACTCACCGATGATATAGCAGCGGTCGTCAGCGATGAGGGTCTTGCTATGAACGTAGATGAGCTCTGTGACAAGAGACTCGGAGAGCTGGGAATGTGTTCTCAGGCCACAGAACGTGATGTACTCTGTCCACTTGTCTTCAACTGAGGAACAAACCGCACCACAGACGCGATTCACAACAGATATTATGTATAATACTTTGTTTTAGTATTTGAAAGTAACATAACATAACTTAACTAAAATGTTAAATGATGTGAAAAGAAAACAAAGAGCAAGTGAGTAAAAGGGTGAAAATGGAGACTAATGTGCAGATACCTAATACCAGTAGCTTCAGTTTAAAGGAGCAACACGAAGAGAAAGAAAGAGATTCGGGTTAGGGAAGAATCAAGAGATATTCTGTGATAGATGGTGATTTTTGAATTAACATGACAAGTGCCAGAAAACTCACCTTCTTTGAGCTGTGAGAGGAGGGATTTTTCTCCTCGACATAGGGTCCTGCAAAAATGAAAATTGCATTAAAATAATGCAATAACATAACAACTAGTCAAAGTGGAAGTGAGGTGGATGGCTGCAAAAGGTCCTTAATAATGAATAATAATGAAACAATAATAATAAATAAATAGTACATATGAACAAATTACATTATGTTAAATATGTTATATTTCAATGATGGCACTTTATCAGGTACACCCTGCAGTATACATCATTCCTGCAATAAATCCTTACTTCATAAAGATTATGGTGTTTGGTTACATCACACTGACTTTATTGCCATTGTAATAGCTTACAACAAAATTAAACTGCTATCTCTGTGGTGCACAATACATTATTAAAAACATTATTAAAACATTCAAGACATTGACTAAAATGATGGCACAGCCAGATGGTTAACAAAAAAACATAATACATAATAGGATATACAATTGGTAATAACATTAGCAAATTAACAACAGCAGTTTTATTGAAGCTTTTTTAGAAACACGGTTATGAAATGGAACTTATAATGCCCATTGTTTTAGTGCAAATAAAAAAAATCCATATCAACTACAGTTCTGCATGATAGTTCCTGTGGTCGTGAGCTACAGTACTTGTTCTCGTTTGTGGACTGAGTGCAGAGTGATAATGGGAGGAAAAGGCTCTCACCTGTAAGTGTAGTACAGAATAGTCTGGATGGCATTTCCACCACCTGCACTGATGTCGCCCTCAAATCCAGGAAGCAGAGGAATCACCACAAACACTCTGTACTTCTTCTGCTCTCTGCAAAAAAAGATATGCAAATATGCTATTTAATACCAGTTAAATGTTCATTTCATTCACACTTTATACTCTATTTAAGGATTTGTTTCACTTTCTCAAATCTATTTTCAGTCCTAAAGGTAAACGCTTACTGCACTCTCTGCTTGGTTTAACATGTCTTAATCCACCTTGAGTACAGATTTCATGAAAAGCTACTTTGTAACCTCAAGGGCCAAGAATGTGTGTAAAAAGAAAAAATGAAAAGAAAGGAAAAAGAGAGAGTAATACACCATGAAAATCTAGCCAGAACGCTTCAACCAGACCTGTGTGCACGCAGGATTCGCTTTGCTATTGCGTCACCGATCCCGTTATGGACAGTCTTCCCATCCGCACAGCTGATGAAGAACTGGTTCTGAGGGCAGAGAGAGGGCAGATGGTGTCTTGGCATGAGGTGAAGGCTAAAAACAAGTAGGTAGCTGGCAAGAAAATAAAGCAAGCTATGACTGTGTTAATGAAACCTCAAAATTACAGACACTGGCCACAAAATCTCTCAGTGGTGTGAAATAAATGCACCAAATGGCACGTAAGAGAAATCACAAGCAGCCTCAGGTCTTGTTACTAAAAATAGCAAAGGTTCCAGTACCATTGTTTACCACAGCTGCCTATGGACTGTATCGCTTCTATTGCAAGGAAAAATGTGAAAGAAGACGGACATTTTGCCTTTCAACATCCATGGCATTTTCTCAGTACCTCGATGTAGATGTAGTGCTCACTGTTCTCGATGGTGTGGATGTAGGCGTTATGGATCGATTTCTCACAGGTACCGGTTGACCATCGATCGCCGGAGCGCAACACCTGAGAAAATGATGATGAACACTGAACAAAAATGGAAAAAAATACAAAATACATCCTTTCTAGCGGTTTATTTCAGAACATTTCCAGGGGTAACTGACCTTTGCCACTAAAGGTACGCTCACTACGATCATCCATGTTCGACAAGTGTTCAGATTTCTAAACTTGATATTAACAGTAACTTTAAACATCCAAGTGATTTGATTCATTTGATTGTCTGCATGTGTAACATTTTGCTTGTCATTTAAGTTTGTGATGCATTTATCTTGTTCTTAGCATCCACTTCCTGCTTAGTTTGAGAAAAGCAGCTCCAACAAAACATTCACATAAAAAAGGGAGAAAACCTGTTGCAGCTTTAACGTGCTGCCCCTGAAACTTGAATAAGGGAACAAAACAAAACCTGATCAGAAAGCTGTGACATAGAGAGGGGAAAGGGTTAGGTTTACAGGCCCCCGCCCTCAATACAATAAGACAGCAAAATGTATTGTTAACAAACACTATCTGTCTGAACATGTGTGGGCCGTGCACCTTCACTGTTTCTGAACAACCTTATTAGCTCTGATGGCAGATCTATGCTTCAGTTTGTTTGGCAATTATTCTGTCCTCTAGTGGACAAAATGAATACATCCATCTTTACAAAGTTGCTACATGTAGCGCCTTTAGCATTTCTTTGATAGTTAATTAAAACAGAGAACGATGCTAATGCTTATGTTTTACATTATCTGAACCACAATTCCCATGAGGCCTTTTGGAAATAAGATGGTTCTTCTTGCCCCCCTCTCTCTCTCTGTCCTTGGCGCTACATTTGTTTTCTCTGGCTTTAGCGAACAGGATAAACATGTTGGAAGTGATTTTGCTTCACAGGCTTTGCTCTTGTTCCACCATCTGCCACTGCAAAAAAAGAAAAATCCCTCTCTGAATCCCTTTGCTGCATTTCAAGAGCCAGAACAGAGTCTCTTTGTTGTATTGTAAATAAAGTCGCCTGATTTCCTGCTAGATCTGACTTGCTGTCACACAATACAACAATCAGAGTAGAGGCCAGTGGGGACCTTGAATGGTTTAGTAAATGATCTTGTTTGTTTACTTTAATTCAACTGCATTAATATGGAGATGGTCAGCAACATGGTTTCTTTATTAATGTAAAATGTGTGTATGTGTCTTTATGAAAGGCATCTTTAAGGATCTGAGCAGAGCTTATGTCTTAGTATGATATGAGCACATGTCCAGTAGAAGGAGTTGTCTGTGTTGTCATGACAGGTATTTAAATTCATTCATTCCCTTTTTATTTTTATTTTTTCCAATTGACCACTGTTCTCCAGTAGAAATGTCATCCATTTTGAATAGAAAGAAAGCCAGATTTATCAGATATGTTAATGTCTCATTGGAACAGTATTTGTTTAGGAAACGGAAGGCCAAAAGCACTGCATAACACTGATAACTGAACCGGGCAGTGTAACAAGAGTAGAGTAGTGTTGTTCCTTTTGCACTGCTTCACACCAACCCTTGTTCTTGTTTATTATTAGTAGTCTACTGTTTGCATTTGATCATTTAAAAAAAAGAGACATGGCTAGTTAAAATAAATATTATAAAACACTTTCCTGTTAGATAGCGTTCAAGTTGTCCAGCATGAACTGACTGTAAGATTCTCTTTGTCAAATGAAATCCCACACAGTGTCTTGCACAGGTCTCACAAAGATGTTGACGTTCTATGCAGGGAATGTGTGCGCATGCATACCTGCACTTTGGCTTTATGGGATCCCGGCACTGTGAACGAGAGTGAATCACTTGTACTCTGAGACTTGGGAAGAAGGTAAGGGAAGAAGTCATCCTTGTACTTGATTTTAAAGGTCTAGACAAGACAAAATAAATGAACAGAAGTCAGATGTTTGCCCTCTCTGTTTGTTATGTTTCCTGCTTTGTTGATTCTAATTTAAATAATAACATTTATTTCTATATTTTCTTTTCAACAGCCAAGGTATAAATTGTGTTTAGCCATTCTAAACTTCTATATCTGAAGACTCATTTGTAGAGCTGACTACAATAGCTGAGTTTGACCTTGGAGAAGTTCCAGCGCTGGATGAAATGACGGGCTACATCTCTGGCAGCTTTGCCATGAAGAGCTGCAGACAGATCACGCCATGGCATGCGAGGCACTTGAGTACGGTCAACGTTATCTGAAAAAGTATTTAAAGCAATCCATTCAACTAACTGTTCAGACTGTTGAGATGTTTGTGTGTGTGTGATACTGCAGAAGATTAGTTAATGTACCTTCAAATGGTTTGTCCAACTGGACCCAGTCTTTCTTGATAAAGTTGCTGTAGTCTTTCCCAAGCCACAGTTTTGTGTTGCCAGTCAGATCTAAAGGCGCCTGGACTTCTTGATTATCTGGTTCAGATGGCTTTAGACCACCAGCTGCACCATTGTCCTAGTTAACAGAATCTGTTAATAACTGAAGGGAGTGTGAGAGCACAGTGGTTCATGAACTAAATATATGTAAACATATTCAAGCTTGAGCATTCTTACAACTGTATCTCCCTTTGGCTCCTCATCAGTTACACTGGTGGGCGACTCTGTCAAACCCAGGTCAGTTAGCCGGTACTGGCTGTCATCCCACCTCCCAAACGCCAGGTCTATTCCCCCAACGAAGGCCACCGTCTGGTCAATAGCCACCATCTTTTCATGGTGAGCAAACATGATCACCATGTTTGTGACGTGGTCAGGGTGTCGCATAACCTGATGGATATAAAAGGGATAAAACATGTGAGGTTAAAACATGTGAAAAGGCCTCCGGCAAATTGTGTGGCTTAAAATTATGTCGACGCACCTTGATGTTTGGGTGCATGTCCATAAGAGTCCTCTTGCTGTGCTCACTATTGATGCCAAGTGCCATCCCAATCTCTTTGTACAGCAGAACACACACTTTGACTCCATGTTCCTGAGGAAGAAAAGGTTCAAAGAGAAGTGACGCCATGGGGAAAAAAACAATCAGCAAATGTAACTTTAAATTCTTAAAATAGAAAAATAAAAAACAAAACAAAGAAAGAATCCCTACTGCTTTGCGTTTGAGTATGTGATCCAGGCGCCAGTAGTTATCAGTTGCTGGTCTCTTCAGAAAGATTTCAGGGCTGAGCCTTACAGAACAGACATAACACTTTCAATACAGTTTTACAGAATTCATCATTTCATTGACTTCATCTGTGGTAAAATATTTGAACAGTGCATTTTATTGACCCTTTTCTTTGATAAAAATGAAGCCTTGTCACAAAATCAAGCTCTTACCAACACTTACCACCAATCTGTAATGAAGATTTCCTCCCTGGCTTGTTCGAGAGCATCTGCCAGGTCTGAAAAGTAGCCGCTTCCATTCACATACCTTTAAACAATATCAATAACCCGTTAAGTTTAATTTTCAAAAAAGAAAGAAAATGGAAGACATGTAGTTTTAAATCTAAGGTTGAATACAGATCTTACCATTTAGAGAGCGTGGCCTCACGTGGTGGAGCAAACCCATCAAAGCGCTGCTCTTTGAAATAGTCTGAGTTTTCTGCCATTTTCTGGATTTCATTACTCCACCAGTGAGCTTGTCTATAGCTGTTGCATTTGATGATCAGGTTCCTAAACAAAAACAAACAGGGAATTTGTTGCAACCACAACAATGACATGTATTCTGTTGTCGCGAGCACATCTGCAACGATCAGCTGACCTACCGAGTAAAGTTTGCAAAGCAGACTCCATGTCTTGTGTCTGTGTAAGCACTGCCCACTTGCACTTTAAACTCTGGGTCAAACAGCAACACAAAGTTGATGTGGCCGTTGTCTCGATCCATGTACATCAGGAAGGAGTCTTTCACTATCAGCCACCGGCGTGACCAACGAAAACAGAAGCGGTCATGTCCAATGCAGTTCATACCCTGGATCCGGTAACCGCCTGACCTCTTGGCGATGGGCCCCTCCCTGAAACAAGTTCACAGATGTTGCACAAGCTACAACTTTGTCATTTCCTCTCTTTCCACTGTGCCTCACACTCTCCCTCTTGAGAAGTTTGCTTACAAGCCTTTGGGTCCAAGATCAGTGACAAAGGAGAGAGTGCCGACAGAGAAGAATTCCAGCTACAAAAAAAAAAAAAAAGAAGAAAAGACTACTTAGTGCCCTTAAGCACGTACTTAGTGTATGTGTAAAGTATATTTGTGCTTTATGGCTATTACCATGCTGTGATGATTCCTAATAAATTCGTTCTCCAGCAGAGTATTCAGGTATTCCTCAAGGTGTTTCTGAAAAAGAAAAGGTAAGAGTAAGAACATTTAAAGGTAGCTTGACACAGCAGCGAAAGTGTGACTATCTTATTTTAATTTATTATTATTTATTTATTTATTTGTCATACAATTCCAGACACATTGCGTTTGTATTCGAAGGAACAGATGTACTCTGTGATGATTACACTTTGTGATGTATATGATTGGAATGTTTCATACCACTTTACTGGAAGCATTTCTGCTCCGTTCATTCCCTTGCAGCTTGGGCATCTCCTCTGACATCTCTCTCAGTTGCTGCCTCTCCTTTGCATACCTTTGCGAGGGATTTAAATAATCAAAAATATTTCAGAAATCTGTCGTTATAAACACGAAGCAATGTGAGAGAGAGAGATGCTAATTTTCATGATAAGTATAAACAGATTGCTTCACCGACCTCCCAAGAGGCACTAAGTTAATCTTCATACGGTGTTTTTGAAGGTCTCGATGTAGCTCCTGGAAGTGTTTGTGCTTCCTCCTCACCGTCCAATGGAAATGGCCATGTGTTACCCGCACAGTGTACAGGGTGCCTACACGGACCTGGATGGATATTGAAGTTATGTACATCAACAAAATAGCATTTACTAAATTTACATTTTTACGCACAAATTTGGCTTGATCACACAAATTCTTTGTTTATTACCAACAGTCTGACTTTTACTGTGACCTGGGTGAACCAGTAAGACATCTTCAACTACTACCTACTACCTACCTACCTACCTACTACCTCAAAGTCCAATAGGGCAAAAAACACAAGAGGTTGGACAGATGGAGATTTACAGCTACGCTAATTATTTGGAGATAAGGAAAAACTCAGATGTTTGTCAGATGAGATCCCTTTGCATCACACCCGCTTTCTCCAACACTACCATCACTATATCCACCAGTTCAACCCCAACCCTACAGCCAAACTCCATGTGAAAACAACCATATAATTTCAAGTCTACTAAAGTCTTATAGGCTAATGTAACAGCTGAGCCACCGGCCTCAGAAACATGCCGCTCAAAGTTCAATACATACACTGATTTTCAAAACCACACAATACAGAGAAACTGATTGTTAAGACTGTTTTGCAATAAAGCTAAACCTGCACCCATTTCACATAACTTGTGGTAAAGTACAGTCAAATTTGAGGTCAGGTTGTTTACAGCTAAGCATGAAAATAGATGATAAAAAAAAGTGATTTTAAGGGGACATCATTTTGTAAACTCTTTGGCTTCTAGCTTTTTCACATCCACCAAAAGCACCAAAGTAAATTTTTTATTTTCCATCATAGAATAAAATACTTCCAATACCTTTGAACTAGTAGTGTATTTCTCTGTGTTGTCCACTTTGCATGTAGCTGGGACATTAGGAATGAAGTAGGTTATTTCTTTCTTCTTAATTTCCGGAAGTTCATGCACGAACAGGAAAGGACGGCCCTCTGCGATGAGAACATTTCCATGAAATACTTCTGAAACAGTCATTTAAGGTTCTTAATAAACAGCAGTTGTTTAGGTTTAATGTTTCTTACCACTGTTGGACAAGAGGCCATCTAACTCATCTTTAGTCAGATTGGAGATGTCGTGCAGGAAGCGCCTTTGGTTCAGGTTTTGTGCCGTCGCACTCTGAGCCACTGGCTCGATCACGTCGTCTGAACTTGACATGGCGCAGTCGTTGACAGCAGTTCTGGTGAGAGAAGACAAAAGACAGGGTAAAGTTTTATTTGCAGACTTTGTGCAGTTTCTAAACATTGAAAAAATAACATATATAATAAAAAAAAAAAAAACCTTCTCTTTTGACGACACAACAGTGCAAGGCAAATGTGCAATATTTTACAGGAAGTAAAACTTAAAATATAAAATAATTTGCATTCTTTCTGGAAATTCTGCCTATATTGTCTATACACATGATTTCATTATATATATGTGTAAATAAGAGTGAGATTTTGTTCACTGTAATTTGTCTATCCTGGCAGCATCTTTATGTGTGGTACTGTAGCTACAATCAAAATCTTTTTTTTTTTTCTTTTCTTTTCTTTTCTTTTCTATTTCTTCATTTTTTTCTCTGTACCTATTTATGTGTTTGTCTATATAACATATTGTAAAAATAGGAAAATTAATAAACTGAAGTCAG
Source organism: Polydactylus sextarius (assembly GCA_016801845.1). NCBI lineage: Eukaryota > Metazoa > Chordata > Actinopteri > Polynemidae > Polydactylus > Polydactylus sextarius. Next base: position 15,230,792 of record CM028914.1, read on the forward strand.
TAACAAGGCAGTTGTCTTTGATATTTTACAATATTAAGGAACGTATTAACAGACATAACATCAGCAGTGTCTGTAAGAGCAGCAGCAGTAACAGATACATTGGCTAAACTGGATATCAGTGACAACAACAAAAATGGAAACATTAGACGTGTAGTTTTCAGAGCGGCGGCAGTGCTACATGCGGTAATGCAGTACCAACATTCCTAGGAGTAAAGTAGTATTACAATAATAAGACAATACCAGCAGGATGTTTAGGTGAATCTTATCCTTCAAAGAAAACTTAGTAGCATTATCAACAACAGACTATGTAATGGTAGAGGTGTCAATGTTAAAGTGACAAAAAAGACAAGAAAAATGACCCTGACAGTATCTTGTCGTGTTTACCTGTTGATCAGGTGAATGATACTGAGAAACGCAAGAAGTGTAGGCACAGCTACCGAGAAAAGGGTATGTATATGTGTGTGTGTGTGTGTGTGTGTGTGTGTGTGTGTGTGTGAGAGAGAGAGAGAACCTGTTCTGAATAGCATGTGGGTAGATGTTTTTGAATGGCTGACTGTTTCCTGGGTAAAATGGGGAAGGACTGGTGTGTGTGTGTGAGAAAGAGAGAGAGAGACAAAGAGAGACAGAGAAAGAGTGTCAAGACTGAATGGAGCAAGACAAGTGAAACCAAGATTTAGATTAAGATTAAGGTGGAGAAAACAACTGCTGACTGAATAAATAACAATCTTCAGATGAAAATTTTATTCTATGAAAATAAACTGTTCCCACTACTGCTGTCTATGAACTATTAAATGCTTTTCTGATTCACTGTAGAATTACTGCTGATCTTAACTTGCCTTGTTCAGAACAACAAAGTAGAAAGAAAAAAAAGTTAATGTAAATTAGGTATTTGCAATTGCACTGCTTTGGCTGTAAAAAAAAAAAAAAAAAAAAAAGGAGAACATTTTGCCTAAAAAAAAATAATGAAAGACTCTCAAATATCTTATAAGCAGGAAGGCAAGGGAATAAGCAGGAAAAGGCTGGAGCAGTACCAAACACGGGGCGTGCAAACGGGCTTTACCATAGAGGCTGAAGGCGATTGGCAGCACCTAAGTATTTGAGGGCTTGGCAATAAAATCTGAGGACAAGTGACACACGATAATACCTGATGGAATAATAACATTCCCAGTATCTTCACACCCCACCGATTCTATAAAATATTATAAACAATGAATAACACTATGGAGATGAAGTCAGTTAAAAGTCATCATCTTTCATGGTCTTTACTCTTTAGTTCTACACAGATCCCACATAGGGACATGTAACAGGCAGGAGGAAGGAGGTAGATGACTGAATGATAAACACACGGCTCATATTTGAGGTTTGCAAAGCCCATCCATAGATGTGTTATAGGTGACTGCTCTGTGAAATAAATCCTGGTACTATACATGAATGTGTTCAGTACTGATAATGTACTGTTATTCAAGTTTAAGCGTGGGAGTTATGATGTTATTACACCTGCTGAACAACATTCCTTTGAGTTCCCATGGTGACTGATCACCAGTGATCGCAGTGATTTCAACAGAGCAAATAGGAAGGAAACTAATGTCAATCTAAATTGCAACTGTCCGTTGAGACTGGTGTGTGGGCAAAACAATGATTTTCCCAATAAGCTCTCTCTTCTGGTGAACCCCTATTACGCCTTCCCATCGTCATAAAAAACTAGCTGATACCTGATGCTAAAGAAACATAAGCATGAGAAAAGTAAACTCTGATCAAAGTGCAGGAACCAGTCTGCTCATTCATAAGATCAGATTAACATTATCTAGAAACAATCATTTAACACTGAAAACAAAGTGATATGTTTGACTTAACAAGATTTTGTGGGGTTTTTTTGTGTATTGGAGTAAAACTTTATCAACATTAGTCACTTTGATTTTCTACCTGTGAAACACTACACAACACTACACCCACTCAGCGTGGTCTGAAATATCAGCCAAAATTGCTTGCTGCATATTACTGAAAGCTACATCTTACGCACCCAACAGTCATGTGAGTGTAAATATTTGTGTGTTTACAGTATCAACAGTCCTCTCTCTACACACCCTTAAAGATTTGTGCAGCTGTTATAGCCGTTATCCATCTATGATCCACCTGGTTGAAGCATTGAAGATGTAGATGGGGATATTTACAACACTGAGAATGAATGAGAAACAGACAGAGACTGTATCACTTTCCACTGGGACTGTTAAATAAAGTGTTAGAATTTTCCTGTAATCACAGAAAACACATCCATACAGACAGCTTTAAAGAGGAAGTTGACATCAGCTAGAAACTTTTTTTATTCTTTCATACTGATAGTACTTGCTTGCTATGATGATGTGGCGATGTCCTGTACATCTTTATGTCAGTCTTTCACCTGTGACCACACCCAGCAGCGATGTAAATGGTGCACTGACCACGTGCGCACCTCAGCAACGTGACAATTTCAATAGCTTGAGAAAAAAAAAATCCAGGTGGCATCAAGTTGCTAGAATCACAATCAGTCAGTACTGGGTGTGTTTACAGGTGGAACACAGCACCTCCATGCAAAAGACATGCAAGTAGCTGGAGGAGGGTCATTTAGAAGGCAATTTAACTAAGTAAAGTTACTCTTTCTAGAGTAACTCTTACTCTTATGAAGAGTTTCTCTTGTTTTTTTTAGAGGATTGTTTCTGTGTCTATGATAAATTTCATCAATATCAGCCCGTAAACCTCACACACAACCTGAATATGACCTGATCATCAACCATTAACTCTAATGTTAATAAACTTAAGTTATCACACCTCATGAATGGATAATTTCTTATTATAAGGGCAACAAGGTAGATGCAGCTTTCAGTAAAGTAATCATGACAAATCACATGCTCTGGGGAGGAAATATATGGTTGTTTTTTTGTGTGTGTGCTATTAAAACAAACTACACACATGCACATGACATAAAGATACAGACCAAAGATATAGGTCACCAGTTTGGGGCACGTGCAGTTATGGACTGATTCTTAATCACATATTCCCACATGACCTAAACACCAGTGCTGAGTCAACCTTTCCCAGCTCTCGTCGTTCATGGGATTTCCTCAAAACTCCACAGCACCACTTAAAACAGTGACTTTAAATGAAGGAGTAGATGTTAAACCTCTATATTTAACGCATCACAGACTGAGGTCACAATCTTTGCAACATGTTGGAACATACATCACAGAGGAAAGATGCAACCTTTTGTTTTGTTGATTTAAGAGCTGATGGGATGTCTGTTATGGATAAGGATGGGAAGTCATTGACTGCCCCATCAGGTTAAGCTATACATACCGTGAAGCACTATAACTACTACCAGTGTTTTGTTAAGTACCTGAAAGTTACACTTGAGTAGAAGTACAGATACTCTACCAAAAAAAAAAAAAAAATAAGACTTTGGTAGAAGTCACCAACTAGAATGACACTCAAGTAAATGTTCTAAAGTATTCAGTATTGACCATATATAGGTTTAAAAAGTAATCTATAATTAACTGTACTTAAGTAATGATGAAAGCACGTGTTATTAAATGAGAAGGTAGTGAGAAGTTTGCCCAGTTTATTCAGCACTTTAACACATGGAGCTTACAACAATCTTTCATGTCTTAATCGCTTGATCGTCTCCACCCATTCCCCGGTTTCCTACATCGTCGCATTCCTCATAAACTACAACGCACAAGCCCACAAATCTACGCTGCAAAGGCACCAACACACACACACACACACACACACACACACACACACACACACACACACACACACATAACACCAACTATATGTCGGTATATTTGTGACCATGTGTCGGTGGATGTCGATGTGTCTATCATCTGTATCTGGACAATATTTAGTCGGCAAAACGCTGCCCCACCTCACACTCAGAGCAGAGACACATCCAACTTAAAGGCGGTAATAAAAAAGATACTTACTATCACTTGAGCAGCTGCTACGGCTCAGCACACATACACGTCCCACATCCGAAACAAAATGACAAACACACACCCAGGTTAAAGACGGCGTTTCATCGTTTAAAGCTGTGTTACAGAGCAGAGTTGGCGTATTCCCGGTCGGTAGGTGATGCAGAGTTTAGTCCCCACCCATTTAGTGTCCAGTAGGGACAGAGAGAGGAAAAGCAGCAAACACTCAGGACTTGAGCTTTTTGTTTTTTCCTGGATAGTTAAAAAGGGTGCTTATTTATTTGTTTAGACAAAAATAAGATCAGTATGGTGCGCCTTTATTAACACATAAAAACAGACAATGTGTTTGTTTCAGTAGGTTATGTGTGAAGTTGTGTCGACATACATAGGTTTGAACTGAAATATGCGCTGAGACGAGTTAAATTAGACAACAAGAAGACGGGACGAGTCATGACCTGCCGCAGGCGCGCACACACACACACACACACACACACACACACAGAGAGAGAGAGAGAGAGAGAGAGAGAGAGAGAGAGAGAGTATGTTTGCGTACGTGCGTGTGTGTGTGTCAGCCAATCGCAGAAAAATATGACGGCATTTCCGGTTTGTCATCGCGCGTTCAATCATGCTCGGATTTTTTCTTGTCTTGCTAAAACACAAACCAGCCTAGACACAGCCTTGTATGTCTTTTCTTCCTCTGATTTTTTTCTTGGGGTGGGGAGTATTGTTTGATTTTCATATCCGAAAATCCCAAATCCCTAATCTTTTAACGTAATGGAAAAGTCATGAGCAACACCGGAAGTAGGGAAAGACAGAAAACTTTTTTTTTATGGGAAAGAACAGAAAAGCCATTTAAAGATTAAAACAGCTGTGTTTTAAACTACATCACCACTTCCACGCAGGACAAACTTAGAAGGCTGATTGGTGCTTCATGGAGGATATGATGACATGCAAACTGGAATAAATCTGGATGTTTTGATTATGCTTTGCATGTCCCTAAGGGCTATCACGGACAGTAAACAGTATTTACAACCGCACCCTGATATGAAGTAAAAACAAATGGTTGGATTGTCCACTGTCTGGTTAAATCATGACACATTGTACTGCATTAATTAAATGCAGTGAACTTTTCCACAGGTAATGTTAGACATAATGTGACAGCTGTATGTATGTTTGGAGTTAGGCTTAATTAGGGTATTTAATGAACATTATACTATATGTAAATGGGGCATTGGTGTATAATTTTCCTATTTTGAACTTCTTCATGTCTTCATCTCATAAAGGAGGACACATACATCACTGCATAGAGTGTTAGGCAATCAGGATGTTGACTTAAAATGAGATATAAATAAACACCCCGAGAATATCATTTAAAAAAAAAAACTGGTGACGTTTTGATGTTAAATTATGAATTATTTATTATGAAATACAATTTGAATGTGTGGACATTGGCCTGATGGTGGCACTGTTGTGAGAAAATAGATCTGTTTTGATGTAGTACATATTTACACCACATGGTGGCGATCAACCACACTTAAAGAAACAGTCTATTGGGGATTAAAAAATATTTTACAATAGCACAACGTCCAGACTGAACAAGATGATGATCTTAAGAATGAATCAAGATTTTAAAATAAAAATATATTTTTGCCTTATGCTTTATTACACCGAGAATTTAATTAAGCATCTATTTGATACATTAATAATAAAATAATATGATCTCATTACAAATCCACCTGTTTTCACATGAGCGTACAGTACGTTATGCTTCCTGGAATATTTCCCTCAAATATCCAGTTATGCAACTCAACGGGACATAAAAACAAATGTGATTAAACTAAGAAATTAAGATGTTCAAGTGATTAAACACGTTTGATAGGAAATGTCTATTGTATAATGATTATTTAATGATACATTTGTTATTACTGGTTGTTTTTTATGTTGTGGTACACTTCCATGTGATCATATTTTGACGTAGTTTCACAGTTGATGAACAAACAGAACAGCCCTAAGGGACAGCAACCACACAGTATATTTATCCTGTCCTCCTGTGGTTACATAATGCTCTTATCCAAGCTTTCTGTTGGAATATTTCTCAGATGTATATAAAAAGGGTCTGATGTACGTAAGACTACACAAGCAGCTATTCTGACATTCAATTCAAGACTGAAATGACTTCTCCTAATTTTTGTGTCATGGGGGTTTTCACACAGCACACATCTCCACAGTAAAACCATTTAATAAGTCATGATGCACAAAATAAAATATTTATTTAAAAAACATGGCACAATGATATCAAGACAATATCCCTCCCGAGCCATCTACCTCTAGCAAGACTTTCTGATAAATAAGTCATAGTAAGAAGAATAAGGCTTTGATTCAGAGCTGCCTGTCTCACGTTACATGCACAGGTTCTTCATATAAGACATAGTACATGCAGGAAAACTGATCCAGACTTTAGAAGCTACAGTATGTATAACAGTATGGCACGTGACTGACGAGTTCGTGAATGATGTGCAATAAATCGTCTTTGTTTTATAACAACGTCCATTTATAAGTACAGTTCTACACAATGTGGCTCCATAAAACACATAATAATGCAGTAGTATTGAGTAGTATTTGTTGACACGAAAAGGTCTTTACTGCAACAGAAGTAATTTTCTCAGCATTTTCCCCCGAGGCCCACCTATGACCTCAAGTCTGAACTTTCTTAGATTGACACTACTGAGTCTTTTATAGTATAAAAGAGACAGGTAATAATCATACTTGGTTTAACTTTGATACTGACAATTGTTTTTAAAACATCACTTCTTAACTACACCTGATCCATCTTTTTAAATATATATACATCCAGAGAACTTACACTAAGACAATTAACTTAGAACAAAGCTGTATATTTGGATGAAAACCCTCAGCTGCATGACAAGTGCTCATAAATATAAATCTGAGTTCTTATTTATGTCCTGCACGGACATAACTCTGAATCTGAGTTTAGGAGTCAATGAGCAAGATCACTCAGCCTTATACACAGCATGAGGTACAGTGACCCTTGAAAAAGTTTGAACAGAGCAACAGAGTTATTTCTTTTTAACTTGGGACAAATTTTTGCTGTGTCCAGGAAATGGAAATTCTGGCACCTGGTTGAAGTGTCCTGTTAGGAAGATCCCCACTGTGCCGATGATGAAGAGGAGAACGGCAGCCCAGAAACAAACTTTGTCAATCATTTTGCCGATCAGTACCCAGCTTTCAATTTCCTTTATTTGGACAAAAAGTGATAAAAAATAAATTAGTCATAAAAATATATATTAAATGGGATTTTATTTACATAAATCTGTTGATTAGGCAGAGAAAGTTTCAAGTAACACTCACTGATCCAATATTATTTTGTTGTCTTGTACTCTCAGCAATAAAGTTGCAGGCATCCACGCACTGTTTGATCTCAGGTGCAGCTTGAGCCAAACTCTTATAGAGGTTGGCTGTGCTGCTGACATCTATATTATCCACTAGGGGAACAAGACACTAATGGTTAGACCACAGTATAGCACAGCATTTCCTCAGGGAGACATTGATATGGTGACAATCACAATAAATCTATTATACACAAGAAAACAAGACATACACACGAAACAATATCTGTATTGTGATATTCATTTAAAGATGAATGATAAATCATTCATATTTAATGCAAGGCTAGTATTTCAGCTAGGTTAAACAAACATTGATAGACATTGTTGTGTTCAGAGCTTGGAAATAGGCATCCTACCGATTGATCGTGTGAGACCATGTCTCTCTCTTTGCTTGTCAAACATCATTTCACTGCGAGGTTGTTTCAGCACGTACTCCTCCGCTCTCTGCATGAGGCCAAAGGAGCTGCGCCGCCGCTCCCTCACTCCATTTACCTCTGTTGTCACCTCACTGTCATCAACCAGTGGGGACATGCCCAGAAAGCGAGGTACCATCTCTAGAAACAGCTGTGAGAGAAAAGAAAGTGATCAGTAATTATGTAGACATAGATAGTATTGACTCACTTGCTCCTCAGTTGTTGTACTTACATGTTTGACGCTATGGGACATGGTGTGAGTGCTTGGGCTGCGCAGGGAGAAGTTCAGCACCACAATCTGATTAGTTGCAATGAGAGTAGTGACACACATGACAAAGATCAGGTATCTGTAAAAGAAAACAAGACCTGTGTTAGAGAGGAGATTTATACTCCATGGATTTAATAAAAAAGGAGATCCAGCAGAGATCTGCAGAGGTCAGCAGAGAGCACAAATTGACTCACTTTCCAATGAGAGGGACAGAGAGAGATGTCTCAGGGACCTTCTGAGCAATAAGAAAGAGGAAGACAGTCTGAGCCAGCAAGACAGAGATGGCCACAGTCAACTTCTGTCCCCCAGCTGTAGAGGGAACAAAAGAGACTTAGGAGATAGTGGACTAAATCAGAAAAGCTTAGACATCATACATGCAGAGAGTAACATACATTATAATATACATTATTATTTTGTTCATGTTCAGGTGCAAAACATCATCAGTTTTGATCATAAATCATTTTTTCAATTTACAAATTTTGTAATGTTGGTCCATTTTACATCATGATAGTCTATCTATCTAGTAATCTAATAATAGGAATAACAGCCTTGCTGACCTTGTGCAGGTAAGAAATAGGCCAAGACGACCAAAGAGGAGATGAGGGAACATGGCAAGATGATATTAATGATGTAGAACAGAGGCTTCCTTTGGATGATCAGATTGAATGTGATCTCCTGATACTCCAGATCATCTGGGGAATACCGTCGGTTAATCATCTTCCTGGCTGGACGATGGACGATGGCCCACTCACCGTTCTCTAAACAATTACAATTTAATAAGGAGATGAGTTGCCTTGCTTTGAATTTCAGAATTTTGAATGTAGATGTCCTGTACCTGTGAAAGCCTCAGGATCGATGTCCACCCACTCAATAGTCTCGCCTGTGTCTCCAAAGGCCAAGATAAGATCCACTTCATTGGCACTGTAAGTCTGGGATCTGTAAGAGTAGTATGCAAACAATAAATCATAAATCATCATACACAGAGTATATGCATTTAATGATAATATAATTGCAACACACCTGAATACTAGTGTGCAGTTTTGATAATCAAATGGGAAATAGGTGATCTCAATGGCACAAGTGCTACGATAGATAGCAGGAGGGAGCCAGTACATCCAGCCAGTGTTGCTGATCAACACGTTAGCGTAGTATGCCACATCAAACTTTCCGTCAATGCTGCAGAGAATGAGGATAAAGAAAAGAAATAGTCAGAATAGGTTTCATACTGAAAAAACACACAAACAGCGCAATTCACTTTGTTACTGTCTTACTTGTTCTCAAGGACAATGTCAGGAAGCCAAACGGTGTTGCATGGGACACGGATAACTTCTATGCCATAATAGTCTGATGAGTTCCAAACCAAGCGATAATCAGTCCATTGCTGCAGATCACATTTGATAGAAAGGTCAGCAGTGTTGTTGAAACCAAAACACAAGAGGGGGTGAATATGGGGGAAGTTCTCTAGGCAATTATTAAATGTAAAAAGAGTGAAGACTCAGACCATCAGAGAAAGCTTTGGATTGAATTGGGATTTGAAATCTATGAAATATTTGGGAGTAACTTTGCCTCAAGACTTATCTGCATTAAAATCTATGAATTATGATCCTTTAATCTCCAGTATAAAATCTGATGTCAGAAGATGGAATTTAATCCTGTTCACAAGTTTAATTTTCAAGAAATGATCAAAATCAATGTTCTTCAAAGATTGTTGTATTTATTCCAACTTCTCTTCCTGTAGAAGTGACAGACAGAGATTTCATAGAATGGGATAACCTCATTTCAAGATACATTTGGCAAAGAAAAAGACCACAGATTAGATTTAGAACTCTACAGTTATCCAAGGCTTAAGGTGGTTTATCGTTACCCTGTTTTAAGAGCTATTATTACACTGTGCAGATAAAAACTGCTGAACCTAAACAAGCCTTCGTATGTGGCAAGATGGAAAGACACGGAATGCTGCATGTCAGCCACTATTCCATTATAGGCCATAATAAATGATAATAAACTGAGAAGGCATCTTAGAGAGGACAAGAATCCATTGCTGGGTCTATCCCTTAACACGAGACTATATCAGAGAATGGCTTGACAGAGCAGAGTAGATTACTGAGATGGGTTGCGCATGAACTAATTAAATGTTCAATAGAACCAATAATATTTTGGGAGCTGTTTAAGAAGAAGGCTATTAGAAGTTTTCAGGATATAAAGAATCAGTATAGTTTAAATAATCAGGATTTCTACAAATATTTGCAAATGAGGTACTATACAGAATGATTAGTAAATAAAAAAAACGTTAATTTAGATGAGCTGGATTCAGGGATAATTAAAAAGTTCATTTAGTACATGAATTTGATTCAGGCAAAAAATTAATCTCAAAATGATATAAAGGAGAGGAAGGGTTAAAAGGTAACAATACAGCATATATAACAACGAAATGGCAGTGAGCACAGTGGTAAACATTTTGTTCCCTTCCATGGAGAGGGGAGATATTACATAGTGAGATATTTTATCACACCAGCACAAAATAAATATCAAGACACAAATTGTTGGAGACTATGTGGAGACGATAAAGCCATTTACCTCTATGTTTTATGGGAATGCTCCAATATTATACCCTATTGGAGTAAATTATGAGGGTGAAATATCCATTTACATTTGACATATTATATCTGGGAAAAGTGAATGGAAGAGTTAAAAATTCAGGGAACAAATATATGTTTAAGATCATGTTGGTGTCAAGTAAAGAAGCCATTACAATGGTTGATGAAAGAGGTTCCTATGAGGGAAGACTATGAGGGAAGGGTTGAAGTGATGCATAATATTTATATGATGGAAAGATTGACTTTTTCTGTCAGATCAGAGAAATTTTAGAATTTAACTTTGTTTAATAATAGTATTGTGTCCAATGAACCCCTTGGTTGGTGCTACAGTTTGTAAATAGCTGTTTTTTTATTGCCATTATTATTTTTTCTTTCTGTGATGTCATGCGTTAAAGAGATTCTTTGTTTCTGAAGTTATCGTGACTGTGGTTGACTGTAAATGAGATTGTGACTGTTGCAGGTGTGCATCTCTATACAGAATTCCGATACTGTTTGCATGTCTATCAATAAAAAGATAAATGAAAAATAAAAAAATAAAAAAGAGGGAAGACTCACAATCTCAATCCACACGTTGGTTGTTAAAGTCTCCTCCTTTTCATTCTGTGGTAGAAGTGAAGAAATACCATGAGTATTTGAGCTGTGCCATGCCAAGTGACCTTAATGACCTCACAGGCACAACCCATGTACTTAGGTTTAAAATCCTGAACATAATGATGATTAACAGGCCTATTGTCCCATGGGAATCAACCTCGTGGTTGCACTCCTTCATGAGAATCATGTGTATTTACTTTATGGAACTGTTGTACTGACTTTCATGTAATTACTACTAATTATTGAATGGAACAACAAGCAAGAAGAGCAAATTCTCACCAGAGAGATGAGATTAGTGAGGGTCATCTTGATCTGAACCTCGACTTTGTCTTCAGGCTGAACCACAGGCCGAATATTCTTGTTGTAGTTTTTGAACAAGTCGCTGATGAGCTGTGACTCCTGATTACACTGCACTGCATGAAGAACCACAAGTTTAAAAAAAACAATCAAACATAAATTACATAATTGTAACACATAGTTTCTGAAAGAAGGAATTGATTCTTTCCTAGAACACCCTCCCTAAATTCAACACACTTCCCAGAGCAGCCTTTCTAACTCGGTCTGGAATGATAAGTAGCTTATAATGGCTAATGTTAGCCAGTGTTGGCAAACTTCAGCTGGATATTGTGTATTGTGTTGTAAACATTATGTGACCAGCTTGCTGACTCCAGGTACACATGTTAAACCATGTTTTATCATTTACTGTCATCCTGTCATGTCTTTTAAGTAATAACACACCCTTTCTCAATTCAACCAGTAGCTTCTAGTCACTGTTTTCGGCTGATGTCAGCAAACTTCGGACAGAAACTGCTGATGTAATTCAGCCAGTTTAATGACTTCAATAGCACAATCATCCTGTAATTGTCACCTCTGGCCACTGTGTTCAGCAAGAGTGAAAAACAAAACAAAAACAACAACAGTGAAACACACATCTTCGTTATTTTTTAGTACAAATTAGTCATCACAGTTTTGGTTAATAATGGATGTCAGTACCATCACTCTCCAGTCTCCTAGCTTAATGAACACGTTGTTTTTGTATTTGATATGATTTGATATATATTTAAACATATTTAAAAACATTTTATTGTAAGTATGACCTGAATGTTTTGCCCTATGGATGCACAGGATCATATAACCAGTAATCATGCTCAAAACTGTGCCCAGCAGCAGTAGTAGTGTTATATTTCTTTGCTCAGCTACTATGTTTGAGAATATACTTCAAGAGAGACTAAGAGAAAGAAAGGCAGAGGTTATTTCCGACCCCTTGCCTCTTCCCTCTCAGCTGTCACTATCCATAGCTCAGATTACACAGCAGCTGGGAAACTCTAAACTAGGACTTTAAATCACACTTGGGTCATCTACAAAAATCATCAATATCATCATTACACAAAAATGTTGACAGTACAAACTACAACACTGAAAAAATGCCTGCTGTCACCAAAGATCGATCTGTTTCTCGTCTGCCCGGTTCAGTCAGATGCAAATATTTCCCATTGATTTGAGCTGTAATTGTGATTCTCCCATGAGACAATTTGTGTGGTGGGAACTGTAATGATGGTGCTGAGATGTCTCATTTCCCAAGGTTGTGAGTTTTTAAAATATCGTTCAGTATTGCACTTGACATATAGATGAGTGATGAAAATCAGGAGAATGATAACACCATGCTTGCATTCTCACACTTTTCACTCTCACTGATCATTGTTCAGTCTCATCAATTTAGCATTTATTTAAGTCAATGTCTCTTTGAGTTTTTAAACATTTCCAATAATATTTTCTCCCATTCCGTTATGGAGAAAGGCAAAACAAATATAATATATAGATCTTTTATTGAAATAAAGACAGAAAGGTGACAGCATGGCTGATTAAAACTAATAAAAATCACTGTAAGACTTATCTGTGGTTGGCAGTGATAAGCATATACATTACAACGGCCTACATTCACTGATAGTCACATAAAGCACTGTAATTGGGGTAAACAGTGAGTAGTATCACACTACAGTGAAAGTGAGAGAAACACAGAGAAACTTTGCACAGTATCTGATGTGCTACTAAAAACAGTTGAGTCAGGCAACTCACGTTGATCAGTTATATTAATATGTGGATACAAAGCACAGTTGATGTTTGCCGTCTGTGCTTTGACCCGGTCACTTCCTGCAGCTGACATTTAAAGCCTGAGAGACAGAAGAGTGATGATGGGACACTAGAGGCAGAGCGTGCAGGTGAAAACTGTAGGGATTAAATGGGGGGGATATTTCAAAATTTTGGCAGATGACATCTACATGATTAAATAGCTTAGCTGTGAGTGAGAAGGTGTTTGTAACAAAGATGAGGCTAAACTGACCCTTAACGGTAAAAAGAACAACATTAACACACAAAGTAAACATTACAACATTGCTTGGCTGGAGTCAAAGCAAAAAAAGTTGACCCCAGTTGACTGTGACCCACTGTCCAGTGCACAGACCTGATCATGGGGTCAATTTAAACTTGCAAAGCAAAACAAGATCTAAATATGATATAGCAAGAGGGAAGAAAGTGTTGCTGCATTTTCTAGTAAGAATCTTTTGTGGTTGGAGTTGAGCCCAGCATCTCTCAGGCCTGTCATCAGTCAGCTGTCACGTTCTGATCATCATAACTTGATAAAGAGCAAAGGGGGAAAGGAGCATGTCCCAAATATCACATCTAATATCACACCTTCAGGGTTTAACTACATAAGTACAGCTGTTGTTCTGTGGATAGAGACCAAATGTCTGACAACAACTTCAGCTCAGGTTCTTCTTAAACTTGTATCTGATGAGCTATCTGATAGTTCTTCATCTTATTTCTCTCTGCATTAAGTTTTCCCTTACTGTTTCCAAACTCTGTGATATTTGACTGAAATGCAATTTAAATGCAATTGAAATGTATGGAAATCTAGTCTATTATCCATGCCAGTATCTTATCTCGTAGATCTTTTATTAAAGGTGACAAAGAATGGTTGACCGGGGTTTTCATCCTTGTTCTGGGATGTGAAATACACAATAAAATGATGGTTGGATGTATAATGCCTCAGTTTCCTAAAAAGCTCTCTCGGAAAGATATTTTAGGGTGGAGCTTTTAAACGTGGTTTTGCACCTGTTTGGCATCTTTTCAGGCTTAGCTGGCAACCTCATTAAGAAATGCATGTACTTGACATTGAGCTGCTGCCTTCACTGCCACTCAATTGAATGTAACTTTGCTGGCTTCAGAACACAGACAGACCATCTTTTTACAGCTAATCACCCTTGAAGGGAGGGAGAGATACATTTTACGTCACAAACAACTGTTTTTGAAATTGACCCATTTTCTAGGGGACATTTCTAAAAGAGGAATTTCTATGAAAAGGAGATGTTCAAAATTTCTAGCACTTTTCACATGTTCTTAAATGTGGGTGGATGACCGTTCTTCAACAAAGATAAGGTAAAAATGCTTTTTGATTCTCTGTCACCTTTAACTACTCCAGTGACCTCTGCCAAGGAGATAAACTCAAGAAACTGGGACTGCCGAGAGCAACATCCCATAGAGCACCTTCCCTTCTTGAGTGGCCACATTGGTTTTCAGAATAATTTCAGCTCACACAAATCAGATTTTCCATATATAGCATCTCCCATCATATCCAGAGTTTCACGTCTGCTTCCACCACAGCTGTAGCCTTTATAGCCTGTAGCTTGTGTTAACATCTGTGTCACTTACACTCGTTATAATCCAACCCTTTTGAATTTTGTGCACTAGACATTATATTTCACTTACAGATTTGTAATACTGAAAAAAATTGAGCTCTACTCACTCCAGCAATTCTACTCAAACCTTCTGCATCATTTGTATGATTATATGCCCATTTGATAACTTTAGATCTGACTGCACACAATAAGTGTCCATTCATGTGGCATGTTTTGGGCCAGATTATCCCGGTCAACACAAGTATAAATGGTTATGCATGAACGTTCTATTGCACTTATTACATATGAGCAGTAACAGTAACAGTTTACCTTGCTTGTCAACTCTTAAAGCTGATATCATTTTATTAATAAAGTGCATTGCCTGATAAACAGATATGCACAAAAAGCTAACCCAGACACTCATACATGTGTTGTAGATTGTTTATATGTTTTCAGACAGGCTATCAACAATAGTTTTTTTTCTGTTTCTATAAATAATTTAAAAAATTAAATTTTTTTATCAACAGCATGTACGTACAACATTTTCTCAGTACAAGAGAGTTTTAGTGTTCAGAGAGCCGATTGTCTCTCTAAACACTGATCCTCTGCTTTGCACATGAGAGGCAGAAGATTATTTTGATAGATATGAAGGCAGCTAGCCAGCCAATGAGGATGTGCCAAAAAGTTTGCAACTGCGCCACTTACCCTGAACTATTAAACCTCCGAGAATAGTTACAACTCCAAAAAATATCCAAAAACTGTGTGCTGCCATGATGATCCAAGACCCCTCCACTGCTTGGCACTGCACTATTTTTAAATATAAAGTTTGACAGAGTGTGTGGGTGAGAGAGATAGAGAGAAAGGGTGAGAGCAAAGACAGAGAGGAAGAGCCCTAAATCCCCCCCAACCAAACCCCCTGACTGTTGCCCACCCCGGCTGTCGCTATCCATGGCTCAGATTACACAGCAGCTGGGAACCGCTAAACCAGGACTCCAAGTCACACTCCGGTCACCGACAATAATCATCATCGTGATCATTAAACTACAACTATCTGTGGTGATGCCAATTGTTATCCATTAAAATATTTCTGTGATAAGAATGGAGGTGACAGTGAAACATTACATTGTTTCCCAACATATTATATATTTCCCATATCTGTGTATATCTATGTTTATGTTAATGTTTGTGATGGATTCCAAACTATATTTTAGAAAACCTGTGTAATGAAAGGAGCACATTTTCAAAGTGATGCTTCATTTTTGTCCTGCATGTAACTTAAATGTTAATAGAATATTAGCATGTTTATGTCAAATAGAGTAAGACAGCAGAAAGATGCATAGGTCTTTGGGTACAGTAAAGGTGAACAGGTGACGGGCTGTGCAGACCTGTTCTACCACTGCTATGTGTCCGGAGTATTAATACATACTGCAGAGCTTTACAACTTCAACAGCAGGACTCCAGTGGTGAGAGAGTATCTGCAGATTACAGAGCGGTGGGCTTAGAGGTTCTGAAGCAGACAATACTTTTAAAACCTACACTCAGATTTACATCACAGTAAGTCAACTAACTTAATATTTTAATGTCCAACAGATTGCACTGCTTAGACAACTCTACAAAATACAAACCAATGAGCGCATTTTACTCATTTCTAATCCAGACTCTAAATTTACTATTATAATTAGTACTGTGAGTAATATAAGTAGTGTCACTCTGCAGTGTCAAGGGCAACAGACTGATTTTTGGAATGTGCCATGTGAGTTGCACAGTATGTGATGTACTTCTAAATATACAGTTAGGGAAACAGAGATGAGCTTCTTTAAGGTAACTAGAGCCTCTAGAAGGCAGATTATGTGTCTCACACTCAGTTAGAACTCACAGACAGAAAGAAAGCTGCATTTAGCCATCTTCTAATCTGGATATTTAGTAATTTATATTTAAAATGCACAGAAAATGAATTATTATTATTATTATTATTATTAGTGTCCTAATACAAAAAAGGGAATTTTCTGCAGTATTCAGTTTAAGTTGTTTATGTTTCCCATGACACCAAGTTTGCTTTTCTTTGTATTGAATTGTCTCCAAACTCCACCAAACTATATTCAGCAATTATTTAAGTAACATGGAAGTGTGGAAGTGTCTGTAACTTTTTTTTTCTTTTCTTTTTTTTTTTTCTTTGCAACTATTTCTATAAATATACCCCCATTAAGTTGAGCAGTGAGTTCAAATCAGTATAGAGTTAATGCAGTGGGATCAAGACCTATACTTGAAATGTAATGACAAGAGCAAGAGCAGCAGTGCAGACACACATTCCTGAAAACATGTAGTAGAAATGAGGAACATAGTAATGGATCAGGACATTCTTCCTGTGTCTGTTTTTATGACAACATAGATTTAACCTCTGTATTGATTCTGTGGGACAAAAAAAATCTTTTTGGTGGCTGTACAGGGAGAAATGTGATACCAAATCTATGTACTGGTATGTCAATGAATAACAAAGTCTAACTGAGCTCCTAGTTGAGACAGCAAAAGAGACAAGCTGACCATTCATGCTAATCTAATTCTAGATATGACAAAGGCATGTGCAATTCGGCAAAACATGCTTGGAGCAAACAAAATGAATTCACAGAAAAAGAAAAAATATAAGTTAAAAATGTAAATGCCTCTTAAATACAGGCCACACATGTATGTGTGTGTGTATATATATATATATATATATATATATATATATATATATATATATATATATATATATATATATATATATATATATATTTACAATCATTTATATATTAATGTGTGTGCAAAATGCAAATTTTAAATCTCAGACAACACGTCATCTGGGAGTCACACCCCCTCAAAACTTTTTGTGTGGTTGAAGTTTTAACAATAATAGTAATCCTGGTAGTGTGGTTAAATGTTTTGACTCTCCAGATGTGCTTGATGCAATGGAAAATCCAGCGTTGTGGTGTTTGACAGTGACAAATTACCTTGTCCCTGCTCTACTGAAGCTGCTTATGTAAACATTCCCACAAGTATGAATACAGACACATGGGTTTCAGTGTGCATCTTTTTTGAGAATCAGCAGCTGCTTGCTTTTTGCGACAGACAAACCAAAAACTACATGTTAATAAGTTACTAAGAGCTACATCTGTTTCAAAATGTTTGCTTTTGTGTCAGAACATGTGGCTGGGAAGCACCAGTTGCTCAAACTGTTCAGGGTTTCTGAAAGGGTCACATGTTTTCTCAGGGAATGAGACTCCCCCCTGGTCATTTGTTGCCTATTCCAGACAGGATCATCCATTGGCTGGGTGGAATAAAAGCCCCATGACCGGCCCCTCCCAGCAGCATGATGAATGCCCATGCTTTCACTTTTTTTCCCGCTCCTCTGTTGAAAAATACCATTGTTAAGTCTGTCTTCATGAGCACACATGTGGTTCAGCTTGAGAGTGGAGTTCAATGTCTGTTCACCTCCCCCAACATCGACAGCAGCAAACACACTTGATAGGAACCTATCACTGGGTGATTATCACCTCAGATAGTGATAATCATGGGAACACCCTTATGCATCATGGTCAGTACTCATGTTTTATTGACCCATGTCAGACTTTAGACTTCAGAAAAGGAATTGAATTGGGGGGAAAAAAAACATAAATACAAAATATAAGATATGAATTACCTTTTGTAAAACATATAATGATAAGAGAGGCATTCACATTTTTTAACATGTAATTTTTCTTTATCTGTGAATTCATTTTGTTTGTTCCAGGCATATTTTGCAGAGCTGCAGCTGCCTTTGTCATATCTAGAATTAGATTAGGATGAATGGACATCTTTGTCCCTTTTGTCGTCTCAGCTAGGAAAAGCTCGACTTTGTTATTTATTGACATACATAGATTTGGTATCACATTTCTCCCTGTACAGCCACCAAAAAGATTTTGTTTTTGTCCAACAGAGGAATCAATAAAGAGGTTAAATCTATGTTGTCATGAAAACAGACACAGGAATGGTGTCCTGAGACATTATTATGTTCTTCATTTCTACTACATGCTTTCAGGAATGTGTGTCTGTCTGTTGTATGCTCACAACCATGTTCTTAATGATGTGTGTGAATGAGTAATATGGAGAGAGAGAGGGAGAAGAGAGAGAGCAGGGAGAGTGTGTGTGTGTGAGAGAGAGAGAGGGAAAAAGAAAGGGGTGTGGGTGTGGGGGGTGGGTGGGAGGAGAGGACAGGGAGCAAGTGTTTACTCAAGCTGACCGGGAATATAGCGCATACGTAGAAGATGAATCTGAAGGAAATGGGTTACTGGCGGACAAACTACGTTGCTTTATCAGCTAGGGACTACACTTGGTTGATCTCTGGACCCTCAGATTGAGCAACACCACAGACAGACAGCCAGCTCCAAAATCAGATAGAAACAAAGGCAGGGTGGAAGGAAGACTTGAATCAAAGAAAGTCAGAGGAAAAACAACAAAGAGAAGGCAACAGCAGGCTGAGTTGTAATGGTGTGACAGGGAAAAACCAGCAGTAAAACAGAGTTAAACATTGATACAGACTCTTTCATACGCACTGGTGGACAGAAGTTTTTATTTGAGGTTTTGGGGAGGAGTATGAAAGATTTGAGAGAACAAGGGTGGGGGGGTGGTCAGAAGCAAGGGTCTGGTAGAGAGTAATTGTGGTGACAGCCAGTGCGAGGGGACAAGGACTCATGTGAGACAGAGGAATTAAAAGAAAAAAAACATTGAAGAACAGAGAGGAACCAACAGACACCAAACTGGATTTTAGTATGGGTGTGAAGAGCAAGGCTGCTGCAGCTATCTTAGTCCTGCTGCTGTTCCTCGGCTCTCTGTGGCTCCGTGAGTATTTCTGTGTGTGGTTTCTGTGTTCTGTGTACTATTAATCTAGACCATCCCTCCCTTGTTTGGAATGTATAGGCTCTAGATCAGGCATGTGTCACACGGTGTGGAGGCTATAGAGTTAAACATGAACAACACTATTTACTGACTCTTTATGCTTGGAAATATTTCCACAACATTACGGAATGTATATGATAATAATATTATATATACACGTGAAAAGAATTTTAAAGAATTAACTGGAAAACAAAGTTTTCACACATGGACCATGTGATCTCCTTCACCATCTTGGATTAAAGTCAACATGCTGCAAGATTTGAGAGACTTGAGTCAGACTACAAAGTACAAACTTAGCTGTGAGGTTTTCAAACAGAACCACCAACAGCCATTTCTGTATCCTCATAGTAACCCCAATTAGAAAACTTAAATTTAGACACAGCTCATAGTGCGTAGTGACGAGACTTTGCATCTCTGTTGACACTCCTGGCAGCATCTACACTGGGTCACTGTCAAGTTAGAGATAAGTTTGGCCTTAGACTGGATGTGTTTAATTTGAACCAAAGTAGTGAACATAACGAGGATATTTGACAGGGAGATGAAGAGTTCAGTAGAGGCTTCTCGAGTCAGTTTCGGGGCTCTGTAAATCAGGGAATGGGACCTGCCAACATGATAAATTATATCACTGGCTGTTTTTGTGACTTTTGTCATGTCCAATAGAGACATGTAGTTCAAGAACTGGATGAGATCCATCTGGTCCCGGTGCAGCATATGTGTGTCTTGTGTATGGAGGAAGTCAGGAGTCTTGAGACATGAGGATGACACAGTTTGCATTGTCACAGGCTGGAATGAGGTCAAAAAGGATTAAAACTACACATCACGCTGCTGTCAGAAGAATGTTATTTGCCGCATTAAGAACGCTTACCTCGGCACAGTGCAGTACAGTTCAGTGTGATCTGGCAGGAATTAAGGAAGAATTTTGGAACACACTCATACGTCAGCCTTTTCATACCCAGTTTCCCATAATAACAGGATTACAGATCTGCCACATGATTGTGATGTTTGTGAATGAGCTGCTGTCAAAGAAGTAATGTTCTGATGTACTTTAAAGCAACTAGATTCTATGTTATGATTCAAACAACATTGTGACAGTTTGACAATGTCTTGTCATAAGCACCCACAACTTTATGAAGCTATGCAATCCAGGTTTCCAATCCAGTTTCAGCTAATTTATTAACTGTTCTGTCCAGTAATTTACTATTTGGTTGACTTTGCCCTATTTTGGGCCACAGTGACACAGATGCAAAAAAAGTGTCTATAATACTGGAGTTATGTAGTGGCAAAGAGCCTGATATTTCCCTCAGGAGTTGGTAGTGACCAAAAATGGAGCTAAAAAAGAGTAAATATTGGTTTTACATTTGCCAGGGATTGTGACAAATGCTTCAGTTTTCATTAAGTGGCTAAAAACATATTTTTTCCCCCAACTTTATTGTGCTGAAATGGACACACAATTCTTTATACGTAATATGGAGTTGAAAACCTACAAAGCTCTAAATGTCTTGGATGAAACAGAAGCTGTTTCAGTGGGAAAGTGTCTGCAACTCAAAACTAACTGTAAGGCTTTCTCTCTTGTCTTTCTTTACAATGTCTTCCTGCAGAGGGAGGTTTGGATTACCACTGGGATTCTTGTATAAAAGGCTACAATCAGTTGAATAAGGTAAGAAGAACAAGTGATAAATTACTTCTTTACATGATACGCTTCCTTCCTGAGACTGAATCGGTTAAGCAGAAGGGCAGTTTGAATGTAGTGAATCACCTCTGTTTTCTCTCTTTCTTTGTACGCTTCATTGCCTGCGCACTCACACTCTTCCCATCCCCCCACCGTCAGCTTCACCAACTGTCCAACAGCAGTGGTGCTGATGGAGCTGAGGGAGCACAGCTCCTTGAGACATGCCCTGGTCAGAGTTTCCAGGTGTCACTGCTGCTGTCCCACCTACAGGCTGCACCAGCCTACACATCTGACATACTGCTGCAGCCATATCTGTCCAGCTGGGATGAGCTTGTGAAGTAAGATCATCAGCTAAAGCAGGAGTAGAGTGAGAAGGCTAGATTAATTTACAGCTTCCAGAAAGGATAACATCATATATGGACTATAATATAATCTGGACACTGAAAGCTGATTCACCTTTTCCTGTGTTACTCCTCCAGGTTTATGGATGCTCTTGGACCAATGGTGGGGCTGATATCTAAAGAGATAGAAAGCAAAACTTCTATAATTCGCCATCTGGCCCTTGTGGCAGAAGAAAACCGAGAAGCAGAGCTGAGCCCAGATGTACATTCAATAAATTCAGCTGGCACAGACACAGGGACAAAAAACAGTTTAGAGGCCTCACAACACAGCGGTGCGTACCACTCTGTGCGCTCTATGATCTGGGTAGAAATGAACCAAGGTGTGGTGGACTTCCACCATCAGACGGACTCTGGATGCAGGACTCTTCTGCGTCTGCATCGTGCTTTGCTTTGGCTGAAGCTCTTCTTGGAGAAGCTTGGTGAGACGCCAGTCGCCGGCCGCCTCAGGAGCCCCTCGGAGTTGTGTCGGGAGGCCTACCAGAACACACTCGCCCACCACCACACCTGGTTCGTCCGTAGGGCTGCAGAGCTGGCCTTCATCGCAATGCCTGAACGGGGCTTTTTCTTCAGGCTGGTGTGTGTTCAGAACCAGGGGAGCTGAGCATACTGCTGGGCAGAGTGGTTAAGGCCATCGGGGAGGTTTATGACAGGACGCAGAATGCCCTGCAGGAAAATGGCATGCTGGACTTGCCATAGAAAATGAGATAATCAGACTCATATAGCTTCTGCTGCTGTTTACCATGTTTTGCACTGTGCTCATGGTATCACATCTAGCTACAACAAGGTCTAAACACGTATATGTACACGTACACGTGCCATATCTTTTCTTCCCAACCAAAGTTCAGTAAGAACAATCAAATGATTCTGAAGGTCAGTTTGTTTTCGGTGTGAAATGGTGCATCAAATTTTATGGGATAGTGTATCGACTACTCAGTGCAGAGGCATCGTTAAGGCAGCTCATAGTGCATTTCGGCTGGCTAAACACAGGCTATGAATTATTTAAGAAGGTGGACACAATCACATGAACATAATCACCTCCGCTGTAACACATGTCACCAGGAGGCAGATTTTGTGATAGACTGTACAGTTCATGTTTTTGTGTCTACCCCCCTTATGTGACTGTTAAGTTTTTCTACTTTTAAACATCAATAAAAATAGAGTTGACTTATGTTTTGATTGTAGTTAATGCTCTGTGATTTAGTATGCTACCTCAAAACTGGCTGAGCCTTGACGCCTTGTAGCCCTATCTAGGACCAATCTATTCGTATTACATATTTTGATTAAAAATCAATATGCAGAAAAGGAAACAAATTACTGATGATACAACACAGTGGAAGTTTTTGTATCCTGCTCAGAATAATTAAACATTATAACACAGTGTGGTCTAGTAATGTGATAACTTTGACATTTAAATGCCACTGAGCTGTTGTGTAATGTTATCCACCATCCAGCAGAGGTTCCAGCACTCTGCTACAAACTAATGTTCACATTCCTTACATCATGGTGAGTATAATCTGCTCCGTGTCAGAAAAATAGCCCTCATACTCAGTCTAGTATAAGTAAGAATCTAGAAGTGAGTGATCTTAAAAACACTTATAATCTAAAAAATATTAACAGGTTGCAGATTATTCAGGATTATAAAGGACTATAATTGAATATATAATGTGCAAACATCAGTCGCTAGCACTGCTCTCAATCATACTATTTTAAACCTTTAATACAGCTAAAGCTAAAGCTACATAATCCTGGCTCTCTCCCTTTTCCTGGACTATGCTCTCCCTTTCTGAGGAAGAGATGGTGAAGAAAGGAGAGATAAGAAAGCCCAAAGCCACAGAGTGAACGAGAGACAGGAGCTGGTTGAAGGTCAGTGAACAGAAATATACTTCGGCTGTAATCTTGTCAAGCAGTTGGAGGCAGACTGTGTTAAAGCAGTTCCCAAAAGAACAATGTGCAGTTCAAGCAAGTAGTCAGTTTCTCTTTATGTTGGAATGATTAAGATTTATGATCATAAACAACTAGGTGTTGTACATGAATAAAACCAAACAAGACTTTAATCTTTGACCTCTGATCCATGATGTGTGTAGGATAATGTGTCACTGGTTGTATTTCCTCTATGTTTTCACACATTTGATTCACTTCACACATAAGAACATAAGAACATAAGAATCTCATCTGTCGACTCCATTCTTGGGGTTTCTTGTCTTGTTCCAATGCACCAGTATGTGCGCACAGATTAACACAAGTGCCCACTGGTTCTGTAGACTGTGAGGATTACTGTGAATGGGATTACATAAGATTACATCCACTTCATGCTACTTTTGACTGACTGGCTTCTTTTTCTGTCTCCCCGTTTTCTGTCTGTTCATTTTACTACATTGTGGTGATTCATGATGATCATTACAAAGAGACAGAAGCAAAAATGAATTCTGAGTTTGAGTTCCCTTAAATGACATTTATTTATTTCTCTATCTTGGTTTGCAGTAAACATGAGCAAAAATATACATACAATAAGAGCAAAAAATAAAGATTCAGAATAGATTTATCATCCTTTTGGGCGACAGTATTTCAACAAATTTCACGGCTCCTTTCTTAAACACCACAGTCTTAAGTAATGATGTAATGTGAAATGAGGGGATTAGATGGAGTTTTTTAAATTCATTTTCTCATATTTGACTTGGGGCCCTATTTTAGTTTTATTCTGAAATTGTTCTGCACTTAAAAGTTCTCTGAAAGCACTGCTTATTCTTCTTTATTAACCACATTTCAAATTTCCTTTGAAATGAATCTGTTTTAATCCTGGTACAACAGACCCCAGTGTTCAGAGAACTTTACACAACAGATCAATTTAAAGCGGTGAAGGGGACTCAAACAATAACAACAAAAATGTTTCTGCATAAAATACAAAAACCATTCCAGCTAAGCTGTTAAAATTTTGCCATTTGTTGAACTAGATGATGGTAAAAACCTACCAGGTAACTCCCATGACATGATACAATCCACACTAATACATTCTCTCCTCTTTACAACAAAACAGCAATAAAAATACTCTTTTTTTTTTATAAACAATAGTTTATATCTTGTTCCATCGTGGTTAAACAACCTGACAAACTTGCCTGAATGCAATATCTTATATATATATATGTTTTTTCCTTTTTCGTTCTTTGCTCTTGATGATGTATGTTGTCACAGCCTTTCCAATAAATACATCATACAGCCACACAATAAATAAATATATTGCTTTTTGAGGACATCTCCAAATTATCACAGAAAAAAGGGGGATAAATGGAGATAACAGGAAATAACATTCTGTAACACTGGGGAACAGCACTGTCTGTCCACCAGGAGGCACTGTTATCTTATAGTGACATGTGTTTCCTTTGTGCGTATTATTACTACTATTATTATATAAGAGTAGGCCTTTTAGTTACACAGGCTCTGCTGTTCTCCACCTGGATCCTACAGTGTCTCTGCATGCGATCCATACTAAGATCCACTGCTGAGGATGTGTCAGTGCAGTAAAAATGAATAAAACTGAAACTGTCATCAAGATCTTTGGTTGAAGAACAAATCTTCACATGCACATTTTTATCTGCTGTGTTGCGATTTGAAAAGGCTTTAATAAATGAAAATATCAATGAATATGGAGAAAGTAGGAAAGAAAATCTCGAAGACAACGAGTGAGTCAAGTGTTTAAAACTAGGAGGAGCGACAAAGCAGGCTAAAGAAGTTCAGCATGCCTGCTCTGGATTAGCCGACCAGATTAAGAGATTAGAGTGAAATTAAGTAAGAGGTACAGGAATGCCAGAGGAGAAATGCACGTGAAGCGGTTAGTGGAATGTCACAAAACAAAGCAAACAAAGGGGCCATCAGCTACAGATCTGATCGTCACAGTAGATCTGTTTTTTTCTTATCCTTGTCAGACATATTACATAATAAGGCCCTCCTTTGCAAGCGTATTAAGAAACACATTGGTGCGACAGAAATGAAGTGGTGGAGTCGAGCCAGACCTTAATGTGAGTGAACAGATGTTTTTGTTCCACATTAGCGATGATGAAATTGCAAGATCACGGTCGCATTGGTTAAGTTTTGTAGCCGTGCCAGGGCTGTGACTCCAAGTGTGACTCCACTGATTTCTATAGCCAATATTTGCAGGTGTTTCTTACAGTTTGGTGTGCCTGTGCTGCACAGTGAATGCATGGTAAGTAAACAGCTCCAGCACAAGGCTCAGGTGTAATTTACAAATTTCAAAGCAGTTGGTTGGTTCAAAGTGGTTGTCTAGTTATCATGATGGCTCAGGCTGATTCATACAACAATAGAGAATACTACAAGAAAAAAAATGGAACAATATCTTTTTTCCACATGGAAGCAAATCTCCAGTTTTGTTTATTTCCTATAGGCCTATAAATCAAAACACGGATCCACTAACAATTCACATAACCAAGACTCTAATCACCTTTTAAAGAAGATGTAAACTATACAATTTGATATACTGAATGAATAATTTAGAGGGTTATAATGTGTATGAATGAGGAAAAAGGGAACACAAAGAAGGAAACACAAACTTTCTACATCCTTCGCCTTCAAAACTGTACATTTGTTAATTAATTCAACTCAGCTTCCAAAAAAAAATCACACTTCCAGTGCAAATCAATACAAAATAATATGACAATAGCATCTATTTCTGATACATAATGTATGAAACAGATGCAGCACACGCAAAAAACCAGCAAAAACTAGATATTCAAGTTTAATTAATTAAAAATTGAGACATAAGAACGGCTCCCGGTTTAATTTTAGGAATAAAATGACGGTGACATAGAGAGAAACACAGCAGGAGGATGGTACTGTGATGGTTGGTTGGTCTGATAAGTGTAGTGTGGGAGCCAGGGTTCAGGTTTATGTTGTAGTGATATCTGAAACATGTTTGGCATCAGTGGCGCTGATATGACCATACCCAGCAATCCCATTACCTATATCTGTTTTCATAAGTTGCTCTCAGGTCAAATGACCAGGTGGGATATGAAATGATCCAAAGTATTAAGAATTTAATAGAAGTCTTCTCATCTGAAGAACGGACTCGAGCATTCATAATGTTTGTCACTTAATGAATATTGCACATTGCATGCAATTTCCCGACCTACAGTATGAGATGGGAATTGTGATTGGAACACACGCACATGCGCACGCATGCGCACACGAACACACACACACACACACACACACACACACACACACACACACACACACACACACACACAAACACACACACACGGTCAAACATACTATTAAAGGTTGTAAACTCTGCTGTATCTCCTGTTTTAATTTATTTTTTCTCCCTATTTTACTGTACGTTGTTTTTCAACACGTACCGGCGTGTGGTGCGTGAGGTCTAGAAGACTACAGTGCGGTCCCTCCTGGTGGTCAGTGGTTTAACATAACCTTATTTCACACTTAGCAGAGAGGTGGGACTCGGGGGGTGGGGAGGCCTCCTGCCCTCAAAGCACACTAAAGACAATACACACATGCAAAATGGCTTCATCTCTGCATCTGTCCATCGAGATATACACAAGTCTGTTGGAATATTCTTTTTAAGTGCAACAAAATAGATGTACTGATATAAGGTTATGATAACGTATAAATACTGTAGATATACACGTTTTGTATTGTAATTTGTGTATATTCATATATAGAGGGATACTCTATAAGGAGGCAGCAGGGAAAGGAGCAGCAATAAAGTGGTAATGTTGCTGATCCTTGCAAACTTTGAAAACACATGATCACATCCTTTATATCCCCTAATTTGTCATGCAGTATAAATAGACATCACCTCAAACTAATGTACAGGAAAGAATTTGTCCCAAAGCCCACAGACAGAAATAATGACAGGATTACCACCCTTTTATTCTTGTCTCGTGTCATAACATAACTGGACAATGTCCCAAAGAATTTGGGGAGGGGGGTTGTAAACAAATCTTACAAAGGGTGTGAAATACTGTAATTCATTTCTGTGCATGTGCAATGTTGCAGAGAATGAAGAAAGTGGAGTTTGCAGGAAAGGAAAGGGTCAACCTAGATACTGTTGATCCTCAGCTTGAAAGACACTCGTCCAGCAAACTTGTCCCTTTCATTTCCAATGGGAATGTTGTTGGCGTTGATCTTGCACTCAATGTTGACGTCTTCATTGCGAGTTATGTTAATGAATTTGATGGCAACCAAAGGCTGAGAGTAATTGACCTGCAAAAACAAATCCGATGGACATATTGAAAACATAGGAGACAAGGATTTCTGTCTGGTGCATGAACACTACAACATCTCAAAATGTAAAATCCAAAGCTGATAAAAAAAAAAAAAAATGCTTAGTTATTTACATAAAACTCTAAATAACAGTCTTACCTGAGCTTTCTTGCCATAGTAAGGATAGTACATGAGGTTGAAAGTGCCATTTGGGGGGTAATACACCAGCTCTCCAATTTTGTCACTGTCTTCTTTCTGTGGGTGTGAAGTATCTTTATTAGTTACAGCCAGAAATATAATTTCATGCATATGGAGAAGAGAAGGGGGAGCCTTGATATTATCCTTCTCTTCTATAAATCTTATTTCCAAAAATGGCCACCATCTACTACTCATCTATCTTTTTATTGCATCTTACATGTATGTAACTACACTCTACACTACTGCTATTCTCCAAATGTGGTAAATATAATCTAAACTCTACATTTCTTATCATTTTCTTACCCATTCATCTTTGCCAACTTTGTATCTCTAAGAGTGATTAAAAAAAGAAAAGGCGAAGAATGGCAATGTGCATGTGACATAATTGACAAAATGGCATGCAAAACAGATACAGTATGATGAACATTAGAAAGGATTAACAGGGAAAGAATGGAAACAAATAACAGGTCATATATTGATGAGAGAAGGGCACAATAGCTATGAATGGGATGATGATTGTTATATTAAGCCTTTCATTGCGAAAGACTAAAAGGGATTACCTTTGCACCACAGGTGACATACGGAGCCTGTCCATTCTTTCCTGGCAGCATCCCGATCACCTAGGGAGACAGAGAGGCAACACATCTCCAGCATTATTCCCATTACATGCTTATTCAAACACAAAACAAAGGAAACAATAAGTATTTCATTGCTATGAGGTGTATAAATGAATGTAATAATGTGGCTGTAATCTTAATACTGACTTTTTTTTATTTAACTGGGATTATCTTTTCCTTATTCCCTACCAGTCTCATTATCTCAATCACTACACGTCTCCTAGCAACACCATCCATTTCCTTTGCCTCTTTTTCTTTCATACCCGATTCAACTTGATGATGATGCATGGCTTGCCGTCCCGGTATCCATAGTTACGGTCACTGAGTCCAGAGCACTCCTGCAGTATGGTGCGGTTGAACTGACAGGAGCGCTTGGGGTTGTTCTTCACGTCACCGCTGTCTTCCTGCAGGAAATACTGGTCTGGAACGCACTCGTCATTTTTCTGGACCTGCTCCGATTCGTTGTAGGCTGCAGGGGTAGAGGGAGGAGAGTGGGGGAAGGGTTCATTTTGTTCATAAGAGCTTATGACTCAACTAAACCCTAGTGCAAGGCAATGTCCTACCCGCTGACTGTAAAGGAATGAACCCTTATAAGGTAAACGCAATTCATTCTAGGTCTTTGGATAATCCACAGAAGTAAGCTTTTTGAATCATTGTAACAGAAGCCAAGGGACAGACTTACGTGCCAGGAACTTGTCCAGGATCTGAGTGTACGTGTCCCAGCTCTCAGTGTTCTGGATGTTATAAACGATCTCGAAGGTCTCATCTGCTTTAGGTCTGATCACCATGCCTGTGAGTGACAGAGAGACAGCAGAGTTTGTGACACCATGGCACAGACTGTCACCTGTGTTCATGCGGTTTGTACCATTAGTTACTGCACCTGGTGTCGAGAGCCGGTCTTGCCAGGTTGGTTTGTGGTCAT
This sequence comes from Polydactylus sextarius, assembly GCA_016801845.1. NCBI lineage: Eukaryota > Metazoa > Chordata > Actinopteri > Polynemidae > Polydactylus > Polydactylus sextarius. The sequence continues at coordinate 15,260,641 of CM028914.1, forward strand.
CCAGGGTCTGCAGCATGACATACATGGTGAGAGCAAACAAGCCAGCCAGGAAGATGTAGAAAATTAGGTAGAAGAGAAGAATGAGGCCTGCAGACAAAGAGAGGAGAGTGTTTCAGAGAGTATGCTCTTCAACAGCCTTTATTTCTTCTATATATTGAGCATTTTAACATTGCATCTCACCCAGGATATGAAATAAATAGATCTACAGTTTCCTTGAAAAAGATGAATCATTTATTATTTCATTTCACTCTGTATAGATAAACCTAACGCTACTGAAAAAAACATAAAAACATGTCTCACAAATCCTAAGAGATACAATATGACCTATATAACTGCATCTACATTTTCAAATGTGATTTTTTTCTCACGTAACACCTAACACATTTAGAATACAATACAAAGTAATGGAATAATAAGTCATTCCTTCCTCTATGATCAAATAATGTAGCTATGTAAAAAAAAACATTATGCCAGAGATATGTGTTAAATATCACACCAAACATTACCCATTTTTGAGTGTTTCACATTTGCATGAGACCCAAGCAACATGGAGACCTAGATTTTACTGTTTTGTTATGCATAATGGAAAAAAAACGAGGACATTTTCCACCATTTGTGTTTTTCATTTTCAATCTTTGCACTTGTTGAGCTGCGCTGTGCTCTAGTAGCTCTGCATTTTAATGGAAAGCTTTTGATTTATGCATGAAGGCCACATTAGACCAACATCTGCAACTTCAAGCAAGTGCAGACCATTGTATAATTACCATAATGCGCAAACACGTTTTTAAGTATGAATAATCTCACATCTGAGCTGATAATGGAATTAGTTAATGTTAATTAAATGTTACAGTTGCAGTGACGTCTTTCTGGCCAAACATGTACAACAGGAGGCCAGTTAATCCTTATTAAACTAGAGGGGCTTCAATCCATCTGCAACATCTGCCTCTCTTTTTATCGCTCATTCAACTGTCCATTAGACACTTAAAATAATATTAACAGACACCATGGTTCACTGTAACATTACAATTATCAATCAATGTAAACTATATGATTGACTTCTTGGCTTGATTTTCTCAATCCACCTGACTGCAGTGTGATCTGGCTCCAGGTCTGAAACAATGAGAATAATTCAAGGATTGAATGGCTGATGTCTGACCAATTTCATTATAGAGCTGCCCTGCCCACAGAGTGGGACAAACGATGACAGAGGGGGATACCGGAGGAGGGAGAACGAGTACCCCCTAGAGACTGAACCACAGGGTCAGGAGATTACAGGCCATCATGGATGAGACTTAGTTCATGAACAGTGTAAGAAGATCATAGTGATAGTGTTACATAAGACAGAAAGTAGGGCTGCAAAAAAAGTCATTATCTTTTCTCATTAACGGTCTGCCCCTTTAATAGTTTATTATAAAATAGTGGTATCACAGTTTTTTATTGCTTGCAACAGATTAGAGAAGACTGTTAATAACCCAATGATGTGATGTTTCCTACTTAGATTCATTAAATTCTTTTGAAGCAGCTGTTTTGTCCCATCTAAAACACCCTGCTCCACATTGAGACCAATATAAAATATAAATAGCATTTTCTATGACACATCCTCCATTTTGAGCTTCAACACCTGAGGCAAACATTGGGGAGCAGCTGAACGCCCTGACCCTGTGCCTCTGCTAGATGGCCCCCAGCATGGAGCTCATTCGCTCTGTCAGCAGGCTCAGTGCAGCATCTGCCTCCCCACATTGCCAGAATCCATAAGAAAATATTAAGAGTAAACTGCTGCATAAGGTCAATTATAGAGGATGTTTTTTTGTTTGTTTGTTTGTTCTTTCATTCCGGTTGTTACTTGAATTATTGGAATCCAAAGCAAAATTAATTAAATGTTGAGTAAGGTTTCACTGAGCAGCTCAAGCGTAGCATGCAAAAGACCCAAGCTGAGTCATTAAATATATACAGAGTCAGGCTCCAGAGCCCTGACCAAGCACTACAGCAGGAGAAGCTTTAGATGGAAGATGTGACAATGCAAAGTGTTTAAGTGTTTTTTCAATCATCTGCAGGAGAATTTGTGCTAACCACAAATATGACACCACCCAGGGGAGACTGCATCTGCACACGTGCGTACAGGGTCAAGCATGCAGGGTGGCTTTCCCCCTGGCAAAGAGGGTGTTAGGTTTACAGTCTGCCCAGGCTCTGTCCAACTCGATGATGGACAGAGAAGCATCTCTCTTTCACCCCGGCTTTGTCTGCAGACGGCAGTTGAAAGCAAAGAACAAAAGGATGGGGTGGGATGGTTCGGCATCCGGTTCTTTCTTCATTGATAATGACGGGAGGTGTCTCTTTTCTTTCAGAATTAATTAGGAGACATGTTGTTCAATTGCTTTGTAAATTGGAGATAAATACACCTATGAAATAAAAAATGAAACAAATGGAAAATGAATGGACTGCATTGAGCTATGACGCTTTTGTCAAAGTAGTTGTTATCTTGTACAGAACAGAGTATGCAATCTCTCAGAAAGAACAGCATTGTGGCGTTGTTCCTTATTAGGCCCTTTAAGGCTCTTTCCCATGTTTCAGTAAGAGCCTTTTGTTGTTTTTGGAAGTGGGTGGTGCAGAACACTTAATTAGTCCTATTTTAAATAGAAGTAGTTGTTTGACCACGTTTCCTTGGTGTCAGCTGGTGGCGATGTAACATCAAAATTGCAGGACTGTTCTACTTTATCAAGGCAATTTCCATATCATTACAGCTCTTTACACAAAGCAGGACACATAAGGAAGTGTTCTGCGTTTGATCCTCAAAGAAGCCTTTGATCTGATGCTCTGAACATATATTACAGTCTGTTGAATGTGTCTGTTTTGGAGACTTGGGAGTTGACTTAGGCGTTTTCCTGCCCTTTTTTCCTCAGTGCATGTTGAGTTAAGTGAGTATAGAAAATGGATGGGTGGACTATAGATAAAATCCACCCAGTCAATGAGGCACAAGGAGAACAAGGTAGTGCTGAGGTGAAATGCCAAGTTTAGCAGAGCTTCGTGTATTGGCTAACTACAGAAATAGCCTAATTAACAAGCCTTAGAGAACGAAGCTTAAAAAGGCCACCAGACCTTAAAGCACCTGGGACGCACTGAGCTGGATTAAGGCGTACACTGTGGGAGGATTCCAGCAAAGAAAGCTACAGTCAATGATTCCCAATGGTGCACTAATAATAAAATGTCTATTCATGAAACACAATACACAGATTACTAACTAGATTGCAAACAAAATTATTATTATTACATCAGCATTAGTCTAACTATGAACTCTAAACTTCATTGTTGGTATTAAGATACCAACCGTCTTTAGTGAGGAGACAAATAATCTGAATTCCTGAGAGTAATTTACTTTGCAAGAACATCCTCAATTGATACCTTCCTCATCAGCCAATGAAGTCATTAGATTAGGATTAAATCCCTCACTGATTTACACACACTGGGAGGGGCTGGTTTGGAGGTGATACAAATAGCATTTGGCCCCCGGCTTTACCCAGATTAAAACGCTCCAATGTCATTAGAAGAGAGCCATATGTGCCCTATCATTTCATGAATCTTTGAAATAGCCGCAGGCTGCGTGTATGGCAGAAAGGAGGACAAAACCTTAGTGTTATTGTGTTAGACATAGGCTGGGATTGTATCTCTCTTTAGAGTCTGAGCGGAAAAAACCCTGGAAATGAATGACATCATCAAACTAGATGCATACAAACCGATTTCTATCTGAAAATGTTCTAAATGAATAAAACAAACAAACAAACAAAAAAAAAACCTCCTCTCTGTAGCAGAATTCAGGTTAAAGCTGGCTGCAACGACTCTTCCACAGATAGGGAAGATGATGATGGGCACTTCGCAACAGACTGGAACCTGTTCCAGCGATGCTGCAGTCATCTGGCAAATTCAACATGTAAAATAAGACCATATCCCTCCACCCTTATGTTGGGCGCACTGCGCACGGAGAGGGGGGCATAATCAGTGGAATAATTTAATATATAAATAAATAAAGACATTAGGCAAGAAGATTTTTTTTCTCTCCCTCCACCGGCTTCCAACGAGAGCGGTGCCGCATGCAGATTTCAGCACCAGACTGTGGTGGACAGCGACATGAACACTGAAGGAGCAAAATAATCAACTCAAATAAGTTCAATCAGGGTTAAAACATGATATTATGGTTATAAACAGTCATTTACGAAGGAAGAAAGAGGCTTTTCTTTAAGAAATACTATGAAAGCGACCTGTTACAGAGGCAGGGGGCCATGTTTTTCTTCTTTTTTTCTTTTGCTGCATTGCTGTATCTGGACGGTACTTACCCCAGCTGCTCGCCGTCCTGCCCAGAAACTCCCTCGTCCTCGGGTTCCATATAAACTCCTTCCACTCGCTTTTTTCTCCATCCTTTGCCATTTTGTCATAAAAAGTTGGGGAGCTCTAATGGATGCGTCCTGATGCAATAAGCGCCAGGATGGAACTAATAACCAGAGACAGAGAGAAACAGATACACAAAGAGAGAGAGAGAGACTCCTACTGTAGCACGGTGAAGATGAGGAGGCAAAGCTACTTAATAACTCAACACGCACAAATGAAAGTAAGAGCAGCACTGCAGCCTACCTACTAGCAGAAAAAAATGGACAGAGGTGGCGGTCTTACTCTCAGTACAGCCCTAGTAACTGCCCTCCCCCCTTGCGCTTGTCTGCATGCCGCAGAGTTTTGATGAGTGGTGCAGAAATCTAGTGATACTGCGGTAAAGCACTCCCTCCGCCTCTCGCTACAAGCACCCCACCCCCCTCCCTCCATCCCTCACCCCACCACCCTATCCTCTATGCTCCATCCCTTGGCAGAGCTGCTCCCGCCCCTCCCCCCACCTGCCCGGCCAATCATCCTCCCTCCACACGGACCCCGACGCATGACAGACAGCACTGACAGCAAATCACGTGTTGGCTGAAGGCATCATTTTATAGGCTCCTGGGCCTGTATCGTCACGTCCACATAAAAAAACCAACAAAATGTTTCTCTGAAATTCCTAAAGGACCTTAAAGTGTCTGTGATACATTAACAGTCCTCTTATTGTGCGCAGTTCTCAATCAGCAACATTCTCCTACTTTATTTATCTCACATTTCTTTATTAAAGTCGCTAGACGTGTGTTTTTGAGCGCAGTAAATGAGAAATAGACTCTTTAGATAATAATTCTGATACATTTAGTAGCTGATTAGTAGCTGCTTCTTCTTAAACCTCCCATCTGCGGAAAAAAAAAAAAACAGACAAATTGTCTGCATATCTGCATTATCTAATGTTTTCATAGATGCAGCACACTGAAACCTAGTTAGCACCAGGTTTAGGTTAAAACAGACAGTGTGCGCACTATTCATGTTCTGCTGTTAAAAATAAATAAATAAAAAGAATAACTTCATACTATGAAGGCTTTTGAAAATGTGATGGATATGCTAGTCTGGGTGTGCTGTACTGAGGCAGTGACTGTATAATGCAACACCAGCAGCAATGGGCAGTGAACGTAGCGCCCTCACTTGGTATCTGTGCGTGTTGCAGCAGCTGCTGCAGAATTGCAGTGGGAACATAATGTCCACTTCTCCACTGTCTCCACTGTCCAACAACAAGGAGGCATGAAACATTCAAAAATGCTGTTTGTTGTGTAAAGTTCATTATATAAAATTTATTTTAATGACAATATCAATGCAAATATAGCACTACAGTGATTTCCAAGGTACACCGTATCTTACCATATCAATATAGTATGGCACTCATATAATGGCCACTGTTTTAGTAGACACACAAAACCAACAGCTTCTGTAAACTATTTTGGGAAATGATACCTAGGTTTCCATATCAGTCTGTGGAAAGGAATCATAGTAAGGTGATTATTTGATATCTGAAATTAAATTGGGCACAATAGTCAGTATCATTGGGACATTTTTCAGTATAAGAAATCTCTGCATGCATTGCACTTGCCCATGTCCATCAACCTGACCTGCATTTGTTTGAAAATGTACTCAGTAAGCTTGAAACCCCCCCTCCTGGCTGTCAAACACGAGCAGGTGGAACTAAAACAAAAGGCCGAACGGTGGCTCTCAAACATTTAGATAGGTCTTCTTTTCACTGGGTGTACTGTACTGTACAGTTTGGTGCTAACTATAATAAAACAACAACAACCAAGAGACATTCAAGTGCCTTAATACTATTACAGAAGGGCTCACTCTTCAAGGTACGAACTTCATTTCACGTGGCTCTCTGAAATAAAACAAATATGTAACAATAGCCACTATATTGATGATGTTTCTCATGGTGACGCCATGTAGTTGAATGAACAACACCAGTAGTTCGAGATAGCAGCAGAAGTGTTCAGAAAAATCAAGAAATCTGTACACAAATAAAAATGAATGTAGAAAAAAAAGACAAAGATAAATAAAACAATAACACAGCTTAAAGGGAGTCTTGCATACATTTAAATAAACAACTGTTGGACTGTGCCTTTCTTTAGAGGGCTTATGTCTATTAGTAGAACTATAAGTAATGCATGGAGTGGCTGCAGCAGATAAAGTACTTAATTCTTTTAGAAAAAACAAGTGAACAAAGTTATGTTTATACAGTATATGCTACATAATATGTACTGATTACAAGTATGAAAATGGAAATAACTGCTACATTTTCAATACAGTTGTACATATCTATTTACAGTACATTAGGGTTTAACTTCTCCTAAGTGTATACCATGTTTTGTGCAGATTGTTCCAGCATTCTGTTTGAGGTGATCAATACTCACAGTCTTATCAGTTGCACCATATTGTACAGTCTGTGTTGATGGGTATCAGTGCTTGTTTTTCTGTGTGGAGGAACAATCATTAATGTGCAACTGTGGGTAAAGCATGAGCAATGACAAGTTTTTATATCACTGATTTGTATCTATGTTTGACTGGACTGCACAGTATGTGCCATCATCTGTCACACCACCACCGCCGCCATTTTAATGACACCCCAGGAGCAACATATTCATTTTTTTTATACAACCACATGATATTATCATAGTAAAGATTTTCTGTATGTAAAAGTCTGACATGATCACATGATCCTCTCGCGCACACATTCATACACATACACACATTATATGTGTATATATATATATATATATATATATATATATATATATATATATATATATATATATACTGTACTATACTGTATGTCTATCATGACATGCAGAGAATGACACAGTAAATATGACTTGTTCAAGTCTTAGATATGTATGTTAGGCTAGTTGACACAAGTTTCAATTATGTTGCTCCAGCGTCTGGAGCATATTGCTATAAAATTGCAGAAACGTTGAGAAAGTAATTAGATTACATTACAAATATGCAAACAGATACAGTAGGTAGCTTTTACTCCTCAGTGATGATTATTTGCATCCACAATGACAATCTATTGATACCAAGACATCTCATACGCATTCACGATTTCAAGAAACACTTCAATGACTTATCAATGAGTCTTGCCTTTTCTCATCCACAAAGCAGTTTTTTTTTTTTTTTTTTTTTATGCGTGTTGGAGAAAATACATGATTCTTATGTCTCAAGTAGTCAGGAGGAAATTTGGCAAACACCAATCTCAGAAAACATCTCACCCATTATTCTTTTTTGTTGCCATCTTTCATTTTTGTAGCAATGATACAGGTGTGTTGTTTCTTGGTGTCATGTAGTTTTGTGGCAAAAAACCATTGGCAATTAGAACACATCAACGTCGTACATAGTATAGAGCAAGTACAAATCAACTTGGTAAGAAATTAATTTAGTCTGATTGTAACACCTCTTTTTCTTCACCTCTTTTATTATCCTTTTTGTTTGTTATATCCAGACGAGTTCAGTCCACAATAACCTTTATTACTGTTCTCAGACCAGTTTATCACACAGTAAGAGTGCTAGCAAATCTCCTCTTCTTTGTCCACAAACTCTGACTCTTCCGTGGCAACCACATCACCACGAACCATTTTCCAGAGTATCCCAGTTACTGAGCCCATTTTTTTTTAAAACTCTTGTCTCTTACTAATTGTTTGACAATCTTGAACTCTTCTGTTTGTTTTACCTTTCTTCAGTGTCATACTCACTAGCCTGTCTTTCCACCTCAGATAGCTGTGTCCCAAACGACAGCTTGCGGCCTCTGGCATGGTGGCGTGCCAGTCTTACGAGGCTCAGGTGTCCGTCTCCAGCTAGGGAGGATGGGCATGCTGTCCTGCTTGCACAGGCTTTTGTCAGGGCGCCTGTGGGCCTTGATCTCTTTACACAGGCAGCGTTTACGCTCAATGACTTCCAGCAGCTTGCCATCTCTCTGGGTCTGCGTTGTGGATGGGGTGGTGCCCCCGCTGACAGGAGGCTGTCCCTGTGCCAGTTGGGCAAGCTGCTGGAACTGCAACTGCAGGTGGTGCTGCTGCTGAAGCTGCTGGAGCTGCTGCTTCAACTGCAGCTGCTGCTGGTGGAGCTGAAGCTGCTGCTGCTGTCGAGACACACTGGGACTGCTGGGACTGCAAGGTGGCTGAGGATGGGCCAGACCGTGCACCTTTTAACAAAGCAGAGTCAGTGAATTTTAATGCAGCTTCATGATATAAGATGATTTAAGTTTATGTTAAAGAACCTGTAAGATCACTGCAGTGCTGCAAACAGTCACAACCAATCCTAACACGTGTTGAATCAAACTGCAGTTCCTTTAGGGAGCCACCAGGATGCAGCGCTGCTTCATCTATTCCAGGTTGAGGGAGGGTCAACCAGACGCATGCAGACAGTCTCTGCAGCACACTCAAACTGCGTCAGCACTTGTTATGCAGCCAGAATCTGGGCAAAATGCACTGCTGGAAGACTGCAGCTCATCTCTTCAAAACACAGTACAGCATGTTCTCTCATCCACTATTCTCATTTACTGATTACATATTATCCTGCGTCATGTACCTTTGCAGCTCTTATTCTTTTAAGGCAGGCCAGAACCTTATTCTGCTCAGTGGGCATATCTACCAGCTATAAATAGATCTGCAGGAGCTCTGTCTCTAGCAGGAGGGGAAGTAATAATGAGAACAATATTAATCTTCACTCCCTTATATGCCATGAATGAAGTTAATAGAGTCTATAGTTATAAGGCAGAGTATTATACAGTATATTCACCTGATTCAGAGCTTCTCGTGCTGGTAGACTGCTCTGTCTCTGGACATCTCCTACACCCACCTGTCTCACTCCAGCAGCAGAGGAGGAGCGGCCCAGCCGCCCCACTTCTGTAAGGAAACAAACATTACACTAGCTGCCTGCTAATGAGAACACTGGAATATAATTTTTCATTTTAACACAAATGTCTAACCATAAACATATTAGTTGAGATACTGCCTCTATATGTCGTAAGCGCGCAGGTTATTTTAAGATACCAGACAGTTATAAAGTAGCCTTATATCTGGATACAAAGGATATTATAGCAACACATTTTTATTAATGTAAATATGCTTTCACTGAGATTTGTTCATCGGACCACTGGGTGTTTTGTATTGTCTAGTAAAATGACTTCCATTACATTTTTTGGATGGGAAAATGTCATTTCATGATTTTGCTGGTGATCCTAATCTGTAATTTCCGATATTTAACAACTGCTAATCCAGACTTAATCACTATAAGATAAAGTATTGATTTGGTTTTCTGAAAGAAAATAGCATGATAAAAAAAAGAATTTAACACTGAAGTAACACAAATAATGTAATAGATTGAAACAGCTATTTATTTCAATGTACAGAATTGTTAGGAGTATTGATTACACTCTCTCTCTGACTGTTTTAAAAATTAATGTAATATTACTCTGTTTAAAGGCTTATCTATAATATAAATTGCATTTCATTCAATTCTAAAGTGTTTTAGACGCAGGTTTGATGCAATCAGCACCGTAAACACCATGAAATAGGACCAGGCTTCATCAAAGTGCGTGTGCTGGGATGTGATTCTGTTAATGGAAAAAGTCTTTTATTGGCTCTGCTTCAAACAAAGTATTGTACTGATCCTCAAGGTAAGTGAGAGCTCTGCTGTGAGAGAAAGGCCTTGAACACAGATGCAAAGACATCAGTACAGGAAGATGTACTAGAGGAAGAGCTGTTAGTTTTTTGTGACAAATAGAGGAGTAATCTGTCCAAGTTTACTAGTTAGAAGTTGCAGGTATTATTAGTATCATTAACAGTGTGGTTGCCTACCTCCATTGCGACAGGCAGGGAAAGTTTGACAAGGAAGAGGCAGTCCTGCTCTGGGTAGGGCTCTGAATCCCAGGCTGCTATCCACACCGGCCAAGGACTCACTGTGACCAAAGGCCCTGCTGGTGGCTCCACTAAAGTGGACCGGGATGCCTGAGTGGCCTCCTCGAGACCCCATCCCCAGCTCCTCTTTATCCATCCTTAACAGGGCGTCAGCGCTGCCATTCCACGCTCGTCCTTCATCCTCTGAAACAGGAGAAGAGGCAGGATGAATATTCAAAATCAAAACTCATTCACAAGACTGATCCACTAGATTATCTGCATCCAATATTCAAAATGACCTCTGACTTACTTTCTGTCTCTCTGCTCCCATGGCTGAAGGACAATTTCCTCTGCATGGGCCAGTAAGACCCCTCATCTGCCACTAAGCTGGCACTGCTGTCCCATGGCATGAAGCCAACTTTTGACTGGAGAGAGGCAGATCCTCCATTACTTTTGGATGCCCCCTCACCTACACCGGTAAGACTCGAGGGCTGTTGCAGAGATGGCGTCTGAGAGCTTCCTCTCAGGCTCTCGTAAGCCGGCGGTCTCCGGAAACCACCGGAGGGGTAGGTCCACAGCAGGGGGCTGTCTGAAGAGGGAGGCTTGTATGCTGGCAGGCCATGTGGAGTGTGAGAGCGGAGATGTGGGCGAGAATGAGGACGCTGGGATGAGGATAATGGCGTAGGGGTTGAGCTGGTGCTGCTTTGAGATGTTTGGCTGCTACTGGCCGTAGCGCTTTCCATCTGTAAGGAGTGCGGTCCTCCATCCCTATCCCGATCCCTCTCTCTTTCTCTCTCTCTGTCCCTGTCTCTGTCCTTATCCCTATCTCTGTCTCTGTCTCTATCTCTCTCCCTGTCCTTCTCCTTGTCTTTGTCTCTATCTCTGTCTCTGTCTTTCTCCTTGTCTCTCTCTCTATCCCTATCCCTGTCTCTACCTCTATCCCTATCCCTGTCTCTATCTCGGTCCCTGTCCCTGTCCCGATCCTTGTCCCTGTCCTTGTCCCTTTCCCTGTCTCTATCCTTATCCCTCTCTCCTTTTTCGGACTTCAAGAGGAAACTAACAGACTTGCCCTCCTTGCCTGTACTTGAGGTTTGGGTCTGGACTGTGGCCTGGTTTGAAGTCTGAGAGCTGCTCTTAATCGGAGCGGGAGAGTCTCCTCTATCTGGCTTACGATAGTGATGGTAGTGTGAGGGTCGATGGTGAGGGTGGTGGTGGTGATGGGAGAAAGGGGAGGTGGATTTGGATGAAGGAGGCAGGGGTGTAGAGTGACTCCTGGCTCTGAGTCCAGGAGCTGGCCCTAACTGTGAATCTCTGCTGTGTTTGTCTTGTTGCGTTGCACTTGATGAATCCTTGGAGCCTGACAAGGATGCAGGAATATTTGACGAGGTTGAGGATGAGGTGCTGGCTTGAGTTGTCGCGCTGGATGTTTGAGTTCCCATTTTAACAGACGTAGACTTGTTTTGCACCCCAACTCCGCTGGAGGCTGCTGCAGGCTGAGGGAAGGCGAGCAGCGGCGGACGGTGCTGTAGAAGATTGGGGAAAGGGGCCGGGATCTTCGTGTTAGCCTCTGGCTCGGATTTATTCCCTTGCAGTAGGTAGGGAGTGGGCGCGCGTGGGGTGTGCGGGCTGGTGGAGAGGACCTGTGGGACGGGGGTGGAGGATGCAGAGGAAGGAAGAGGAGATGAATGAGAGATCGACACGGTAGCTTTGGGTTTGGAGTAGGAGGGAGAGGAAGAGGAGGGGCGTGGCAAAGAGGAGGAGCTGCTGGAGGAGGAGGGGGTGACATGGAAGTGTTTAGAGCCTTTCAGTTTCTCATGTTTGGGAGGGAGGTGTCTCTGGGACTCTCGATCCTCTTGCAGAGGATATTTCATCTCCTCATAGATGGCCTCACTCTGGTCTGAGTCAGAGTCAGGTGTGGTGGCCACGGGGGTGACAGGATGGGGGGTGGCCGTCTGGCTGTCTCTGGTGAACACTTGGCCCACCATCTCTATATAGACCGGCTCATCCTCCCCGTCTCCTGTTTGAATCTGAGAGTCTGCTGCCTGGAAAGGCATGGATGTGGCAGAATGAGGCACACGTGGAGGAAGAGGGTCAAAGGAAAGCTGGGTACTGGGACTTCTCTTGGGTTTTAGAGGAGGCACCTTCTTTGCTCCAATCTCTCCAGAGTCAGATTTCTTCATGGCTGCGAAAACAAAAAGAAAGTCAAGTCACAACAAAAAAAAATCATTGTCTTTGTAGATGTGAAGCACTTGAACAGACATTTCTTACCATTTTTCTTCTCTGAGTGTTTGGACTGTGAGTGAGTGGGTGGAGGAGGCGGCGGCGTCTCAGGAGGTCCTCTGCTGTCAGCGGACGAAGAGCTGAGGCGGGTGCTCGGGTGCCGTTTGGGTTTGGCCGGTGGGCAACGTCCACCGTGTTGAGACTGAGTGTCAGAGTAATCGCCATTCTCTAAACTTGTATCACCGGCACCAACCGCGTGACAAGACTGTGAGCGTGGCGCCATGGCAGAGGCACAGGAGTGAGGGGACAGGTCCTGGGAGGCCGGCATGGTCATGAAACCCATCCGGAAGTGGCGGCGGAAAGAAGCCAAGTCTCTGACTTTGCCAACAGTAGCTGAGGGGTCGTTCTGGGTGGAGCTGTAATTCGAGGAACAGGGTGTAGATGGAAGAAAGTGGAAGAAAAATATGAAGCATAAAGAAGTGAAAAAAATTCTTGTACAACCCTCTAAATCGACCTCACTCTTCTCTCACTCTCTTGTTGGTCTTCAAACGTTGCTTTTGAAACGCCTGCAGGGTTTTCTCTGCAAAAAGGAAAGCCCTGGAGGCTGCTCCATCGTTCACATCCACATATCTTTCCATCTGAATTCCTCCACATCTGCTTCCCCCCTCAGACACATTCAATTAGTAAATCAATTCTCTTGTCAAAAACAAAGTACTCTTTGTGTACACTGTGCTGCTAGAATTCCCTCATTCTTGATATCTTTATATACTCATAACTGTAGTTTGTTTTTGCCACAAGCATTTAATCTGTTACCATGGGAACAGCTGTGATTTTCATCTATTTGATAGTTTTGTCTTTTGAAATCATCAAACATACGAGCTCCAAGAAAAATAAATAAAAACAACAAAGAGAGAGGGGGGAAAAAAATCATAGCATTTTGAAATGACATTCCCCTACAGAGCATGTAAAACATTTTATATGATTTTTAATCCATTATCACTGTAGGATCCATATGCTCTGTCATGGATAATTAGTTATGAAAGTGTTTGTACAAAAACTCTCTGGTCTCGTAATTTTAAATCAAGCTGCCAGTGATCTCACCAAAGACTTACAAAATGGCTTCTGCTGTTATGTGTTGTGCTGCTCCACAGCAGCACAAGATAAGTACCTGGTCCTTCAAGCCAACTTGGATCGAACAAGGTTGACTTACTTTCTCTGTGAAATTTTTACTAACAAGGCCTCTGTGAAATTACTGTACTTACACAGACAGAGGAGTCAGAGGAGAAAAAATAAAAAAAAGATGAAAACACCATTAAAAGGACTGAAAAGATTCCATAATTTACTGCAGTGATCCGGGAAGAAATCACAGCTTCATATGGGTGATTGGTGTTGATCACATCTAAGCAAAGACACATCTGAGTATCCACATCTGTCTTCATATCGAATGCGGTGAAAAACTGTGCTTCTGAGTGCACAATTAAATTATTCTGTGCGTAAGTGGTTCATCATAGCGCATAATGGTGACATATGACTATGGGTCATGCAGTGCTCTCTTTTAGATCAGTCGCAATCCCTGTGAGACAGTGAAGCCCAGAAGAAGACAATTGGAGCTTACAATTTGTAGTCAACATGGCATGAGGCAGAAGCAGCATTGGGGCTGCTCATCATCATGAACACTGAGGCTCCTATTTTCTTCCTCATGTGCGAGGCAGTATGTGTGTGTTTGTGTGTGTGTGTGTGTGTGCACGCACTCGGGCTTCAATATGTGTGTTTATGTGTGTGTTTGCATCGTACAAGTATGTTTGTGCCCTTGAATGCCTGTGGAGATGTACTTGTGACTCCTCACAATCGACATAGATAATACAGGGCCAAATTTAGCCCAGGACAGAGGCTGAGCGGCTCCTTCTAGCACCTTGAAGTGCTCTGTTTTTGTTTTTTCTCTTTACTTCTTCTTAGAGCAGAAAAAGCTTTTCAACATCTTCAAAAACTGAGATTCAGCTGCCCAAGAATCTGGATTCCCGTCTCTTTTTTCTGCTTCTCTTTCTTGCAGCTTTACGACGGGCTCTTAATCTACAGAAACCACACTTGAAGCATTAGTTTCAAATGTTGGGAAATCTTCTTATTTGCTTTATCGCCACTGAATTTATCAAATCTGCTTAAGGAACTAGAAACAGCAGCTGGTTAGCTTAGCATAGCATGACGACTAAAAACGGGGGGAAACTGGTAGCAAAGCTCTTTGAAGGTGACAAAATCCAATCAAAAGCACAGAAAAACACTGTAAAAACTGTATCCCTATTTATTTTTTTTTGCTCTAAAATTGTAGTTTTCAGAATAGGTATCTGTGTGACAAACACATACTGAAGAGACAGATGTGAGTAGTATAGTATTGACCTTATCTTCTAACTATGTTTCAGAAAATCTGTACTAGAGACTGCTAATCACTGGTAATCATCTGTTTTCCCATGACCTGATGTACTGTTTTAATTTTAAATAGATTGCAGATTTTTATACTTTCACACAATGTTCTGTCTGTTCTGTCAGAAATCACATGACTACCCACAGAAGAAGGATGCATATTTATCCCAGTAAGTAATTGCTCCTGACCAATTACAGGTTACCCACTGCTCTTCTCTTTTGAAGAACACTGTTAGCAGATTTATCTTTGGACAGACAACCCACTCCTCAAAGTGAATGGTATTCCCAGAAGCCTTTAAGAAAATGGTGATAAAGTTTTTGCCGGAGAAAACCAGTTAAGATAATTCTGCCCCTAGCAGCTTCTGTCCTATTTCTAATTTACCTTTTTGGGGCAAAGTTTAAGAGTGGGTTATGTTTAAATAGCTGAATGACATTCTGTAAAAATATAATCTTTGAGATCACTCATGATGGTTTAAGGGCAAATCAGAGCAGTTAAGTTGTCTCTTGTTAAAGTATTAGATGAGTTAAGGTTGAGCAGCTGACACAGCTCGTAGCTGTCCTCATTCAGTTTGGACTTCACTGACAACTGACACAGTACATGACACTTTAATTGATTGCCTTAAGTTATGGGTTGTCTTTAGTATGGCTTTAAACTGATCTGATTCTGCGGAAAATTATAGAAGAAATTAATCTTAATGGTGTTTTAACTCAAAGCGATAAACCACAACTACTTTGTCTATTGATTCCTTTAATAGTAACAATATAGTATTAAATGGTAGCATGTGACATACGGTTGTAGGTTGTATATTCTTCGGCAAAAATGACAGAGCAAGTTTAAAATTTTTACTATCACTTTCAAAACTCAATATCATGAGTTTATGGGTTGTTTTAAAGAGTGTTTAGTTAACTCATCAAATGAAGGTATTTGGAAACATTGTTAGCTGGTTTGCATGTTGCATTATTGTAAAAATTTCCCCAGAAATCCTACTTTTTAACCTAATATGACAATATTAATATTTCTAATGTGTGCCGTTTAATATACACATCTTAGAGGAGTCTGGTGGTCTCCTTTCTGTTCAAAATTAAAACAATGGCACTGTCAGCTCATATATAGGCTTATGATCACTGTTGGCAGTATAACCAAAACTTTCTTGAGGAAAAAAATTTGATGTAATAAATGAAATATAAATAAATGGAACTTCAAAGCAATTTGCAAGTTATATCACCTTACAAATTTATATATTTATCTATTTAGATGTAGGTAGACGTGCACACACACACAAACTAACTTAACACGGTATCCTGCAGATATGTGGGAATTCAAAAAATTATTACAATCTTACCTTCCTTTGTTTCAAAAACTGTATAATTAAAAAGGTTTTTACCACTAAAATGCTGAACTGTCAATTTCATTCTTGAATTCCATTGTTTTGTTATATATATATATATATATATATATATATATATATATATATATATATATATATATATATATATATATATATGAATCCCTTGCAATTTACATACATTTAATGACAGACAATGTATTTGTTTGTCACCTTTCTCAAATTGTCAAATTGAATTTTAATTACCCCATTGATTTAAAGGGATTTGCAAAGCTTTTTCTTTTTGTTTTGTCCTTGATAGAACTGCATGTGTGTTGAAACTGGCAGGTTATACGTGCCAGTGCATTCACACCATTCTCATAATTCTGTGCAAGAATTAATAAAACCTCAGCAGCAAGGTTTTCATCCACCAGTCACCACAGCTGGGAATAGTCTGTCTGCCTGTATTAGTGCCATAAGAAATAGTGTCTATTTTTATTGAAACTCACCTATTTACCATTCTGTAGCTCCACAGTCGTTTTAAAAATGTGATTTCTCTCCTGAGGGCCTTGAGATCTCAAACTGTCTACCAGTGCCCTTCATATTGCTTCATACTTTGCTACCCCCATCCTGTTTCACTCCCACAAACTCGGCCTTTGTCCCTGGTTTTGCCTTGACTCCATTTGGTTTCCATCTCTTCCTTTCCTGTGTGGTTTCATCCCTGACCCTGGCCTGCTCGTAATCATTCCTGGTCATGTCCTGCTTCTCACCTCTGCTGCTCTGGCCCCGCTCTGCTCTGCTTCCATCGCTCATTATGTCCTACCGTCCCACTTGCTGCCCTACACCTTCACTGGCTTGATGCTGCCATGACGTTGATCTCTGCTGCCAGCACGAGAGCCTCCAATTACCGCTGTGAGTCAGAAAGTACTGGAACATGCTTCGAAAACAAACTGAACTGTTGTGTTTTACACTCTCTCTCTCTCTCCTCAGTGGCAGATACACACCGTGGATTTTGTTAGGTTACAGGTGACTCACATTGGAATACTACATCTCTCCTCTCTCCCCCAAACACACGGTCAGATACTGAAAATCACACACCCATGGGTATGTATGCACTTTTCAAAGCAATACTGTCATGAACAAAATGTGATTCAGAGTGTGATGATGTTATATTGTTGGCAGTTGTTTTGACACTTTTGTGTTTTTGTGTTTGAATGACTTCTTTAAATTGTTAGTAATTACATCAAATGTTATTAGATGACCATAAATATCACTACTTTTATTAATGTTATTGACAAGACCAATTCTAAGACCATGTTGTTCGTAAATTTGATTATTTTTCACTGAAAATGTCCAGAGAGAAGAGTTAAATCTGACAAAACATCAGGCTATAAACATCAGCACTTTACTGTTGTAGCTGGTCACAGTTGGAAAGTGGATGTTGAGTAGTTTTGTTCATTCCCAGTGTTATCCAAAAATGATTTGATTTGAAGTTCATCCTAAACGGTGTGTTTTAAATTGTATTTTATCAGCTTTTAAAATAAAATAATAATACAAAAAAAATTACAGCTATCAGACAAATAAGATTCATGCTGTGAAGTAAAAAGTGGAATGAAACATTTCAAAGTGGCATAAATTGGAACAATTGTAAAGTAGTGTAAGTGTATCAAAAATGTGCTTAATGTGCAGCAGATGAGTAAATGTATTTTTCACCACAGCTGGCACGCTGAGCTTCCTATTGTTCAAACATGTTCCATGAAAACTCATTACAGGCAAGATTTCATTCACTCTGTTGAAAACACAATGTACTGTACTGTAAGGGAATGTGTGTGTTTGTGAAAAATACCTACACACTCTCAGTTTTCACTGATATAGCAACTAAAGTTTCATTACTAAATCCTCCCAACTTCATGTGAAAACCATTTAAAGAGTGGATGACCGAGGTTCATATGATGAATTGGTCTCATCGCAACATAAAGGTCAGAACCTGTGATGAGCATGTAATATAAAGACAAATAATCAAAAACACATTTAAACAAATGAGGCAACAACTCAATTTAATTTCCTTTTTTCATTGGTTTTGTTCCCCTTTTGCCCTCTGACATTTTGACTCATATTATAGTCATTTATCTCATCTACAGAACATATTAACTTCATTAAGAGCTGCTGTTATGCAAATTTGCCCAACACTCTTTAGGCCAACCCCTCTGACTTCACTAACTGTGCTTAGAATTAAGATTTTGAAATTAAACTCATTCACGCCAGCTAAGAGGTTTATATCCCCGCTGAACTGAACCCTAATGTAATCCCTCATATGCAGAAATCCTGTGAGCTGATCCTCTCACCTCTTTTTGCTTCCCTCTTGGTCCCTCTGCCTCCAATCCAAACGGCTTTTACGATACAGCAGGTTCATGTCGCTGCGGGGTCGCTCCTCCTCGCAGCCTATCACAGCGCAGTGTAGCCGCTTGCTTCGCCTCTCTATGTCACGCAGGAAATGCTCGACTGCCACATCCTGGGCTGAGCCAGAGCTCATGGTATAGAAGAAGACTTGGGAGAAGGGGATGTATGGCACAAGCAGCCTCCTCCAACTCACCTAAAGAAGAAGATGCAATGTTTGAGCTCATTAATCATTGAAAACGTGTTTAAAAAACCTCCTTCACCTCTTGCGGCTGAAAAGATTGACAGCAACTACTTTGTGCTATGAGCAACACACTATGAAACTCAAATAATCAAACACACATAAGCCACAGAACTTCAGGGGAGTCGTAGCTTATCATACTCAATATGTCATAGTGAACAATCCTGCTCATTACTCCAACTGGCAGCCTTCAGAGCAGAGACACAGTAATGCATAATGATGGTGGTTGCAGTTTTGTTTATCCCTACCTCTAGTGTATCACATGAAAACTATTTATACTTTCATTATCCAGTTATGAATATTTGAGTAAGCATGGTAACTCAGCTGCAGAGCGTCTCTGGCTGCAGGCCCTGGGATGGCCTAGCTAAGCCTGTCTGCTAGCCAGACAGTAATGTGGTTTGTCATATGTAGCGCATGCACAACTTCCTCCTCACGCTCAACCCCATAAGAAGTCAGGCTTGTTGTGGGGCAGATATCTGAGGGGCCCCGACTGTATTTTCATGATGTAAAATGTGAGCGTGCATTACTATTGGCTCGGAAAAGTGCAGCTGTCAGCTGATGCATGTTTTTTTTAATCATAAATAGAAACAGAGCTTAAATGTTTTCTCTTTTTTTTTATTGTTGGTAGTGAACACTGGAGCATCATGTGTTTTGAACTGAAACACGTGAATCAGTCATTTTCATCAGATGCTTTTAAATGCTTTATGCATTTTGTTTGCAGCATTATTGGTTAGTCATTTTAATCACAGATAATGTTGGGATTTGTCTTTTAAAAAAAAGGAAAAATATCTACATAAAATTTTTTTTTTGACATGTTACAGTACAAGTGCGCGCAAGTTTAATTTAACAAGCTCTGACTTATACTTACACGCATTGTCTGAGGATTCGAGCACAATGAAAACTAAAATATACATGACACTTGCATTTTTCAGCTGTATAATTGGTATTCTGATTTAACTGACACTTAAACTATGTTTTCCACTAACTGCACGGCATCTTTACTGCTTTACTGCTTGAAAACCTCCATCGTGTCTCACTAAAAAGACAAAAGCTGTACAGTGGAAGCATCAGGCGCTGTCACCTGGACCAGGCGACATGTTGAGCTGTGTAGCTGTGTGTGATTCTTTTGTCACGGCTCAGTGTGTTATCCAACGTGTCAGCGTGGCTACTGCTATTCTTGTATCCCATAGCCATGACCACACAACCTCGATCACTGCTGCTGCCATGCTCGCTGACTCAATGTTAATTAGGTTAGCGAGCTGCGACTTTAGGTTGGGATTTTGTTAACGGGAGCTTTGATTTGGGTTTCGAGGATCTGGCAGCTGAGCGGGCAGCCCTGCAATTGCCGCATTACATGCTGTGGGTTGGTGTGCAATTAGCTGATCTGAAACAACCAGAAGATCTTCATCTCACATGTGCAGATGTGCTGGTTTCATCAAAAACTGGGCCACAAACATCATTTTTAAAGACGCGCACAAAAAACATGCAGTACACTAATGTGAGCTGGCTGTGATCGATCCCTAGGGTCATTTAAAATCCCAAATAAATTCAGGGCATTTAGCAAGTTGTTTCAGGAGCATCTGTAGGGTCAGGAGTCGCTTTAAATCCTCATTAGAACCAGGAGGCAGATGGAGCCATGATTCATATAACTGGATTTGCATGCAGTGTTGCAGACTACTCATTCATGCACATAAGCAAACACATCACACACTCACACACACCATACACATAAAACACACATTCACATAGGGTGTGAAGCAGTAATTCCTGTGTATCTGATTGTAAGTGCGAGTTACAGAGAATCCAGATCATTATCAACGCTAAAATTTCTAAATGTAAAGTATTTAGACGGAAGAAAGCACCAGCTTTTACCATTTATTTATGGTAATATCTGTCTAGAATTGTTTTATCTTTCATAGCCAGTAAATTTATCGCTCCTGGAACACTTTGTGCCGCAGACCTCTGCCCTCCAGCCTCCACCTCAGCAAGTGGCCCTGTAGTGTTGTTGCACCTCGCTGTGAGTGAGGCAGTAACGCCTCAGAGTGGAGGGACACATCACAGCACTGGCCTGGCCTTGGCACGGGGATAATATTTCTATGAAATATATTCAAAATGCACATTTAATTACGTTTCGGTCCACAAAAAAATGATTTGAAACATAAATAAATGCCTCTACTTTCATTACAAAACAAAACACTCACATGATAGATTTGCCTTTGCAAAGCTGCTTGAATAGAAGCAATTTGACTAAAGGGGCAGAGAGCACAGAACATGTTGTACATTAAGGACATTATCTTCCTTCTTTTGCAAATCCAGCCCTCAGATTGACAGAGTTGCCTGAATTCAATAGAAAATTACAGTAAATAAAACTTGCAACTTATCAGTGACAGACAGTAAAACAAGAAGGAAAGAAGCTGATTAAGATTTTGAGCATGAACAGATGTTTACAGTTCATTTTACGAGTCATGTAGTTTGTATATTTTGACAACACAAGCTACTGTACATATGCTCGAGTTTATTCAGCTTCTCCCCCAGTACCTGTGTTATTACTGCCTACCACTGTACTGTATTATAATTTAACCACGCAGGCAAACAGTACATCGCAATCAGAGCACTCCACAATCAGAGACAGGGCTGAAGCTCAACAACAGGGACGGAGGATGAGAGGCGAAAAAGGAAAGAGGAAAGAGGGGGAAGCAGTGTGCATGGACAGAGAGAAATGTTCGGGAGAAGAATGAGGAGCTTGAGACGCATTTGGCTAGAGCGAGGGAGAGATCGAGGCAGAGGGAAAGAGACAGAAGGGAGGGGTGGCGTGGTGGAAAAGGGGGGAAGCCAATAAATACAGAGCCACTGAGGGCTCAACCAGGCTGAAGATACATACAATTAGACTGAAAACATACTGAAGACCGACTGATGTGAAGGAATATCGAAGCAGGGAATATGAGAATGGAGGGAATAAGCAAATGGAGGCAAGTGCGAGGAGGCAAGGATAGGAAAACAGTGAAAGGCAGCCAGACTACAAGAATGGGGGAGGGAGGTGAAATCAAGCCTCTCACACTAGTCGCTGTGTGTGGTCTCCTAGCAACACTGTCAGCCATGCATCTCTTCCTTAGCCACTGAATATGCACAAAGCAGGATGTCAGCCTCGTCATACGTGATGAACCCGGGGTTAGACTTCACCATCGTGTCATTTGTACCTGAATCTCTAGTAACAATATGTACAATTGTACAATGTATCTTCAACAATTGTAGCATCTATATCCAATAGCAACAGTAAAAGCTCGACGTTAACACTGGGATACACCGCACATTCAGTAGCTGTTGCTCTGAGAAAATCTGACTAACTACTCTTTTTACAAGAGATTTTTATTGTTGACAGTAGCTATACTTTTTACTAATTGGGTAGTTAGTGGTTCAATTCCCTGCTCAACTCAACTTTGGGCAAGACATTGAATCCAAAATTGCCCCTGATGGCTGATCCATTAGTGTGTGCATTTCACTTGTGGGTCACTTTGGATAAAAACATCTGCTAATTGTAAATGTGAGGTATATTTCAAATGTTTCCTTTGCTTTAGCTGCAGGTCTGGATATAAAAAAGAAGAAAGCCAAATATTAAACACAAACCTCAGGTGTAGATGTTTACAGAGTGACTTTTTATCAGCTGTAATGGTGGGAGAGAGGGCATTGAAGTAAAATAGATATTAAGAGCTTGTGCTGGGAGAATACCTGCACCTGCTGATAATACAGAGATTGGAATAATAAAAGAGGAGACCCATAAAATCACAGCTGGTTCCTCTCATCAAACTGGTTGTAATCATGGTTCTGCTCACAAACGCTCATGTGTTTCTTGTCAAAACACTAACTTCCACATGTGTTTGATGGCCTGAGCAAAACCATCAGATAGATAATGAGCAAAAAGATTCAGTCAGTAAGAATGGCTCATTGCATCTTTCAAGCTAACCCATATCAGCTCTCTGTTTGAGACAACTACAAGGCTTTGATCTGAGTTTGCTTGTAAGAAATGGACCTAATCTGTTTGACTAAACTATTAACTCCAGGCACAACATCTTTATCAGTCTTCATCAGTATTTTTTTAAGTTTCTGAACACAAAAGAAATGAATAGCCACTTGTTTCTTTCACCACTTTTCATCCTCCATACACACCTGAATTGAGTGACATGACAAAATGCGTCATTTCACCACTGTTGAGCAAAACCACCTCTCACAGGATGAATATGGAACAAAGGCCCAAAGAGGATTCTTTACTTCGTCTTATGACCTTGACGGTGTTATTTTATAAGGTAATATCTGGTTGAAATCTACTTTTTCACATCCTAATGCACAATTAATGCTATGTCAGACTATTAAAGGCACAGTACAGACCGTGATGGCAATTATGGGTCATTGTGGCATCAAATTATCCTTGTGAATGAATATTGAAAAACACCTAAGTTGGGAAGTTTAATGGTAATAGATGGACACTAAAAGACAAGACTTATATAAATATATATTTCTTACAGTTTTATTGGATTTTATGAGTTAAATATTCCAACCAAGTTCAATAATTAAGCTGAAAGTGAATAACTGTTAGACTACTGTTCTCTGTCAAAGTGACAAAAACTAGTGGTTGTGCTGACAGAGTACAAACATGTTTGGCCAGATGTCTCACACTTCCTGTTCACAGACGCTCTACTTGAAGTGAGGTATACAGTCCAAAACATCTGGTCAGTCAGATAATTTCTGTTGTATCACACCATTAACGACTAACTGTTCTCATGTGGCCAGGATATGTTTTACAACAAGACAACAAAGGAACATAACAAACTCAAACTCTCCATAGCAAAGCCTTCATCATCATCAACATCATCATGTCATTTCTGAATCTACTTGTTTTTTATTACCGTACATAACATTCTACATTCATTCATTTTAGCCTGATAAAACTGAGATCCTTGAAAAGTTTTTCCACTACGCCAGGTTCGACCTGGAGGCCAGCGAACCTTTGAGGCCACATTTACAGAATTGTGGATTTTTACATGCTAGTTTAGAACATGAGCAAAATCTGATCAACAAGACAGTCACCTGAGGTGAGGTCTTGTTTGATTCACTAGCTGCTGCCCTAGCACACACCGCTAATCTCCACAGAACCAAATCTCCTAAAAAAAATTTAAAAAATAGTTGATGTGCTGGATATTATGATACTTACAATGCTCAAAGGTATTGTGTGACTTTTAAAATGTATTTTGTATATGTATATTTTCTGTTGTTAAAAGAACAGAGAGATTATTCAAATAATTCCTTAATCATATATTCGTACAAAAGTTACTGTTTTAACCTCTGGGTTATAGGGTATGGGTCTCTTTGCTGTTAGAACATGTTTCAGCTTCTCTTTATGTACTGCTGTTGTGTGCTGAATGCTCTACAATATTGCATTGTGCAGTGAAATGCCGATGGCTGATGAGAATGGATAAAAGAAGGAGGAGGAGGAGGATGAAGAAGAAGATGTAGAGGCTGATGTATCACTCCAGGCCTGGAGAGGAAGGCACATGAGCAGCGCAAGTTTTTTTTTTTTTTTTTTCTGAAATCCTCTATTCCTGACCTGTTCTATAATATATAATATAATATATGGTCACATGGCCTAAACCAAACCTTAACAACAAGCTGCGTCATTCTATTCTTTACCAAAGTAACAACTCTCACACACACACACAAAAAGTGGAGGTCAAAAACAAAAATGCACCCATTTAAATATACATGCACAGGACACTTTGGATTCTCTTCCTCAGCGATGTACGAACTGAGTGACCACTAAATCTTTCATAGGCCGCAACCAAAAATATCCTACAAAAAAGCTTAATGTGTTCCCTCTAGTCCTGAGCTACCAGGACATCGCCCGGAGCCACAACAAACTTGCGGAGATGCTCAAGTTTTGTCTGAACTATACCACCTTTTCTGCCAACAAATGGATCTATTATTCTCAACTCGTGCGCGCATATGTAAACATCTTTACATTGCATGAATTGTGAAAAATCAAACACATAGAGCCACATCTACGGGATGTATATTTTATGTACTGTGAGTATAAACATGCAGAATATAAAACAACACCAGTCTCCTTTTCGCTCTGTGGTCTAAGAGAGGCGATCAGTGAATGACCTCCCAGTCTACATTTCCCACCTCTGCTTGCCCTTGCCTTCATCTTCTGCTGGAATCTGCAGTAACCAAGGTGACCCATTGCACTTAGCATACATGGACACCTACCAGCTTACAGATCCACATGCCCTTACACAACACTGGACTCATTATCATTCAGTCTATGAGGTTTGCCTTCCTCTATTGCACATGTAATGATCCCAAAAGTTGCAGAAAAACCATGTCATTTGACAGCATAGAAAAGCACCCAGGGCAGACTATGCCCTGGGAATGACTGGTGGAGAGAGACAATGACAAGACTGAGTAGTGAAATCAGAAGAAAATCCATGTGCTGGTGGGATACTGAGAACAGCATGAGCTCTGCCGCCGGATGTTGCATGACGAAAGAGCGTAAAATCACCGTGTTCAAAATGTTTCTGCACAGTTCCCTCAAGATAGTCTGTCTTTTAAAAAGCGTTATTTGGCATTGCACGTAAGTAAACTCACTGAGTTTGTCCATCACATTAAGTCTGTGTTTTGTTTGAACCTTTGTATTTGGCTGCTATAACCCAGACTGTGAGGTATAGTGCTGCGGGGGAAAAGAGTGAGAATTGAAAAAACCCCTCCATTCTCACGCTTGTGCATGACAGGAAGAGCTCCACTCTACAGCTGCACACGCTTCACTGACTCAGTATCCCTCTCTATCAGGATCTGACTTATTTTAGCTGTGGATTATGCAGCAATATTGGCTTCCCCTCTGTTAGTTTGTACAGTTTAAAGACTTTTTTTAGCTATTTATTTTTAGAAAATATCTTTTGAATAAATCCAGGCAGATATAAGTGATGACGCTTAGTTGCATCACGCAACCATGGATTAAAATTTTTATTTCATTCACCTGTTAAAAAGCTAAAATACAGTGGCCCCGGGCTCCATAGGCTATCACTGCTCCTACCTGACAAATCTCATAAACTATTTAGCAACAAATTAAGCAAATCTCAACAGCCCAGAGTCAAACAAGGATCAGCTGAGCATCACTGTAACAGAGACAAATGATTTGCCTCAGAGCAGTCTGTAGTGAGCTTCACTAAATTTACTTAGAAAGGCTTAGAATGGAAGAATGGAAACTGAACAGCTCAGTAATTATGGAGAGAGAAAAATCTCATTAAAACACTACAAATTTTATTATTATAATAATAAAAACACTTGCTGAGCTGCCTTTCGAAGCATCGGCAGCAGCAACAGCAGCAGCGTTGGTGTGATCTGCAAATCCAGGTAGGCCATAAGTGGTCTTCCAACGTTTGAATCATCCTACTCCTTGTGCTCAAAATCCCCCGGTAAGCGAGTCATAGCGTAGGTTGCACAGGATGAGCACACACATGCCCCCACACACAGCTCTCCCACTCATTCATCACATTACATACAGATCATACTGGTCTCTCATGGCCTGGATATTTGTACCCCACAGTGTTCACCAGCATGATGGTAAATTAAGAGAAGACATTTTGATCTCATTAGGAATTAGCGTGATCAGTGTTAAAACATCCACAATGCCACCTCTAAAGACTTTTTTATGTGCAAATACAATCGTGTTTTCACATGTTTTTATTTATTTATTTATTTTTTTGAGTTGTTGAAAATCAGCGAGCTCGACATCTAGGAACACTCTGCGCCGCGAGCTGAGAAGTGGTAAAATGTACAGGTTCATTGGCCTTACAGGTGTGATTGGCAGGTTTTCAACTCAGGGTCTCACTTGAGCAATTCCTATTCCTGTCATTCCCGCTGTTCACTGCACTGACAGTGAAGAAATGAAAAGGCACTAACTGCGGCAAATGACAGATGATAGCAGATTACGCATTGGAGGATGTCTGATTCACACTGGGTTTTTTTTATTTTGTACTCTTGTGGCGAGGTTGGACTTATGGACAAAATAGCAGATGGAAAAATATCATTGATTTTAACAAGATGATTTCGAGTGGCGTGTGTAGAGACTCGCTTTGACCCAAGAGACAGCGATAAGGAAACAGCTTTACCTATGCTCTCCCAACTGACACCATGTAACTAGTGTGTGCTATTATTTTGGCATCATTCATTTGATTGTAACTATGTATAAAAATGAATCATTCTGATTTTTTGGCTCAATTTACCCTAAACTAAATAAACTAAAATGCATTACATGGCTATTTAACAACAGAAATGCAGTTAAAATAACCACTAAATCACTCTCTGATCTCTTTAAGAGCTGTAGGTGTGATGTTAAAATCTCATACAACCAGGTTCTTTGTGCTTTTTTTGTGTGTGTGATTCAAATCAGTGAGTAAAATCTGTGGCGAAACCTTTCTGCCTTGTTTTCATTTTAAAACTGAAAATTACTCTGACACTAACAACACCTTCAAATAGCCCTGCAGTTCACATTTGCATGTCTGAAGTCACTGTGCACAATCACCTAATTCACACACTGTTGCTGATCCAAGATTTTTTTTTTTTTTTTTTTTGCTGGTTTACTGTGACCTTTAGGAATGTCACAGACAATGAATTACCACCGTGAGATACTTCAAAGACCATTATGCTCCACATCGGTTACAGACACATGCATTCACATGACACAGTGACAAATTAGGACAATGTTGTTTATTGGATATAACACACTTCTTCACAGTTTGCAACTTTCTGCTGCGACTATTTGTTACTGCCTTCTCACGGTTTAATGAACATTTTCAAGGTCTTTTGAAGGTCTCTGGCATAAATGTAGAACTTTAATGAGCCCAAGGACATTAACATAACATTCTGGACCACTTCCACATCCATCTATGTACGTCTTAACATGTATAATTCAAAGTCAAGCTACAATGTCCCCCTCTTGTTACTCCATATCTTGCCAGTTACTTACATGCTAACACTAATGTGATTTTCCTAAAGGCTCCTGAAGTATAAAAAAATGATAAACAGCACCACAAACATATTTGAGTACATTTGTTTTCTGTCACTTGTTTTCCATGTGGAAGCTACTGAATAGACAATGTTAAATTAGGTGGTGATTAACATGGCTTAAGACTGGGACCTCGGTGCCAACGAAAGAAGAGTAACTGTTGGTTCCTAAGTTTATTTATTTAGCATGGCACCATGCAAATGACTTTGAAATGTTTAATGAGAAGAAAACAGAGAGGAAATGAACAAAGATGAGTTGCCTCAAGGATATCATTACCACACATCATTACTCTTGACTACACACTGCAGTGAAGACTGGATGCTGTGAGATGCTTACAGTCCAGAATGAAAGCATTTAAAGGGACCATTTAATTTGAATTTTCGCAGGCTAATTTGGCCATATACATCACAGGCATCCTCCAGTCAGACCAGGGACACACATATATGACCTTTTAAAAGTGTAAAGCACCTATCACGGCAACAACTTCCACAACACTGTGGCTGCAGAGGGAACTTCACATTATAGCAACAAGGAGTCAGTGTTTTTTTTTTTTATCTGTGAATGCGTGCAGGAGCTGTGTGTCCACTTCAATTTTAGCAAGCCACTATATCCAGTGCATCACAGAGATTAAAACAAAAGAGAGAGAAAACTTTGAGACAAAAAATGGCAGTCATTTCCAAAGTAGGGTGGGCAATCACTATAACTTTATAATATCTATTTAGGGAGCAGAATTTAGAGTGGGAGACAGCTAAAAAGTCTACTGGGATTCAATTGTTTTCCCTCCCCTCTCTTTACTGAATAGCATGAGTAAAGAGCCACAGATAAGAAGACAATATGTACAATGTCCATGACTGGATTTGTACCCGCGACATCGCTGGTAAATGGCATGCCCTTTAATCAAGAAGCCACCAGAGAGAACCTTTACCTTTACAATTATTAATAACTCAACACTGTGACTGACTCCAGCACAGGAAAAAGTCAATGTGATCCAGAGGAAACATGATTTCAAAAACAATGAATTCATGTTGATATGCAACATGAAATGGTTTAACATTTAAAAGAGACAGTTCACCAATTTCCATTATTTCTTTTGTGTGTGAAAACAATTATGTTTATGGCTTGTGAGATGCTTTATGGGAAGTGTAGGACCAGGCCTAATATACATATGCCTCATTTATAATCAGTCTCTCACAAGTCTTCCAGTGTTGTAAAACTGCAATAAAGAAAAGCTGGATTACCTATTTCCACTGTGACACTTTTCCACTTAATATTCTCTGTTCTTAGAAACTAAAAATACATCAGCTTGCTATCATCCTTTCTAAAAAGTTGAAGTGTTATATATTTTGTGTTCATGGAAATTTAACAGTGATACTTAAAAAAAATAAAAAAATAAACAAACATCTACTGCTTTATTAATAGATAAACTGGCCTGCTGATTCAAAACACACACACAAGGGTGTGCAAAAGCTTTCAGCACTAAAAGCAAGCTTTCAATAATAGTTCTATTAATAGTCTTGATTTGTCAATGAACTATTTACAAAGTGTGTGAAGTAAACGGAAAATAAAACTACATCAAATCCATTCTCAAACAGCACCAGTTCTCCTTGGTGCACATGCACACAATATTTCAAGGCACTTGGCAGGTAGGTTGTTCCAAGCATCTCGGGGAAGTTGACACAGTTTTTCAGCAGATTCAGGCTGTTTTCTGTCTCCTCATGTGAACCTCTCATATAAAGACTGACTAGCTCTTTATGTTGATGGATATTTATATATAAACTACAGATAAATATACACAGACAACACATAAACAACTACTCAGTTCATTCAGTTTCCCTTTTTCACAGAAAATTAACAAATCCTTCCATTTCAGAAACAAGATCATGTGCAGCATTTTTGTTGAAAAAATTATTGAAATTATTATTCAACTACATGGCTAAAAGTTTCGGCTCTGTTGGGCTGTTTAATCACTTTGACTCAAATGTTATTTACTCAGCACAGGAAGTCGAGGTGGGGAGGCAGAGTGATGGGAGTGAAAATTGTGGTTAGATTCAATCCTAAACCACTAGGGGCAAACTTTAACTGCCTCTGAGGGTAAACATGATCATCTGTTGCCCTCACAGTAAACTAAGTGAATTACTTATCTGGCCACGCAACCTGAAACGTCTCCCTTGTGATGATCATCATCATCGACCGGATGAAACCTGAAGCGTTGTTTATAAATCCATGATTTTTAAAAGATGACAGCGCTCGCACACATTGCACACATTGCTCACATCGCTGCAGCAGAAACACTCTCCCTCCATCATTTCTGAGGCGTCTCTGTCAGAGCTGAGAGAATCAAGATGGTGACACCACAGATGGAAGAAGCACCTGCTCTCCCCAAGAAAAAAATCACAATGCACACTGAACTATAAACATAACTACAGCAGTATTGATTCTGACATACCTGCACAACAGGCCAGTAGAAGCCTTTGATACCACTTTTTTCAACCCTATTAACATGCTGTTGCTGCTCAAAAGCTAGAAAAACAATCTGTTATCTGTTAAAGGAAACCTACAGCCACAGATGAATAATTAAATAAACAAATCTATTATTACTAATCCAAACAAGGGTGTCCACTTGATTAAACAAATGGGCTTAAAATACCAACTTCAGAATATTTAGATATGCAATCAAACTATATTTCCATCTTTTCCAGAATCAGACATGATGCACACCATCGCTTAGAGCTACCAATTCATCCACTTCACAGAGAAAAGCTCAACCACAGTGATTTTACTTTCATTCTCTCTATCAATACATCACAACCATGAGCTCTGCCCAATTTCATTACCGCTAAACCAAAGTCTGGTTATTTTTTATATGTTTTTTTTTTTAAGCTTAATGTTCTGATTTAGCAGGATAAGTCCTCAAGGACTAAGGGGCTCCAATGAGACATATTCCATTTATTTCTGCCCTGCACTGCACACACACCGACTGAGCTGCCACGTAGAGTCACGCTTTCCATGTTTTAATCACATTTCTGAACTGGAATTTGGGTTCACCAGGTGAGCAATGACAGTCAACGAGAAACTGTGTTCGCTCTGCTTTTCTTCTGCATTCAAGACACACTGCACAGTATGTGTGCCTCACAGCCTGTACTCAATGACCCCACAGTCACAGCTGCTCTCACCCATCCCTGCTCTCCTCTGCCCGTACCAACGAGCGCTTAAAACCAAACAGCACAAGAGACGCTCACATATCAGATCCTGTTTATCTGTGTCCATTAGTTAAAGCATGATTTCAAGTCTTATACTGAAAGATTTTTTTTATCATATTCAGCTCCAAGGTCAAGCCAGACCAGCTGGTAATTAGTTTCAATTCGATTTCAAGCAGATAGTCAAGTATCCAACATGGCAGAGGGTCATCCCTGAGTAAAAATCACCCTTGTCTTTGCCCATTCAAACAGGAGGACCTGTATTAATACTGCATGAGATGTGGTTTTGTCATACCCATTTAAATTATCTTGTTTATTCTCTGACAGGCAGCTTTAAGTAATATAAAATTCCATGTCTTTTCAGTATAGATAGCTTATAACATTTCCTGCCAAGTCAGGCAGCCTTCTCTGACTCGCAAAACTGGAAGATATTAAAGGTAAATGCAGCTTCCTACGAAATAACTACGATGGATATTTTCATTTTAACAGTCCAATGAAAAGTGTTTTTAGCCTTTAGTGTGGTAGTGAATGTGAGATCTTTCACTGGGAGAGAGATGTTCGTTTTAAGTGACTGTCACGCCCGGAAAAAAGGAGGAGGATAGAAAAAAACACACCCAACTGACTAACCTTAATTTCACGTTTAATTCACTACCACTCGACCCTTTTATAAAGGATGTGAGGTGGGATACTGCGGCAGTTGATCGTGCATTAATCACCTGATTGTTTTTTTGTTTTTTGTTTTTTACATCTAATGATGTGGCTCTCCTCA
This sequence comes from Polydactylus sextarius, assembly GCA_016801845.1. Classification (NCBI taxonomy): domain Eukaryota; kingdom Metazoa; phylum Chordata; class Actinopteri; family Polynemidae; genus Polydactylus; species Polydactylus sextarius. Next base: position 15,292,534 of record CM028914.1, read on the forward strand.
TCCAGACGCCTGCCTCTCCCGCACCTTAAAGACGCGCCAACACATACTCACCTGGCTGCGCACAAACACACACACACAAACACACACAGATTGTAAGAATACGGCTGGTGTGTGTGTATCTGTCGCCCATTCACATACACACAAACACAATCGTGCTTTACTCTCTTCTATCTCCTCGTAAACATGCAGATGTTTTCCTTCTCGGCCTTTCCCTGTCCCTTCCTTTTGCACAATCAGGCTCCTGACACTGTCACCGCTGCTTCTGCTCGTGTTGTATTTGATCCAGCATCACCAGTCAGTCAGTCAGTCAGTCAGTCAGCTGATGGATGCTTGTTTTTTTGTGAAATATTCATAAGGGCTTGTCACGACTGAACTTAAACACGATGCTGTGGGTTATTGGCTGCTGCTGTTATACCTTTTACGCGTCTTTTTTTTTTTTTTTTTTTTTTTTTTTTGGAGGGAGGCTACTAAAACACAGGCCTTATATTTACCGACACGGAGCTGTGAGGCTTCAAGGTTGAATCATTTGGCTTGTGAACACACAGCAGATCACTGTCAACCTTGTATTTTCCAACGATTTTGGTGTAAAATGTCACCAGGCCCGGTGTTTTGTTTTTGTTTTTTTGTTTTTTTTTTCCTCCTCCTCTTGATCTCCGCAATACACCATCATATTTACTGTTCCTAATTAGGAAGACAGTGCAATTTTTTGGCTATGACAGCTGGCTATATAGGCTAGATGATGTCAGCAACTGAAGCGATGATTTATGAGGCAAAACATAATATTAATGAAGGTGTGATACCTACCTTAGTAACTGGGTAGCCTATGGCTGGCGCAGATGCAGACTATGCCGATATCCAGTTGCCCAGGCTCGTAAAAAATCAGACAACAACAAAACCACGCCGGTTGTTGATGACACAGCTGTCTTGGTAGACGAGGAGGGAAAGGAGAGGAAAAAAAATCCTTTTCCCCAGATGTGTCAATTGACGTGGAGGCGAAAAATCAGATATTCAGACGCATTTCGCCGGACTGACGCCTTTTCTTGACGTGAAAGGTTCTTCCATTTTTATGATAAACAGCTCACTGTACCACCGAGGCTCGATGTAGCCTGGTCGGTGTGTGTGAGAGAGATCTGATTGAAAACCATGATGCAATTCAATGCGACGTTACAAAAAAATGTTCCCCCAAACGCTGCAAACGCTCAGGTAAAACGCCATCCTCGTGTAAAGAGCCTCCGACGCACGACCTCCGCATCACAGACATGCTTTTTTTTCCTCCTTCAGTTGAGCTCTCTGGACGAGGGAAAAATAAAAACAACGCCAATAATAATAATAATAATAATAATAATGCGCAGATCGCAGCGCGCTGTGTCGGTTCAAGCGCTGGGCATCCTCACCGTGCATTTGCATCCATATTAATATTCATACAGTACTTCCCGAGAGCAGACCAGTGGTTGTTTTTAGAAGAAGAAAAAAAAAACATCCGAGGTGGATTTGAGTCCAGAGGCTGCTGTGTCTCTGCTGCTGCTGTCTGTGATTTCCTCACACAGCATATATATATATATATATATATATATATATATATATATATATATTAGAAAATCCAGTAGCACACTCAATAAATTTTATGCATTTTCCTTTCCCAACTACAACAAACCTTTGCGTGTTTTTTTCCTTCGTTTTATTTTACAAGAATACTAGTATAAAACCAATCAGAAGTGTCACATGAAAATATTATAGAACCATTACAGTGATGTAAAAGGGGATATAAATACCATCTATCTATCTATCAGCTGGAGCTGAAGTAGAAAATCAGCCATAAACCCAATGTGGAGTAACACAGGCACAAAGTAGGCTAAGCCCTCATAGGAATATTAGTAGGCTATGACATTTTGTTTGGATTGTATCTAGATGATCTGTCATTTCAATGAAAGTTGAGCATTTTTTATTAGATGGAAATAAAAATGGGGTTTGAATGAGAAAGAGAGGAAGCGATCACTGTTGCATTCAAAGTCTATCTTATTAATGATGTTTTGCCTTCACATTATCTTCACACAAATGTGATGGTTGGTTTTAATTTTAAGGCAGACACACCCAATAAAAGTCTACGAGAGATTAGAATAAGTGAGAGGAGCTAGGTGGTGAAACTTTTGATTTTGTTTTACAAACAAGTCAGAGTAAGGAGTGCTCGCTCAAACAAAGTCCTCTAATCAAGTAGATTATCTCAGTGGAATCTTTGGACTGCCACTGCCACACATAAAGCTGTGCAGCAACATACTGAGGTCAAAGTACTGAAGAGTGACAAGAAGGTGTTGGGCCAGCAGCTTCAAAACTGTTTTTGGACAAACCATTCTTCCAGCAGATATTCATGAATTTGGTGTTTTGATGGTGATGATGATGATGATGCTTGTGCAGAGCTGTGTAACATGCTGATCCAAAAAAAAAAAAAAAAAAAAAAAAAACTTAGCTGTTCATTTGGGTTTAGAGCTGGTCATTCAGTGACAGTGAGACATGTTTCATCATGGGGTAAAGGTGATCATCCAGAACAACTTTGTATTGATTTGTTGTGATTCCTCCAACTATAATGGGACAAGTGGATCCAAACCATGACAACAAACAGGTCTTCACAACATAACAAAGCCACAGGATCCTCTCACTCTGAGGGTCAGGCATTCAAGCCTGTATTGTTCTCTGAGTGTGAGTCACCCACTTATGGAGGATATGATCAAGGATGACTCATCTGACCATATCACTTTTTTCCCCACATCTCTGTAAACTAGTGCCTATGGTGTTTGTTCAAACAATCTCTCAAGTCCTCAAGATCATGATTGTCCCACAGATCTAAATACAACTGTCACTTTAAACACTGTTTCCTTTGACCCGCTGACCAGTTTGTTCCCCAGCAATAAACCTCCTTTCAAAGCCATTTAGATCTTTTCCAAGTTGACACAAAATAAGAATCAACTGGACCTGCTCAACTTCTATTAAAAAGCACAGACTGTGGTTGGATTTTAATTGCTTCATTGTTGTCCTGTTTCTTTTCCTGCTACTATTTCACTGGTACAACCTGTACCTTGTGATAAATCTCTTGTAGCCTCATATGTCCCATGTGATGAGATCAGTAACTAAGAAATGTATAATTCATGAGTCAAATCTAACTCTGTATGTATAGGTCTTGAGCTTACTCAGTAAATCCACTGAGGTACACTGCATCCCATGTGAATGTCTACTCATGCTGAAACATATTCCTGTAGCTCACCATTCACGTTTTTAAAATTAGCAAGATTTTCTACTGTGTATGTTAAAAATGTTTGAAAACTCTTCGTTCTGTAGGGGTAAAACAGCCCACTACGTATCTGTGCAACAGAAGCTGACCTGGATTTGGGTTTTTGACTGATTTGGGGACCAGAGGAGCTGTCCATGGTGCTGAAAGGGGTTTCCTGTTAGTGTTTTGACATGTTATGCAATCTAAAGAGACATTATTACAAATGTCTGCTCTGTGATCACATTCTTGTTGAATTTGTTTGTTCAGGAAGTGACTAAAACTGACTGTGAAACTTCAAGTGTAGTAATGAAAATTCCTTTTATCTCTGCATTTTAAAGTTATCTGCAAAAAATGGGAAGTCTCCCTGCTTCCAGATCTATGCTGTTGCTGCTGCATACTCAACACTTCATGTGATTCTTTCAAATTAAAAGCCATGCATTGGCCTAGAGGGCATTATACCTGGACTTTTTTTAAAAGGCTTGTATTGTGAAATGTCAACAGGAAGTCTTACGCTTCACAAATGGCAGCTTAACACTTTACTCTGTTATATCTAAAGAGAAACAGGAGGTTAATAGGGAGGCTTAATGCATTTTATGTGTCAAAATGATCAACATCAGAGGAGACTATTGATACTATGGGTGAAATACTTTCCGAGATCCCTGGTTAAATCATAACAATAGAAGAGATTGATTCATATAACGTTCTAGGTTATAACAGAAACCAAATGAAACACACAACACATAATTCTGACCTGATAATAAAATCACTGCACGTCCTCCCTAAATAAATCACATACAGTAAAGACTCTAAGTGACACTCATGATAAAATGTTATCATGTTTATTTCTGACTTTGCCTGCTGGTGTGTCAAAGTATCAGGGGAGTGGATTTGTTATCAGCAGCTTTACACGATCTGGTCAAAGTGCATTGTTCATGTTGAGTTTGCCTAAACTGGTGAATCTGCATCCATTCAAATTGACTTTGGAGTAAACTAATAATAAGGTAAAGTCCTATCTTTTCTCGTTTGCAGCAAGATGTTAAAGTTCTTTTATGTTGTCTTAGCGACTTTTAGCCAAAGGTATTTTGTGTTCCTGCTAACATGACAGATTAAAGGTTTGTTTGTGGCCAAATTAAACATCCTACTGTCTAGGTTTTTGCCTGTGAGCTCGTTCATAAGAGAGTCATTTGATCGGACTGGTATGTGCTTTGCAAGTTTTGAAGATTATGTTTTCCCTAAAGGGAGATTAGAGGCACAAGCTGGCATGCTGATTACCACTGTGATATGATCTTTATCACAGATTTGTGTATTAAAATGTCATTTTTAATATTAGATGAAGAAACTTTTGTCACCTCTACAGGGATACAGTACATAATCTAACTGTGAACTTTATTGAGTTAAGGTACAGTTTATAGTGTTATTGATTGCTCTAAACTGACTTTGCTGTCTGTAGGTTACAGAAATGACTGAAGAAAAAAGTGAGTGGAAGAAGTTTTTAGAGACAATAAGCGTTTTGCAATGGGTAATGACCTTCCTCTTCCTAGGTAAGAGACCGACACACTTAGGCTTTATTTGCTTGTATGACATGACACCAACTGATTATTCACAAGTTTTTCAGCCCATCTGTTAAGCAGTACTCTAGTCAAACATGAGTCTGAGCTCATTTATAACATCTCTTGCATCCCCCAACATATGGACTTACCCATTGTCCAACATGACATGTCTAGGGCTGGCGTGCTATATCCTGATGGTGTATCTTATGTTTACGTCGCTGTGGCCGCTACCCACTCTGTACTTCATGTGGCTGGTGATGGACTGGGAAACTCCTGAAAGAGGTAAAAGAAATGAGATATAACTATAAATGAAAATAAAGTTGACTCTGCAAAGTTAGTTTATGTATGACGCTAATGGTGTATTTACCCATAATCCGTCACACAAAGGAAACAGAAGAGTGAATGAAGTGACTATTAGTTAAAAAACAAAAAGATTTGTGAATGCTCCAAAAGGTTGATATATATATTTGTGATCTGACTCTATCATTTTTGTAAATATAAAAATAAAACCGTTAGTATGAATACTAAATATACTGTTCTGCATATTGCCAAGTAGAAATTCCATACAACATACTAATTAGATGCTGTATATTATATGCCAGTATGTATGGTCACTGACCTTAAATAGTTAATATACAGGAAGTCAACATATACATATACAACATATACAATACTCACCAATGAACATCAAACTGCTATTGAGGGTCTCCTCTGTCCCCTTTGTGCATTGTAATATAGGAGAACATAGCTCAGTGTGCCTGCTGACAGATTTGGGTCTACTTTATTTTGAAACTTTTCCAGTATCAACACACTACACTCTGAAAACATGGTTTGAATTAGATGTGCCCTGTGGAATCAGGGCACAGCTTATGTCGCAACTGTAAAAACAGTACGTTACAACAATTAGCGTCTGTATACGATGTATATTTTATGCAGTTACAATATACAGAAAGAAAGTGGGACACAGATGTGACACTGAGATTTTTAATGTGTCCATCAGGGGGCAGGAGAAAAGTAGCTGTGAGGAAGTGGAAAGTCTGGGAGCATCTCAGAGACTTTTTCCCCGTTAAAGTAAGTGTCACTTGTGTCTTTTATCACATTCAGTTCCTTGAATAAATGGATGATGTGACAGTGGTTTAATAATATGGCCGACTAGAGGTAAAACTATTTGCACACAGAAGTAGCAGTAACCTTAAAATTACTGCCAGGCCACACCCAGACCCGGAAGTAGAGACACATGATGTGTGTGTGACAGATATAAAATCTTCAATAAATATAAAAAAATTGCATCCATCATTCCAGTATTATATGCAATGAATCTTTACTAATGCAAATAGATTTACTCTAATTTAAATGTTTAACCTCTATTTCAAGCTGTGAAACTGAGGTTTAAATCTGTTTTAACCCTCATGTGATCATTTTCTTGCTCAGTTGGTGAAAACAGTTGAGTTGAATCCAAACAAAAACTACATATTCGGCTGTCATCCACATGGCATCATGAGCGCTGGAGCCTTTACCTGCTTCAGCACAGACAGCTGTAGCTTCTCTGAGGTGTTTCCTGGGTTGAGAGCCTCCCTGGCTATACTGGCCGGACTCTTCAGGATACCACTCTTCAGGGACTACATAATGTCTGCAGGTATCTAAAATTGTCACTTCATCTGATAAGGAGTTTATGACAGGTCAAATCTGATTAAAGACCTGCTCTGGCACCTGGTGGTTACATTATTGGATGACAATGCAGACACTATATCTAATACTTAATGCCACTTTATAACAGACACCATATCTAATACTTGGATGTGCCAAAGATAAAGTGAAAATGAATTGAACTTTGATGTGACGAACACCAACTGACTTGAGACTAAGTCAGCAGCAAATATGATTTTGATTTTACAATAGGACAAGAGATTATGTTTTCTTGTGCTGTTGCTTTTTAACAGAACCAAACTCTCTTTGTTAGGTCTTTATCCAGTCAGCAAACCGAGCCTTGCCCACCTCCTTTCAAAGAATGGCAAAGGAAATGCGGTGGTGATTATAATAGGAGGTGCTGCTGAGTCTCTGGCATCTTCTCCTGGAGTGAACACAGTGGTTGTGAAGCAGAGAAAAGGATTTGTCAGAGTGGCACTGGAGTATGGGTGAGAACACATTTATAAGCACACAAGACATGACACATAATCATATCATTGTACTCACTTGTAGACCAGCTGTGGACACACTGCTTTAATGTCTGATGATCCCTCATAGGGCTGATCTGGTGCCTGTTTACTCATTCGGAGAGAATGAACTCTTTAAACAGGTGATTTTTTCAGAAGGGGGTTTGAGTCGCAAGTTGCAGGATTTGTTTAAAAGCATTATGGGTTTTGCCCCGTGTCTTTTTGTGGGTGAACGCTTTGCAATCCTGCCGTACAGAACTCCAATTACCACCGTTGGTGAGTATTTCATCATTCTGTTGATAACCCAAATTCACTGTACAGACTCCATCTTACTCTCAATCTCTGCTTCTTCCAGTGGGAAGTCCCATCTCAGTACCAAAACATGTCACACCGACCGAAGAAGAGGTGGACCACTATCACAAACTGTACATGGAGGGTTTGTCCAAGTTATTCCATGAGCACAAAGTCAGCTGTGGACTCTCTGAACAACACAAGCTTCGGATCATTTAGACATTTCACTCCCACCTGAACTGAGTAGCTGCTCATTTTAACAGGGCTCGTCTTAAACAGAACTTATTGTGTGGATCAGACGAGATAAACAACAGAGACTTTTTCCAAGATTCTCTATTGAAAGTCATTTCTGCCTTTATTTGAAAACATCATAACAAAGACACGCTTCTTAAATTCTTAATATAGATATACTTAGGATGTGACCCATTATATGTGTAAATGCAAAATAAATCACTGCTTATGTCAAAATGTGTTTGGATGCTTATTTCTCTTGTAATTTCTAGTATAAAGATTATATGGAAGGTACAAGTTTTGGTTTACAAAAGTTCCTGTAAAAAGTAATATTTTTTGTACAGTCATATTGTGTAGGAGAACCCCAGTATCGTCCATGTCTGTAATTCAACTCTTCGCCCACTAGAGGGCAGCCATTCTTCACACCTGCTTTGATTGTTTAACCAGTAGGTTTGTGGGTTTGAAACACAGGCTGGGGTCACAATGAGCATCTTCAGGTTCACATCACATCTTGTTGAAAACTAGAAGAATGTGTTTTTTCCTGTTATTGTACAAAATGTAACTGTCAAACTATTATTAGCCTGTCTCAATAATCAGTGTCTGATGCTAAGTTTGATTTCAAGATGAATGCAGACCACACTGTAAATAATATAAGGTGCCTTGGATGAATTTCGGTATTAGTTTCTTCACTGGTCTCTTCTGAAGACTGATGGGCTGCTTTTCAGAATCATTTCATTTGCTCAGATTTAACTTGATTTTGATCTTACTTGATAAATAATTTAACACGTGCATTTAGACCATAACTTTATTGAGGAACCAGTTTACAGCAGAAGTTTGTCCTAGTTGCACAATAATTACAAAATGAAATATTTAAAGGCAAAAAAAATAATCTAATTACTACAAAAGCGAGCAGAACACAACACTGGTTAAACACTGGAAAACACTGGAGATTGAATGGAGCGAGTTAATTTTCTAAAAAAAGTCCATATCATCTGGTGCGTCCAGGTCGCGATATTCAATGATGTTGCGTGGATCACCTCGTGACATTCTGAAGTGGTTGACGGTGCGAGAAAAAAAAGACACAGACCCAGGAAAGAAGAAAGGAAGAGATCATAAAAATGGAGGTTCAGAATTCTCCCAATAGTGGAAAATAAGAGACAGTTCATAGCAAAATAAGATGAGCACACGTACAGTGGTCTCACCTAATGTTGCGTGGCTTCCCCAGGTAGCCACCTTGTCCGCGGAAGTTGTCATAGTTGCCTCTGCCTCCTCCATATTGGTTGGGAGGGTAAGGAGGCCCACCTGTTGAAATAAAGGATTCAGAGTTAACACAAAAACAGTTTTCTGACTCACAAAGCAAAACAATAGAGAAAAATAACAGTACAGTGAAAGAACATACCACCATAGCCCATCAGAGGTGGACGTGGCTGTCCAAAACCCATTGGACCCTGAATACTTTGAGGAGGAAACGGTATGCTGGGAGAAAGCAGCCCTGTAGGAACAACATAAAACCAACATATAAACAATTAGTTAATGCCGTTGTAGACAAAATATTGTTTCATTATCTAAAATTCTTTACTATGAGTATATGAGCTGAATAGTTAGAAAAGCTGCGCTGACCTTGACCTGGTCCTGGAAGAGGAGGAAGTTTCATCTCAGGCAGCGAAGGCCTCTTGGCATCCATCAGGAAATTATTAAAGAACACCACTTCCTTTTTTACTTCTTCGATTTTGTCTCCATGTTTGTTCAGAATGTGCTTCCGTACAAACTCGGGGCCCTGGGAATTAATATGAAACAGACATCGTGAAAAAAGCAACAAACATATATTAACAAACAATAGTAACACAGGCGAGTACAAAGAAGAAAGACCTTTTGAACCTTTGAAAAGATTTAGTCAAAATCACATCAGAGTATCTCCTGATTTCTTTACTTTTTAAATGCCAACCTTAAATTTCTTGCCGCTCAGTGGACATAGCCACTTGTCCTTCCCCAGCTCTTGAGTGTTGGCCGACACAAACTTCTCCACTTCCTCGTCAGGATCCTTTCGGCCCATTTTTGCTGCCTCTTCCTCAGACAGGACTTCTTTTAAACTGAACAAAGGACTAAGCTTCTCCTCCATCATCTTCTGCCACTGTTGCACTATTTGCAAAAAAAAAGCAACTTTAAAACACAGTAAACCCAACCAGTCAACAATGTTACAATCGATAAAGTAGTGGTATCTGATGTAGTTTAATCCAAGTAACTGTGTACTATTCCATGTTGCACACAGAAAAAGAAGGGAAATGAACTCACCTTCTCCGTGTGTGATGCGGTTTGGGGGGATGGGTCCACGAACATGTATCATGCCACAGCGATTGGGCATTTCATCCTCACTCGGGTATTCACAGGTGTTGTAGTAGTCAATTGAATGCACAATACGCAGGTACAAAACCAGACGGTCCAAAACCTGGAGAGAGATAACAGATCTTCTAAGAAAAGGCTGATTGTAAGGACTTTATTGTTTACCAAGTCAGTTATGTAAATGGGATATTGTACAAAAAAAACCCACAAAGCAAATTACATCCACCTCTGGGACAAAAGGGCAGAGCATTAACTGTTTATCTTGTATATTTTTTTATATCCATATTCATTTAAAAGACAAACCTTGGCCAGTTTGTCATCTCTCTCCACAGTTGTTTCTGCAGGGTTTCCTTCCTTGGTTCCCTCCTCAGGATCCATCCCACTTCCTGAGCCCAGGAGCTCCTCCTCCTCAGCACTCACCTCCTCTATCAGGTAATCTGTGATATTCTTCAAGATGGGGTTCTGAGCTGGCAACTTTTGGTATAACAAACGACACCAATAAATAATTCAGTGATGAGACCATTTGAAAACATATGGTTTCAACTGTACACACACACACACAAATGTACTTGATGACCATGGCTGTACCTCAGTGCTCTGGCCCTCTTCCTGGGACTTGATGCTCCACAGGTCTCCTTTCTCGTCCAAGGCATGAATGAGCTTGGCAGCCAGCTTGATGTCATTGCGGAGCACTTGCTTGTGCTGAGTGATGCCATTAACATTACGCACCCTCCGGGCCAGGTCCCTGTTTACCCCTGGTGCTAGTTCACAGTCTCGAAGCTGTAAAGAGTAGAATGTAAAACTGACTTAACATGGTCTCAGCTGCAGTTTAGGAGATTACACGTCATGAAACTGGTGCCACGTCCCAAGTTCGACGTGTTTAGATGAAATCATTTGGATTAGTGTAAAGTAGGGGTCCTCAAACTCTTCCACAAAGGGCAGTGAGGCTGCAAGTTTTTGTTCCAACCAGTGATGATCACATAGTTTGACCAATCAACAGTGTGAAGACTGAGATCAGTTAATTAAATGAGTCAAGTCGGGAGCTGCTGCTTGGTTGGAACAAAAACGTGCAGCCACACGGCTCTTTGTGAAATAGTTTGAGGACCCCTGGTGTATAGAGACATGACAAACAAAATAATAATTGCTGTACAGTAAGACTACTTCAAAGTGGGAAGATCAATATCTGGGATTAGCACACTTACTCGAATGTTCTGAAGGTTCCAGCAGACCTCTTTGATATTGACACTGCGGTCAAACGTTACCCAGCAACGTCTGAAAAATCTGCGACACAGTGTTTGTTTAAAACATTATTGTGTGACTATGAACAGTCTTGTATCTCAGGCAATTTTTTAAATTAAAAGAATGAGAATTTATATTTAACCGACCTGCGCTCTGGATGAGGGTCAGACAAGCAAACACGCAGGAAGCCAGGGTATCGCCGACAAAGCTGAGAGAGAATAAAACAACAGGAATAAGGACACTGAGTTTACAACTTGTGATTCTACATCTCCAGGGTCAACCGTGCTGCTTCTTAAAGCCAACTCACAGCAACAATCTCAGCCTTGGAGATGGTGGGAGCGATGCTCCTCATGAACAGAGAGCAGGTCCTGTGAAGAGGCCGGGGTCTGGGAGAGTCATCTTTGGGCTTCTTCTCTTCTTTCTTCTCCTCTTCAGCGTTCTCCTTTTGTTTCTCCTCTTCATTGTGATACAGAACCAAGCAGATGGTGAGGAAAACTGTGAGTTATTCATACTAGGAACACTGAAGATATTAAGTTGTGCTATGAATCTGTTTCCTCACCTTCAGCTTCCTCTTCCTCCTCATCCTTGTCTTCTACCTCTTCCTTCTTCACAGAGCAGTTAGAGTTGGAGTCCGAATCAGAGTCAGAGTCGCTCTCAGAGGCGCTGCCTTCATCGTCACTGTCTCCACTGCGCTTACGCTTTCTTCTCTGCTGGTAAATAAGGAGAAATATTTGATCAATAGCCATCTCTTGCTCAACCACGTATAATGATGGAAGCAAAACCAACCAACCTTCTTGGGTTCAGGCAGTTCCTCTTTGGCAGCTTGTTTCTCTACCTCCTCCTTCACATCCTCCCCTTCTCCCGCTGCAGCCCTTTCTGTGTTGGCAGAATCACTCTCCTCCTGTAGCAGACTTTACTGTCATCATCACAGCAACTATGAAATATTTATTTTACCATTGGCCAAGGCCGACAGAGAACAAAACACACCTTCTCATTCTTGTCTTTCTCTACTGAAGGTTTGCGGTCAATGTCCAAGGTTTTGAGATCTTCTCTCTTGGGAGGTTCACCTCCCCCAGAAGCAGATGCCAACTTCTCCCTCTCCTCTTCCTCTTCAGATGGCAAGTCCAAGATGCGAAGATCGTGATCTGTTCCTCCTTCCATCTTTATTACAGCTACAGGCAGAAAAAGGGGCATGGTTCAGGCTACATCTGAAGACTGCCTCTCTTATTTATTGTTAATAGTTGTTATTTTTAAATAAATAAAAAAATAAAGGCAATACAGACAAAAACAAAGACCGACTCCTTAATGTCAGCAGCAGTTTTTAGATTATTTTGGAGGCCCCACCTGCATCCAGAACTTTGATGATGGCTGGGGTCTGTTCAATGTCCAGGGAAACATTATCAAACCAGCTGTTGTCGATCAGGAACATGAAGACATTAAGACGGTTTTGCAGGGCACTCTGAGCCTCTGCTTTAAGTCGACTGGCCTCATCTGGATGATACTTGGACCTGAACCTGTGCCCAGAGTTAGGGTCCAAAAAAAAAAAGGTGGGGAGGGAATGACGGGGATTGGGATGAACGGGATGCAAAAGTTAGAGAACAAATACAAATTACATATCCACGTTGCACCTGTGGTGTCAAAAACTGCAATGATATTTCATTAATTTGCAAATTACAGAACAAACAAATCCAGATGTTTGAGCTGTTTGTTGAAAAAAAGATAAAAATGTCAAATGGAATTGAAATCTGCATAAAAATGTCCAAATTAAGATTTTGAAGTTTTTCTCTTGATTTGTATGGAGTAATTCTTGTGTGAGGCCATGTGTGCATGTTATGATTTTGTAATTATAACAACTAATTATTGCAAATGATTGGAAAGTTTGAGATTAACTCACCAAAAAAAAAAGGAAGAAACATAACAGAGAGATTATAAAATTAAGCACAAAATCAGAATTTCACATGAAAAATGTTTATCATTGAGTGGACTACAGTTACCTTTTGTTCTGCCAGTTTAATAACAAATAAATACAGAGAGGGGGGGTCTCTTCTTTAAAAATGCGCTCCACTTCACCGCAACAGTGTGTCTGTATACACACAAATTCGGTTTTGGGATTCGATTTGATCCAAATATAAAAAGAAAATAGCGTAGAAAAAAAGGCATAAAACAAGAAAAAAAAGATCTCCGTGCGCGGAAGGCTACTCGACTGTCTATCTAAAATTCCTGTTACTGTGTGTCTAAGAGCAACTGCATTGTGCGCAGTGCATGCCCTTGCTGTCTAAAACCGGTTCTTGCGATTCCACTTTTCATCTTCAAAAGAAACGTCGTCAACGTAGTAGTGGGAATGAAGGGAGGAAAAATGGGTTATGTCAAAACAGAACAATTTTACCTGCGAAATAAGTGCAATAAGCATTAACAGGCAATAAACAACTGTAAATCTTAGCAAGATTAAAACACCAAATAAGAAAATCAACCCAAACAACAAAAATTCTTGTGGCGAAAGTTACATCTAATTTGAACTAAAAATGTACTTAACTGAAATCTTTCAGTGGTGTGATTGTGGGTTGAATTTGTAAACATGTTTTTGTTGATTTAGGGCTGGTACACTATGTTTACTGTTGAATTACACTTTCTGCCTGACTCACGGGTTTAATAAGCACCTATGAACTCTGCCAATGTGTTACAACATATTTATAATCAAACAGAAGAATAAAAATGTGCACAAAGAGGGTCTCTGGGTTGATTTTCTTCTTTTATACATTCAATCATTAAAAATTAACTCTGACTGCAGACCTGGTCCTAGAGAATGGATGGAACTGCCTTTCAATGATTTAGCAGGAACATGAAACATTTTAAAAACATCAAATAGAGGAATTATAAGCTTATTAAGCTCATATTTGATTTTTTAGTCTTCACATTAATATGAATGCCTTCATGTCACATGATACACCCACTTCCAGAACCAGTCCTAAATATAACACTGACATTGGCCCAGACCAACAGCAGAGTTATATTTATTAAAAAAATAAATAAAAAAGCAACTATAATCAAAATAATAATGATAATGCAATAACAGCCAAAAGCGACTGTAGCTGTAAAAAGTTCAATAAACATGTAATATAATACCACTATGTTAAAACATACTTATTTTAATGATTGGGTCTTGATGATTGGGTCTAGTAAGTAACTAAGTAAGCAAAGCAACTGATAACGTACCACTCTTCATCTTTATGGGCCAAAAAGAAGTCCTGCATCTGCTGACGGCGGAAGTCAAGCTTGTATTCATTGTAGCGTTTGACTGCCTCAGTCTCATCCACAGAATCATCCAGGGAAATCAGGAACTCCTTAAAGGTCTTCATTATTGGAGGGGGAGGACCTAAGTCCATGTCATGAATGTTGCCAAGCCTAGATTCAAAGAGACATGTTCGTAAATAGTAGCTGCAACAAAGTATTTAACATAATACATAATTCACAAAGGCTCATTACATTTCTGTAACATTCTAGCAATTATGATTCCATCTCTCACCTCGCCTGAATGGGAATACCATGATGAGGCTGCATTAGGTGCAAGTCAGGGTGACCCCAGTGTTGTGGTGGGCCATAGCTGGGTCCTCCTCCCCCTCCTCCTCCCCCTCCACCATAACCCAAGTCATATCCTCCACGGTAGGGGTCTCCACCATGGTCATCCCTGCCAAGGGACAAACCAAAGATCTTAGGCACCAGGAGATAGCAAAAGTAAAGATCATGGAATAATATTGCTGCTAATCTCACCAGTCCCGTCTCATGCGTTTCTGCTGGGGGCTCATGTCATGTCTGGGTGGGGTGAATCTCTCCCTACGACCTCTGTCATAGTCCCGGTACTCTCCGCGGCTACGCCGTTCCCTGCCCCTATCCCACTCCCTGGCAAAGGAGATAGAAAATAGATTAAGACACAATCATATGTAACAAATATGAATCTCCATTACACTCAATGTGAGAGCATCAGAGAGACAGCAGCTGGTTGATGCTTGCAGGTTTCTTGGAGATGAAGAAGCTGCATAAGGCTCAACTCAATCCTGTTTTCGAAAAAATGATTATCCTAGTTTTTCCATAATGCTCCATCTTACCTCTCGTTCCAGTCATCTCTGCGTCTGTCTTCTCTTTCTCTTGAACGATCATAGTCACTTCTCTCGCGTCTGAATTTGTCCCTTCTCCTCCGATCGTACTCATCATCACTGTCCCCCATCTACATGAAGAGAGAAAGCCGAAATTAGGTTACAACGTTGCATGTTTGGATTATAAATAACCCGACTGAGAGGTCAATCACTAACACTGGCGCAGTAATGTTGCACGTAGGCTGCATGTAACCAAATAAAAATACCAGAAGAGAAAGAGTTACATGAAGAGAGACAGTAAAAGGTGAAGTTACCGCAGTGTGAGTTAGCAGGTAATGGTAACAAGCAGGTCTTTGTCTCGGATAACAGTTACTGACAAGACCCGAAATCCATTTTCTACAAAAACAATTTGGGTTTTAAATACTAGCGTATGTGTGAATACATGCATGGTTTCTTAAGTTCATATAAAGGAATTCTAATGTAGTTGTTGGGTGTTTTATTTGTTACCGAGACCGCTGTCTAATGTTAGCTAACATGCTAGCTACGTAAGCTAGCTAGAACATAAACCGCCAGGTTTCAGTCTGTCTTAATGCCGGAGAGCGGCTGTTTCGTAAATACGAAGGTGCTCGATGTTCCACCAGTTTAACCTCAGTCGATTAAAATGCACAAAATTAAAAGAAACATTGTAAAACCTTGTGAGATATTTGCTGGTCACATATATTCACATCCGTCTTGCTCTCCTTCGTCTCCTCCGTCTGTTCTCTGAAGTTCAGCGGTCGGTAAAACAATCACATCGCACATCAGCGCCACCAGCTGGTTTGGAGAGTCAATCACAGTTTCAACGCTTTCTGTTTTTTATTTACATCTCCCTTTGAGGGGTTAAAAAGTTGTGGAAAAATGCTTTATTTCACAAAGTCTGACAATATGATTTATTCTATATCAGCTTTACACTAAATAATATGCTGTTTAAAAGTGAAAATTGTTTTTTTTTTTTTTTGGCTCCACTATCCTATCGAATGTACAAATCCTGGATGTTGACATGGAAAATCAGAAACTTTAAACATTTTAGAATTTAAAATTGATCAGGCTGTTTTCTGAACAATTAGAAATGTATTGTAATTGTACTCTATTGTAAGTATTAAACCATAATTAAATTCAAAAAATGTAAACATTTAATTTTTTGCTTCTGGCTCTTCTGGCTCACTGCAGCACTGTCATGGCTTGCTGGGACATTTGCATGAGAAATGCATAATTTATGTTATTAATAAGAATGTGAAAACTTGAACCCACATTTACATGATCCAATATATTTCTTATCAGTTGATAACCCTGTTGAAGGGAAAATGTGGAGAAATGAAAAGTCATAGCAAGACTTGATATTTGAGCAATATTTTAATAGATATTCATGCTATTTTGCTTTTTTTTCATTAACCAATAATTTGCTAAGAACATCCCCTTTTAAGATTTTTCTTCGTCCTTCCTCTGAACCTTAACTGCTGCCTCATATAATCCAGGACTACACGTGGCCACAGTTGTGTAGTCTGAGCTTCATCCTCCATGATAAATGATTCTACTTGTTGTGCTTCATCTCTGGATCCAAAAGCAAAGTCTTCAGGTTCACTGTCGGCTTCCAGAGGACTGGAGATGAAAGGATAAGGACTATCCAAAAATCCCTGTGGACATAAAGACAATCAACCATTTACATGTTATGCAATGTTTTTTACACTTTATTGTAATCCAGATTTGTTTAATTTAAGAATATCGAAAGGCAGTGATCAAGTGAGACTTGAATTTTTTTAGCCTTTAACTTCTAAGAAGCTTAATTTATAATTGTCGATAATGTCTGTGTGACACATTGCATATTGCTTTCCAGCCCTTTAATTATTTAGGCTTTTGTGTAATAAAAAATCAGAGGTACAACACAAACACAGGTTCAGCATCAGACTATTTGATGAATTAAATTTCATCAAATAGAAATGGTGCAAATATTTAGTGCATCACTGAAGAGGTCGTTATGAATTGATTTAGCATCATTTAACAGTAGATAACTATAGATGTTTGTTTTTAATATAATATAATATAATATAATATAATATAATATAATATAATATAATATAATATAATATAATATAATATAATATAATATAATATAATATAATATAATATAATATAATATAATATAATATAATATAATATAATATAATATAATATAATGAACTATTCCTTGTACTTTACCTCATCGTAGTCTTTAGTAGTCTCTTTGCATTCCAGCTGCAAAAACAAAGATGCAGTCAAGAAAATCAAGACAGAGGTATATAATGGCAGTAATCTGGGCATCGTTCCTCTCAGCTGCATTTGGATGCAAAGAAAAGTCATATATTTGTAATATTTTCAAAATGCCGTGCACCAAAAGCAAGCTCAAGATTCCTCCGAAGAAACACCTTTATAGGTTCTTTTGCACTTTTAGACGTTGACTTATGTGACATCATGTCACTGTGCCACCATATTTATTACTTAGCTTGTATGGAATAAATTTAAGGAAACACAAAGGTCCCACACGTCATAATCCAGCCTATTGTTAACCAACGCACAGCTGCCCTCCATGTGATTCATTCAACTGAAATATCAATTGACTTTTCTTCAAAGCAGCAGGGGGAGTTGTTAAAGGCTCATGAAATGTAGAATCTGAAAAGACATGGAGCTTGTTAGGGAGGATTAAATGGACTAAATTCATCTCTTATATGAAGTCTTCATCAATGACCATTACACTCAAAGGCAGGCAACTTCTTATGGACCATATCAGCTAAAGCAGCTCTGAAAAGATACAAGTCAACGATATAACTTGTTTTTCTTCTGATCTACAATTACTCCATTAATTCTAAATACATTTCGTTATATATTAAGGGTATTTCTTAGGTAGCAATGACTCACCATTAGTAATATTAGTCTAATATACTGGTTTAATATAGGTAATAAGTAAATACTGTAATCAGGATGTGACAAACCAACCACGTAAGTATCCTTACATGGTATACAGATATTTTGTCATTGTGTTGAGTTTGATTGAACCTGAAAGATCCTTAAGTCAGCAGGATGTTGCTGCTCAGACATATTGTGACGCTCATGCCAATAGGATCAAAGACCATAAATTAATTACTAAGCTTCTCAGCTCCTAAGTGAGCTGAGAAGCTTAGTCTTTTCATTGTCATTAGTAAAAAAACACATGTGCTTAATTATGGCTCAACACGCTAGGGACCGAATGTGAACGAAGGACTGAACCTGCATCTATGAAATATTTTGACTCTTTATGGTCATTTATCAACAACAGAACATTCATTCATCAGGACATGTAGCTAAACAACACTATGCTCATACATACATTCAGTTCTGTTGCTCTTTCACCACAACTTCAGTGATCGAGGGCTTATATTTCATGTATATTTTTATTTCACATGATATATTCTGACCAGGTTTGGTTTATTTTTGCTTTGATATTTATCTTTAAACATACAAAAATGACAGAGACACAGGGTGTGTATAAGTATACCAGTTTGTTTTATTATAAAGATTATCATGTATGTCAATAAGCCTTCATAAGGAACGGAACTTCATAAATTGGACTGAAGTTGGCACCACAGTCCAACTTCCACGTCATTTAATTACACATTAAATGCATCTGTCCACAGACTGTGTTTAAACATCCTACAGTTTCTCAACCCTGCTTTATACATGAAAATTACACTTGACACTGTACATTAATTATTAAAGTCTGATCAACTAGGCACATTCTAAAAGAAGATGGAAAAATTAGGATTTGGATTTTATATATATTTTTTCTTCCATTTGTTTCATTAAAGAGTCTCTGAAATTGAGACATAAAAAGCAAAAAAAAAAAAAAAAAAGGTACAGTATGATGTGAGATCTGAAGCACACTGCAAATACAGGAAAACAGCTGTTCTATTTTATAATACAGATTATTGCCAACAAATCCCAATTAAAACTCAATAGTACTGAGTCTTTTAATCAATCTGCATTAAATATAAAGATGGAATGTTTGGATTTTACAGTCCCACTGATTCCCCAAACACAGAAACACACCTCAGACACAGAGTTTATATACAAAATGTGCTGTGTTTCCTCTATTTGGCATTTAATCTGATGTAGTGCACAGATAAATTAATGATTTTCTTTTTTCTCTGACCACAGTGAAGCACGATTAAAAATGAGTAAAGAGTAAACATCTCAGCAAATAGAGAGTGTGAGCAAATGTTTACAGTACTTATTTAGAAAATTTCCACACCCTGTAAAGTTATTAAAAAAATTAAAAACAAAAATTCCAGTTGTAAATGTATGATCTTTGATCAACACAGAAACAGAACATTTACTTGAAGCAGGAAAACAGCTTTGCTGAGACAACTTATTAAAGTTGTGTTGTGCTCTTTATGTCAATCAACAGCACCAATTAAACTCAGGTTATTTTAGAAAGTAGAGGAAGAAACCAGTTCTATCTCATTTGACAGTGGGTGAGCAAATTTTAAGGTGCAAGTCAAGCACGACAACACTGGCTATCTGCATCATAACTGGCAACAAACGTGAGAACAAAGGTTTTTTATCTTACCTGTTTGTCACTAGAAGACAAATGTGGAACTTTTTAAGACCGAGAAACAAGACCAAAGCTTTCTACCCAGAAATGTTAAATACAGCCAAAGGAGTGTGAATCTTATCCCTTCAATTTCCAAAAGATTTTTCATTTAACATAAACATGTACATCAAGGCCAATGTAAGGCAAATCTTTTTAAACTCTCAACGACACCTCAAAGGTCCGACAATTTAACGTTGACTCAGTAACAGTCTATTATGTGTAAAAACAGAAACTAATTTATCAAATATCTATGAATCTGTATTTTACTCGAACAACTAAAATAATCTATCAGATCTAAACCTATTCCTTCTCACTGCTTTTCATTTACAGTCCCCGCCGATCTATAACACGACGCTACTCACCTGAGTTTGTTCAATTTAACAAACTGGATAAAGCTAAAAATATTTCTTTCTTAAACTGACCACACAGTAGTATGAGTAATAATGTAAAACCAGCAGAAATGTGTAACATCATTGCAAAATGCTATTATAGGGTAATATAAGGTAGTGTAGAATTTGAATAAAATTTGACATTTCAAAAAACTGAAATGTAGCTTTAAAACATTTAAAAGGAAGAGAAAGAAATTTTTAAAAAGGAAATTAAAATGAAAACATCTCCCCTCCTCTACTTGCACATTATATTTTTTTGTTTGTTAAGAAACCACTCAAAGTTGTTTAAAAGGACAGATAGAAAACAGTTACGATTAAGACAACAGTTTCCAAACTGCACTAACCCAAAAGATCCACTTCAAGTGTGAGCACTAAATTCATTCTGATTGGCTACACCGGCTTCGTCTTGTTGGCCTGTTTGTTTTGTGCAGCACTGGTGGTTAGGCCATGGGCTGTGGTCAAGTTATGAATTATAACATGCATTAAAAAAGGAGGTCTACGGGTAAATAGGAGCACTGGAGTGAATGTGTGTACAGAAGTGGCTTGATGCCTAGAGTTGGGATTCTGATAAAACAGATTAACGCAGGTGCTGCATGTGCTTTGACACTAAACAGTAGACCTCCTCTGGTTAATAGATAAAGGTTTCTGTAACAATCAACAAAGGTTGGAAGAATCCAAAGTGCCAGTTATCAACAAATCTGCAATTTTTAAGTGCAGTGTGATAACAGCACCCTGGATAACAGAAAACCCTGCTCCCAATTATTAAACAAAAAAAAAGGGAAAACAAAAAATCTCACTGCAGCCCAGTTCTGGTCTTCAAACATCCACTCTATTCCTACCAATGAGCTGGGCAGTGTCATCATCGGAGTGGTGCCCGTCATCTCCTGTGTCATCATCACTGTCTGAGTCACTGTCCTCTTGAGGGGAGTAGTAGCCTTCATAACCCAGGATGGGAGAGTCGCAGTGTGCAGGGGAGGCGAGGCACTGGGCAGTAGTGGTGGTGGTGGTAGCTGAATAGACCCCTGGGCTCCCTGAGGGAGACCCCGGGTTGGAGGGTCGAAGCAGAGGAGTGCGCTCCGTATCTGCTTCGCCCTCTGTACCTTCTTCCTCCCTGCGTCCTCCATTGTCCTCCTCAGAGTCGGACTCAGAGTGCTCTGGGTTGTTCCGAGTGACGCGCTGTTTGCACACAGGACACGTCTTCTTGGTCTGTGTGAGCCACGGGTCTACACACTTGCAGTGGTAGGCTGGAAAGCAAGAAGAGAAAAATGTCAGTGTTACTTTGTGAACACTTTGATCCAGTGGAGAGAAATATTGTTCTTCTGACAATAGTTTGACATACAGATATTGACTTGCAAAGGATACTTTGAGTTTAACTAGTGTAAAACCTTATGGCTGCAAATTTGGTAGATGGTGGTTGAGGTATTTTCTCGATCGACCTTAACATGCAAAAACATCATCAATATAACACATCAAATATTTACCATGGGAACAAGGCAAAACTCGCAGCTTGTCTCCTTCTTCATACTCATCCAGACATATTGCACACAGGTCATAGTCATCCCCTGAAAGAAGGAAAACAACTTATCAACTTCATTCATTAAAATTAAAGTGAATTAATACCTATTTGAACTTATCAGCTATTTTTGTTTTTTTATTTTTATAATTGGTTCTCAATGTTTTTAGAAGTAACATCTGGCAACATGATGTGTCAATGAAAGTCTTCTTACCTTTACTGAACCTGTGGGTTGGAATCCGCTTTAGCTGTTCCTTGGACAAACGATTTTTCCTCAGCCTTTTTCTGTACCGCACACATCGAACAATCTGAAAAATACAAAAAGACCATTACAGTCATTATTCAAGGCTGGATTTGTTTTTGTAATATTGTATGATACCAGGCACAGAAAATTAGTCAGTGAAATACACAAGGAAAAAATAAGGTGGCTCCAGTTTGGCTGGATTACTATCCAGTCACTATTTAGCAATATAAAGCTCACCTTTGCTACCCAAGCTCCAAATAATACTTATGCAAATGCTCTCACAGTAGCCCTTTTAAAGTCAACAGTTTGGGACTTTTACATATAAATAAACATCCTTTACACTGAAAGTCTTCCAAACAAGTTCACACAAAGCAGATTCAGCGCAAGGCTAATCTCCATGTAGTTTGCATTTTATCAGAGTTTTAAATCTCTTGCGCATGGTACTCATTGCTACTGCTAAGTTTTGCATCAACTATTTCATCAAATGTAACATCTTATGGTCTCGATTTTACTCTGTGAAGGGTCTGTGGCAGAAAAGTAAGTGTTCAGAAGAAGTAAGTGTCAGAAAACAAAGTGATGGACAAAAACCGATTTACCACTGCTATGTTTTTTCCTTAATGGACAGCACTAAAACAAGTGTTAAGAAAAAAATGCGCTTCATACTGAATCAAACCCCAACATACAAACTTACCAAGATGACACTCATCACAAGAATGATCATGCCAACTACTCCGGTGAAGGGAATAAGGTAGTATGATAGAGGAAAAGCAAACTCTGGCCTTAGGATCACAAAGGCCCTGCAGGTGAAGAAAATAAATAAAGTGCAAATCAATCAGATCAGTGTTTAGTTAAAAAAAAAAAAAAGACTTCAGATATGCTTTTCTAAAATTCTCAAATGTTTTTATTTACCTTGGGTCTGGAATTACAAATGTCCTGAGAACTTCGGAGGCATAGTAGCTGGTGAAGACCGAAGGGATTTCAATCTCTTCAGCAATAGTTTCTGGAAAATAGACACAGCAGCAGCACAGCAAGATTTAAAGTTGAGGCCTTTTTGTAAGATGGTGAAAGTGTGCACAAATTGAAATTCTGCACATTTCATTAAGACAACGAAGAATTACCGTTGCTGTAGTTCATATTGAGCAGAGTGTCTGAATACATGTTATGAACGATTGCTGCATCAAACCCAGCTCGCTGTGCGTTCAAAATCTGAAAACAAAATCCACGCATTAGACCACTTTGCTTTACTACAATATATTCGCCGTCACTCATACACTTACTAACCTTTATGTCAAAATTGCAGTCATAGCGTCTGATGAGAGCAACAAATTTCGTGATGTTGGCATCATAAGAAGGTGGCAGTGGCGGAGGGGGATCCATTGTTGTGCAGCCATTAAGTGGATGGGATGCCACCACAAATCCCTTTAAAACAAAGAAGAAAAAGCATGATTTAAAAGAAACTGACTGGATTTTTTCTGCATGCAATATTTGTGTAATAATCTGCTCTCACAATTAGTCCACCCTTAGGAAATGGAGCTCCAAACATGGCAGGTAGGTCGTCAAACAAAGAGGTTGTATTGCTATAATGCTGCCAAAGCAAAGATACATAGTGTAAGAACTGGCATAGTTTTCAGGAGAATTAAAGGAATCATGTTTTCAAGTTTAACATTATCAAGCCCCATGAGCTGAATTTCTTCGATTACTTACGGCATAGATATACGCATGAGTGGGTGATGGCAGTAGTAGGCTGCAGAAAACCAGTATAGGGATATTCAATCGAGCTCTCACACAGTCCATACCAAGGTGCACCATTCTTGGTTGCTTACAGTGGCTTTAAACTGTGAAAACAACCATAAAAACATAATCAGGAGTAAGTAATCAGTCACGACCAGAGGTGAAAAGATTCAGATCTCTGGCTGAAGCTGATCATGCAGCTTACAGATTACAAGGTTTTTACAAGCAAAAGAATACATAAGACAAAGTGGAAAAGTCCATCAGTATTGTTTTTTCTTGATGCCAACATCTTATGTTTTACTCGTTAAATCAGCTCCTTAATGATCACGTGGTCCCGAAAATCCTTGTATTTCTCCAGCTAAATCCAGTTGTTTTGTATCGTGTGTTATGTTTTTGCCAATATTTCCACATCAACATCACCCTATTTTACTTTTTAAGTTCCTGAAATTATATAGACATTAGTTAAACAAACTAAAACAAACAACAACCAATATACAATACAAGTGTATGTGCAAGCCATGTTGTGAACACATTTTTCAAAATGCTATTTCTGTTTCTTACATTTTTGGTTAAACATAATAATATGCCCCACCCATCTTCAATGTTTCCTCATGGT
Source organism: Polydactylus sextarius (assembly GCA_016801845.1). Taxonomy (NCBI): domain Eukaryota; kingdom Metazoa; phylum Chordata; class Actinopteri; family Polynemidae; genus Polydactylus; species Polydactylus sextarius. The sequence goes on from CM028914.1 coordinate 15,316,826, forward strand.
TTTTACATGGAGTACGTTGTCTTACAAGAGGCAGCGACATTTGAAAGCTTTGCTCTGGTTTTAGTATAAAAGAATTGTTCACAAAAACTTTTAGCAAACATTAGCAGTTCCTTGCAAGTTTTACTTTTGCCCCCAGTGCTACTACTCTATTTATTTTGAATCCAAGTATTGACTGGTAAAATCTATAGCTCAGTTCCAAAGTATTCACCGGCCGGTTTAGATATCTCATCCATAGCTCTGTGTTCAAACACCAAACTTACTAGCTCTTTTCCTATACTTTTACATTTGTCAGTTTTATTTTTAAATGTTCAAAGCATTATTAACAAATGTGTTACAACCGCAGGCTGTTTTTGTATGTGTGACAATCAAATGTATACTTGATAGATAGGTTTAAGAACTGAATATAACTGAATGTGTATGTATATATATATATATATATATATATATATATATATACATACACACACACACACACACACAGACGTGACAAACTCTTATTCGTTGGCAGTAGATAGACACAACTAAATACCTTATATAAACATACTGACAGCATATAAACATGCTGAAAAGCACTAGTTTTCATCGACTTGACACTTTTTGTTGTTTATCTTACAGACAGAATGCGCTGTTGTTTCTGTCGCAATGAACTATGTCGTCCATGTTTTCCTATCACTTCCTGGGCGACAACAATATTTACCTCCTTTAATATAACATATGTTAAATTGGACGGCACACAATGGTCACATTGGCATTAGTGTTAGTTGTTACTTCAGCTACTGTTTGTGATTCGTGTAAAAAAAAAAAAGTGTAAATCTTATCTGGAGTAGCTGGTGTCGTTAGCTACATACCTTAGGATCTTGCTAATATCCGCACAAGTGAACGTCGTGTTCTCAGGTTATTTCACTCGTCTCACTTTAGTTTCCTCACATGTCACCGTGTCAAACTGATTTAAAAAAAACTGTGTTTACTCTATATGTCGACAATCCTACGAATTAACAACAAAAACAAAAATAAACGACGAGGAGGATTATCGTTGCTTGGCTGACATTTGGCTATTGTTAGCAATTGTTAGGTAACAGTTACGATAAGTAGTCACTGACAGATTACTCTGTGTCTTCTTAGCTGTTCGTATACATTGTTTTATACGTCTTGAGTAAGATATGTTTGTCGACCGTCAATGAGACTCTACGCCTGTGTGATAATTTCCTCAACTTGCGGTGGCTCTCAGCTGCTAGGAATGTTTGTTATTGCTCTCTAGCTCCCGAGCTTCTTCTTCATGTAGAGAAACACAGGTAGACTCCGCAGCACTGGAACCCACAGCGCCCCCAGCGGACGCAGCAACAATAACTGTGTTCGTGCCGTGCAGTGCACGTCCCTGGCCCTCCGTGGCTGTATATGTGAAAAAAAAAAAAAAAACTAATTCGATCCAAATAAAGTGCTTACTGGAAAGTATTATGTCATATGACATCTGTAAGCCTGTACTTCACACACAGCTTCTACAGACACGCAGAGAAAATAGTAAAATGTTCGGGAAGATAAGTCGCTTTGCATTCAGAAGAGAAGATTTTAATCAGTCATGCTCATGGCTAAAGACCAGCTTGGGCATATCAGTTGCAAAGAGATTAGCATCCTACACAAAATTTTCACTGGGGCCATGAAATTAGCTTTATTAGGTTTTAGTAAGAATGGAAGTGAACTGTGGCTAATACATTAATGTCCACCAGAGTGCGACAGAGTGAGAGATGACAGATGACAATTTATGAAACCAGACATCAGGCCGTGGTTTCTTTAACACTGCCCTCCAGTGGTAGGATTACTGTACTGTCACATGCAATGCTTCCACTGTTGTCACCATTGAACAAATGATAGGTCATCTAACAGGACAAATGCATACCGTACTTAGCAGTGTAATAGCTGCAGATCAATACATTAAATGTAAGAATCTAGAGAACTGTTCTGAGGGTACTAAAGTCAAAAGGTGCAAATTCAAACTTACATATTTACAGTGAACATTTCTATTTTCAACATTTAGATAATGCCACTTATTTGCAGCAGCAATGCTAGGCTAGTGAGCAGATTGTGAAACTATTCTTTTGTAGGTCATTATTGCCAGTATACTTCCTTTCACTGAGGTAGCAATAAAATAAAAAGACCTCCTGCAGTAACAGAGCCAACACAGCTAATCCATAATAAGAGTCCGCAGCTGTTCAAGACTGGGAAAAAGTATCCATAAAAATGTTTAAATGTATCTATATATTTTGTTCAATGTTTTTGCCTTGTAGGATAATGGCAATAAAGGATGAAGGCAAATGGAAGCTGAGAGCGCTGGCAGAATCTTTGTACAACTCGCTGGTCTTTCCATAATGTAAATCAGGTAACCTGTGGCATAATCCCTGTACTGCCATCGTCAAAACCTAACCCTCACTGCAAGACATCTTTAATACCTGCTGCCGTAATTACTATTTTATGAGTTACATGATGAGTCAGTGTCTCATCTATTTTGTGAGTCTCTGTACACCTTTTCTTTATGAACTAGAGATTAACACTAAGCTAATTTTGGAGCATTCGTTTTGGGGATTGCAATATGTACATATCTTTTAGCCTTTTAAAAAAAAAAAAAAAAAAAGACAACAATGCTTTTCACAGAGAACTAACGCTGTCTCAGTAAGTAAACAAGAAGCCTATAACAGCTGTCAGAGACTGCAGTGGTCATTACATATCATCAAAGTGTAAGACTGATCAAATGACATTTACAAGTTAGAACTATAAGGTAGGGACCAGAGATACTCTGGTTAGGACTGATGGAGAGCCTAAGCCACGGACCATCTACTTCCTGCCCATGGGTTCTATGCTGATAAAAATTGTAAAAAGAGAGTCTATGAATAGATAAACAAATATTTTCTGGTCCCGTTTGAAATGTGCCATGTTTTTTACAAATGATGTTTGTGAAATTTAATTATTATTTAAACACATGTCAGTGTGAATTGACACGGAGAGAGCACTGTTTTGTGACAGGCAGAAAATGCTATTTTAGAATTTGTGTGAGACCACGTAGAGGACTACAACGCTCATTTCGCTAAATTTGCGTCACCATCAAACTGTCAGCTAACGTTATCTTAACAGCTAGCTACGCAACCTAGAAACATATCTCACGTTCTATCCACTTACTCCTCCTCTCTTTAGCCGGGAAGAGAGGAAGAAAGAAATTTAGTGAAAAGTTTGCAAGGAGAAATTCTGACGTGACGTCACAACAGGAAGCTTCTTTAGCGTATTTTTGCCAGAATGTTTGATTTGTATTGACCTTGTAATGCTGGAATTTATTTTTTTAAAAAAAGCTTCTTCAGTGTATTCGGCAGCTTGTTCACTTTGGTTGCTTTCGGTGTGAAGGCACAGTAAGTCACTTCATATAAAAAATTAATAAATCAATTGATAATTTTACCATCCAAGCCACTTTTTAATGGGTAGTCCCTGAATTGGCAGAAGTTCTTTGTTTCCTTACAATATCAAAGACTAATCTTTGGACATCTTTTGCCTGCTCCCAAATGTCCACCAACAGGCCTCTTGCCTCTGGGAATCACTATTGCATCATTTGATATTCACTAGAGTCCATTAGACCAGAGCAGACTCCCCACTGAAGACTCTGATCCCAAAAGCAGACCTCGACCCACAACGATGTGATTGTAATATGATGAAGATGAAATTGATCAATAATAACTGATCATAACTGATTAACTTTTGAACAAATACAAAAAGAAATATAAATTAATTAAATGCACACAGACTCTGATGGCTATAACATAGTCATTCAACCATTTTTTTCAGCAGGACCCTGATTAGATGTAGGAATTTCACCCTGAGGATATTTCTCAAATTTTCAAGGATGAACTGCATATATATATCTATATATATATATATATATATAGATATATATAGTGATCACATTAAGAAACAATTATGGGTTGAAACCAAGTATGAAATCAGAGTAGTGAAATCAGAAACATGCAGATGTATAGCCAACAAAATTTATGAAAATCTAAGGGATGTCAACCTAAATTATGGCAAATCCATAATTTGAGATAAAAATCGTTGTGTTCTAACAAGTAATGCAAAATTACACAAAGAAGTACAAACAAGCAAAGATGTTTCATGTAATATTTTACTCCACCTAAGCCATATGAGTTGCATTAAAAAGAGCAAAAACTACTTAGTTAATAGTTGAACATTACATTTAATGTTACATTTAACATACTGAAGTCTACAGAGTTAAAAGCCAAATATGATCCTTCACATCAGTGTCTTCCATCTGTGTTATCATCTGTGATGCTGAAAGACATTTTCAGGACGTGCTCCCAATTCAGTTCTCATAGAAAATGAGACACGCAACACCTAGGGACAAAAAAGACATAATGTATAATGATATCCATTGGAAAATAAATATTCAGAATATATTCATATATTGCATCAAGGTATCTTAACTTACAAGAAGCCTTTCCCACAGCCCAGAGGTCCAAAGAACAGTTCTGTTGGGAGGCAAACTTTTCTACACACTCCACTTAGACTGGGGCAAGACCACGGAAAGGAGGCAGCCTCATTTTCTACAACTGTAATCACAGATGGAAAACATCAGCTATGTTTAAGGTAAAAAAAAAAATCTTGTTGCTGTAATAATTCAAAGAAAAACAAATTAAAATATACATTTGAGCTTCAAAAATATTATAGCATCAGACTTACCATTAAGCAGTAAGACAACTAAGAGCGCCAAAACAGCCACACGATAAGACATTTTTGCATCTGAAAATGTTGCTCCAAAATGAAGATTAGACCCAAAACTGTTTATATTTTAGTCAAATGGGAGGAGTGAAAGTAATAAGTTGCAGCACATTGGTCACTAGGCTTTATATTAGGGAATTATAGGCATCCCTGAGAGAACATGCTTTTCTTAATCACATTTATGAAAACAACATCACTATAGCCAAGTGTTGTCATGAGACCAGAGGAACATTCCCAAGAAACTGCTCTTTTCAGCTAATTTAAAACACATGCATGTCCTTAACCTTTGCTACTTTCTGAGTCTGAGAGCAGAAGCTCAGAAGCCAATTTTTTCTGTTTTTTTTTTTTTTTTTGTTTTTGTTTTTTTTTTGTTTTTTTACTGGATCACAAATATAGTAATTGCTTATTTGTAATTAAATCACATTATGCCATCTTATGTTGTTTGATTGATGAGCATTTTATTTAGAAATTACAATGCCCCTATCACAAAAACAATGTGCTTTTTGTGATAAAGGTACTAGTATGAATTAGTTTGTGTCTGCGTATCTGGATGGGACATCCAAAGGCAAATAGATCTCAGGTGACAGTCCTGACAAACAAGGAGTAAAACTAATAAAGTTACTGTGTGTTGGTAGCATTCCTTTTTAAAAGAGAAATTGTTTAATTCCCTACGTTAGGGAGCGAAAGAGAGAGACTTGTGACAGCCAAGGCAAATATCCAAGCCTTATTACTGTCATTTTCTTATTAAGAGTCTTAACTTATGTACTGTAATAGTCTATTTTTTTCAAAGGAGAAAGCAGCAGAAAAAGTGGAGATCAATATCAAAATAAGAATCAAAACTCTTTTATTTCCATCAGCATTTGCATGTTGTTTAAGTTAATGAAAACAAATTAATCACAAGACTTAATAGAATAGAATAGAATAGAATAGAATAGAATAGAATAGAATAGAATAGAATAGAATAGAATAGAATAGAATAGAATAGAATAGAATGCCTTTACTTGTCATTCTATTTTTACAATGGCATTAAAAGCAACTCCTTCTTCAGTGCAAACATGTATATATAGTATAACCACATAAGCAGAATGAGTAATAATGCAAAAACATATAAAACATATAGAGTATAAAAAGTATTAAGAAGGGAGGGAGTTGCACAATTCTGAGAGCTTTATATGCAAAAGAATAAATATACAGGTTGAATATAAAGTGTGATGACCAGGACCAGATCTCAGCTCTGTCAATGAAGATACCATTATGCTCACAAAGGACTTCCTCTAATAGAAAATGAAGGTAAAGCAGTATATCAACTCTAATTAGTGTCTTTCTGATGAAGAATATGCCATTTGTGACCAATGGATCTTCTTCACAATATCAAAATAAGCTGTATTAAAAATATATGTATTTATAAATGAAATAAATGGTGAATATAAGCCAATTTGCCGAATGCCCGAACAAAATACAGCTGTGAATAGCATTAGGCTCTGAGGTTACAGAGGTCACAACTCCTTGGACACTGTTTCAACAATGTTACATCATTGTTGTTCTCCAGTAGGGAATTCATTACTGTGTTTCTCTCATCTCTGTCTCTATTCTCCAGGTGATGTCCAGAGAAGTCTCACCTGTGGCAAAACAGTGGTGTCTAATTGCTGCCTGGAGGAATGAAAACATGAATTGGACTAATGACTTTTAATGAGTGTGTTTATCCATTTATGGCTTACATCACTGGTGCTTGATCAGGTGTGGTAGTTTTTGCAGGTAACCCCATAAACTGGCAACCCATTACATTAAGGTGTAAGTCACAGAGAAGCATCTAAAATTTATGAGAAATTGTAATGATTGATGATTATTAATTTATTTTCAACACAAGTTTATGACAATAAGGATTACAGAGTGACCCCCACCCATGCATTGTCTATACCACTTATTGAATAATTTACAGTCAATATCAGGGAGAACATGAAAACTCCACACAGGAAGGCCCCAATGTTCAAAGACAGAAACTTCTTAATGTGAGGTGCCAGTATTAACAACTGCACTATCATGCCACCCTGAGCTCACTTCCATCAGGATACAAATCATGAAAGGATGAAACTAATGACTCAGATCAACTTTCTATTTATGTGCAGTGACTCTTACTCTAAGAAGTCAAGCGGACTGAAACCATGTCCCCCACAGTACAACAGAGCCACTGGATTGTCTCACTGTAGAGGTCAAGCACTCAAGCTTGTATCACTCTCTTTTCTCTTCATTTACACACCTGACAAGAATATTGAGAAGTGTAATTCATCCCATCATATCACTAGCACCTATGGCATTTACACTGTTCTGAAGGGCTTTGTATTGAGGGATTTATACACTGCAACAACGTTATGATCATTATGGACGGACTGTTGGATTTTAACTGCTAAATTATATAATTTAACTTCCTGCTGGAAGTAGCCATCAGGAGATGGGTACACTGTGGTTATAAAGGGAAGGACTTGGTCAGCAACAATACTCAGGTAGGCTGTGGCATTGCCACGATGCTCAATCGGTACTAAGGGGCCCAAAGAGTGCCAAGAAAATATCCCCCACACCATTACACCACCACCACCAGTCTGAACCGCTGATACAAGGCAGGATGGATCCATGCTTCCATGTTGTTGATGCCAAATTCTGACCCTACCATCCAAATTTTGCAGCAGAAATCGAGACTCATCATACCAGGCAACATTTTTCCAATCTTCTATTGTCCAATTTCGGTGAGCCTGTGAGAATTGTAGCCTCAGTTTCCTGTTCTTAGCTGACAGGAGTGGCACCCGGTGTGGTCTTCTGCTGCTGTAGCCCATTTGCCTCAAGGTTCGACATGTTGTGCGTTCAGAGATGCTCTTCTGCATACCTTGGTTGTAACGAGTGGTTATTTGAGTTACTGTTGTCTTTCTATCAGCTTGAACCAGTCTGGCCATTCTCCTTTGACCTCTGGCATCAACAAGGCATTTTCGCCCACAGAAGTGCCGCTCACTGGATATTTTCTCTTTTTCAGACCATTTTCTGTGAACCCTAGAGATGGTTGTGTGTGAAAATCCCAGGAGATCAGCAGTTTCTGAAATACTCAGACCAGCCCGTCTGGCACTAACAACCATGCCACTTTCAAAGTCACTTAAATCACCTTTCTTCCCCATTCTGATGCTCGGTTTGAACTGCAGCAGATCGTCTTGACCATGTCCACGTGTCTAAATGCATTGAGTTGCTGCCATGTGATTGGCTGATTAGAAATTTGCGTTAAGAAGCAGTTGGACAGGTGTGCCTAATAAAGTGGCCGGTGAGTGTATATATAAATGAAATAATGTACGGTAAATATAGTGAATAAAGTGAATTTGATGACTCAAAATTTGATGAGACAAAAATAAATGCCCGAACAAAATACAGCTGTGAATAGCATTAGGCTCTGAGGTTACAGAGGTCACAACTCCTTGGACACTGTTTCAACAATGTTACATCATTGTTGTTCTCCAGTAGGGAATTCATTACTGTGTTTCTCTTATCTCTGTCTCTATTCTCCAGGTGATGTCCAGAGAAGTCTCACCTGTGGCAAAACAGTGGTGTCTAATTGTTGCCTGGAGGAATGGAAACATGAATTGGACTAATGACTTTTAATGAGTGTGTTTATCCATTTATGGCTTACATCACTGGTGCTTGATCAGTTGTGGTAGTTTTTGCAGGTAACCCCATAAATGGGCATCTAAATACATTAAGGTGTAAGTCACAGAGAAGCATCTAAAATTTATGAGAAATTGTAATAATTGAAGACTATTAATTTATTTTCAGCACAAGTTTATGATAATAAGCATTACAGAGTGCTGATCCTAGAAAATATTCTCCAATGAGTCACTTTCACCCTTTCACAGCCTCATATGGGCGAGCACTGTCATTCTGGAAAAGCCTCCTCCCACTCATCCATTATCTATACCACTTACTGAGTAATCTACAGCAATTTACATTTCAAATTTGCAATTTGAAATGTAATGAAATCAATCTGGATACACCATTAGAATGTCTGGCTTTAAATGTTATATTATCCACCAAGATGAACTTTAACATTGAAGCATTGTATAATCCACCATCACATGATGTTTCATTTTATGATGACTTGGAAAAACTCTTTAAACATGTAAATAGCCACACAGAATCAATTTTTCTTGGGGATTTTAACATTAACTGGTCAGAGAAAAGTTTTAGTTTTGACTTTTAGAGCATTACATGGACAAGCCCCAAAATATATTTGTGATCTTTTAACTCCATATTGCTCAGGACGATCACTGAGGTTGTCAGGTCAGAACCTCTTGGTAGTGCCCAAAACACGCTACAAAACTAGAGGCGACTGTGCCTTCCAGTCGGTCGCTCTCGGTTGTGGAACGCTCTACCAGCGTCTCTACGTCTCTTTTAAAAAAAACAACTAAAGACACTATTATTTAGACAAGCTTTTAGTTGACTAGATGCCTTGGTTAAATTGTTTCATTGGTACATTTTTATATTGTTTTATTTCAATAAGCTTTTAGTTGACAGTCTTTTTGTTTGTTTATATTATTTTTAGATATGTTTTAAATTGTCATGTTATGTTATGTAATTTATATTGTCTTTTTTTTGTAATGCACTTTGTGATTTTTATCTGTGAAAGTGCTATATAAAGCTTTTCTTTTAGTTGACTTGACAGTTTTATTAAGCTCTCGCAAAACCCCTTTTGGCCAGTTATGTTTTTCAGTGATAGGGACCCAATTCTGGAATGATTTACCAACTGAAATAAAAAACAAAAACCGAACTTAAAACATTATTTTGAAAGATAATCATTGAGACAGGCCATATACACAAGTGCTTACACATATACACTTTGTTTGTTTTTTGTACAATGTATTGTCTGTGCTAGGCGTCTGGCTGTTCATGCATGGCTATCAGGGCTCGCCCTGTGGAGTGGGATCTGGGTATGAGAGCTAAACACGACCTGGGCCCCCCAATGTTGGGGTGGGTATGGGTGGGCATGTGTGGGCAGCTGGGTGTCTGGGGTTTATGTTGTTGTGTGATATGCTGGATTTGTATATTTTTATGTTATATGTGATGTTTTTATGTTACATGTTTATATGATGTATAGCCTAAACTGCAAATTAGCCACTTGGCTAGAAACCTTTTGTGTACCACATGTACACATATTGTCATGGCATTGACCATTATGTTTCTCCACAAAAGTTTTTTTTTTTTTTTTTACTTTTGTAACCTGTCTGTATACTAGCCATTCACATTTAAATCTGTTGTAAAATTAGATTCTAAATTAGTATCAGCCAGTTGTTCTGTCTTTTCCTCACAGAAGAACTTTTTTCAGATATATTTTTATCTAATCGAAACACATTTTTTTCACAAGACTTAACTTTGGTAACTATAGTAATAGTAGACAACATTACCAAACAAAATCACCCGAGTGACATCAGCACAACACTACTCTATCTCAAGAAATGTTAAAAGGCTGTTTAAGTTTGAGCACCACACTTCACTTCACGGAGACGACGACAACACAGGTGAGATGTTAAATGTGTTTGTCTGTATCCTGTAACCTGGGAGTTAAATCCAAGCAACTCTTACAATGATGTTGATTTTTAAAGCATCATCATCATCATAGAGTTGGAGTTGCTCCCAGAATTCCAACTTATCTGTGACATGTTTACCTGCAAAACAACGAGATTTTCAAAAACATCATTTAAGCATTGGAGAAATACCACCAGCAGCTAGACAGCTAGTCTACTACCAGTAGAATTTAAATTTTCAGAGATTTGAGTTTTGTCTGGTGAGTTCCAGTTTTGTCCATTTATTATTGCCTAGTCATTGATAGCTTGAGTGTATTTACTATTCTAGTGAAATTGACTATTATTAACTGTCTATACAATATTTATGTACCACTGTAGCAAGAAGATTCTGGGTATAATTCTCAGATAAAGCCCGGAGTCAGGGTTAGGTTGCTCTGATTTCCTCCCACAGTTCAAAAGCATTTATTAGGGGACCCTGAGTCCAGAATAAAGCTGTAGAAGATATCATACTGTCTAGAGTGTGAATATAGTTTTAACTTTATTTAGTGTTTAAAAAATACATTAATGGTTTTGACTTGTGACACTACACACTAGTTCGTTTAAATTCAACACTGAAATGTGTGTAAAATTTAAACTACAGAGAATCTTGCTCCAGCTGTCAGAGTGTGAAGAATGTAACACTTTTGAAAGTGCTGTTTTACTCTGTTTAGTGTTGACCATTATCTACATTTTGTTTATTTCTACTGTTTGTTAAAGCATTTTTCCTATTCTCAGGTGGTTTTCCTGGACCATATCATGAAATGTAACCAACACAATGCTTTTTTTTGCTTTTCAGGATTTAATTGAAACATGGACAACACAACAGCACTGACTTTCACAATGACTGCATATACTGTAATGGAAAACTATAAACACTGGATGTTTGTTGTTTTCCTCTTATTGTATCTCATTACTATAATTTTGAATGTACTGCTCATTACTGTCATCCACCAAAACAAAAGAGTTGCATCAACCCATGAACATATTCACATGTATGTTATCAGTCAATGAACTATATGGCAGCACTGCATTGTTACCTTCAGTTATGGCTTTGCTCTTATCTGAGACTTATGAAATATCAGTGAAGTGGTGTATGGCTCAGGTCTATTTCCTACACACATATGCAAGTGCTGAGTTTTGTATTTTAGCTGTTATGGGATACGACAGATATGTTGCCATCTGTTACCCACTACATTACCAGAACATCATGTCTAATTCAAAGATAGGCAAGCTTATTGCACTAGCAGGTTTATATCCACTTATTGTGTTTGGAAGTTTTTACTCACTAACCTTACAGCTAAACTTCTGTGGAAAATTTGTGCCAAAATTATACTGTGTGAACATGGAACTTGTCAAAAATTCATGTTCACAGCCATCATATATAAGTGCTGTGGGACTTGGACTTATTGTGCTTTTGATTGTGCCTCAGGTTGTAATGATAGTGTTTTCTTATGTACAAATTTTAAGAGTTTGCAGGAAATTATCTAGAGAATCTCAACACAATGCTTTAAAAACGTGTGTCCCGCACTTATTATCTTTGTTAAATTACACCATCAGTTCTATGTTTGAAATTACCCAAACTAGATTTAACATGAATCATTTAGCTGCTGAGGCACGGATCTTCTTGTCTTTATACTTTGTCCTCCTTCAACCAATTCTCAACCCAGTTCTGTATGGACTTGGAACTCTAATAGTAAGAGTTCATATCCTGAAACTATTAATTAGATATAAGATCTTTCCAACATTGTTAACAAAGACTATTTCACTTAAGCACTAAAACATGATATGCTGTTGCTGAGTTAATGATAGTGATAGTTTTTGTGTTAATTCATATTTATTAGCAAATATCATAGGCAATGTTTTGAATTTTTTTTTCTGATATTCTTGTTGCCTTCAGTTTCACACGGTGGTAAATGCTTTCAGGAGGATCATAATGAGTAAGTGATAAAAAAAGTGCTTTGTCAAAATATGGAACTGTAATTTAGGGTTTTTTTGGCAATAAAAATATGACATTATCTCTGTTATTTACTTATATTTGTAACACAGACCAGCCAGTGAAAGGAAAAAAACATGCTAAATTCATGTCATGCATGAAATTATTGTTGTTGCCGTTATAGTGGAAATCTAACTATTTTAACTATATTATCTATTTTATCTTGTAGAGTTTAGAATATGAATAATGTATGATAAAGCATAAGTCTCAGCAAGACTTTAGGGTTTTAGCAAGATTTAGATTTAGTTTTTGTTCTTCCTGCTCATTAAATACTTTTAGTGCCACTGTCATTTTTCAGTGTCAAGTGGCTCTGGTTTTGATTTGAATAAAATCATACATATGACTATGCATATTCTAATGTGCAGAAGTTATTTTGTCTATTGTTACAGTAAATAACGAATACATTTTTCTCTCACAAAATCTGTACTTGTGTTTTAATGTTATCTTTTGATCTGATTTTATTTTGCTTGTTCTTCTAAAATTGCACTAAATCTTGACAACAGCATTGCAACATAGAACAAACCAATTGTGATATGATATATATGATTATTAAAAACTCATCAAAACAAATTATTACCTCTTTTTTTGTGCCTAGGCTATGTGATATCTGTTTATGTGCATATGGCGTAGAAAAGCTCTACTGATCTCAGCCTGTCATCTCACTGAGCTGCATCTTCCAAACTGAAGTTACAGTAATTGTCTTGTTCTGATATCCTATCCAGCTGTAAACTACCCACTGTACTCCACAGCAGGAGGGTCACTCATCCTATTATCCTTGACCTAGTACCATCTACAAATGTGAGATCAGTGGTTTCAGTAGCCATAAATCTGATGAGTTAACCCCCTCAGCAGCAGATGAAAGTCCAGCAGGAGTACAGGGGTCTGTAGTCTGAGCCTTAAACAGAGTGCACTCAACAGGAATAAAGAGTTCTAGTAATAAGTAATATGTATTTTTATATCACTTCTCACAGAGATGACTCACAAAGTGCTTTACAATATATACAGTCCAGCCCGGAATTATTCATACCACTGCCAAATTTCAGCTCACACTTACTTTTATTGAACCAGCAAGTTTTTCAATACAGACTCCCAGATAATAAGATGATGTACAAGAGGCATCACTGTGGAAAAATATATTTCTCAGCTTTTATTTACATTTAAACAAAAAGTGGCATGTCCAAAATTATTCATACCCTTCTCAATAATCAATAGAAAAGCCTTTATTGGCTATTACAGCAATCAAATGCCTCCAATAATTGCTGACCAGCTTTTTCCATGTCTCCACTGGTATATTTGCCCATTCATCTTTAGCGATGACCGCCAACTCTTTCAGGTTGGAGATCATCCAACCTTGGAGATCCTTGCCATCATCCTGATCTTTAGCTCCCTCCACAGATTCTCAATTGGATTTAAGTCCAAATTCTGGCTGGGCTACTGTAAAACGTTAATGTTTTTGTCTGCTAACCATTTCTTTACCACTTTTGCTGTGTGTTTAGGGTTGTTGTCGTGCTGAAATGTCCACTGGTGTCCAAGGCCAAGTTTCTCTGCAGACTGCCTGATGTTGTTGTTGAGAAACTTGATGTATTGTTCTTTTTTCATGGTGCCGTTTACTGTTAATTAGGTTCCCTGTTCCACTGGCTGAAAAACACCCCCAAAGCATTAGGTTCCCACCACCATGTTTGACAGTGGAGATGGTGTTCTTAGGATTGAAGGCTTCTCCTTTTTTAATGAAATGAAGGATATATCATTGTGGCCAAACAATTAAATTTTTGTTTCATCAGCCCATAATACAGAAGAGCAGAAGTCTTCTTCTTTGTCTAGATGAGCATTTGCAAAGCCCAAGCAGGCTGTTGTGTGTCTTATCTGGAGAAGTGGTGTCCTTGTTGGTCTGTGTCCATGGAAACCAGCAGTGTGCAGTGTCCGTTGTACTGTCTGCCTTGAGATGTTTCCACCAGCAGAGCCCAGATTCACCAGGATGGCCTTGGTGGTGATCCTTGGATTCTTTTTTCACCTCTCTCGCTATCCTCCTGGCTAGCACAGGTGTCACTTTTGGCTTCTGACCACATCCTCTGAGACTTTTCCACAGTTTGGAACATCTTGTATTTTTTTTTATAATACTTTGCACTGTAGCTACTGGAATTTGAAAACATTTAGATATTGCCTTATAGTCCTTTCCTGACGTGTGAGTAGCCACAATGTGCAGATGCAGGTCTTCAGTAAGCACCTTTGTCTTAGCCATGACAGTCCATAAACAACTGTCGAGAGCTTCTGTTTTTCACCTGTTGAGTTGATTAAAACAGCTGTTCCCAGTGAATCAGGGTAATTAGGATGCTTTCGAACAGCTTGGACTATTTGGACTGGTATAGAACTCTGGATTTTACCATAGACTGTGACAGTTTGCAAAGGGTATGAATTTTGGATATGCCACTTTTTGTTCAAATGTAAATAGAAGTTCAAAAATATGTTTTTCCACACCGATGCCTCTCGTACATCATCTTATTATCTGCTGGGAGACACCTGTATCATTTCCAAGCAAGAAAAAAACTTGCTGGTTGAATAAATAATGTGGCAGTTTTGAGTTGATTGGGTTAACAGTCTGGCAGCAGCATTCTGCACCATCTGAAGGGAGTCAATTGAGGTTTTGCTAAGACAGAAAAAGAGAATTGCAGTAGTAGTTCTACTAGTAGTAATAGTTCTCATCTGCACATATTCTCCTGGTCTGACTGCTGACACACACTGCCTGTAAGTTCGGAACAGGGCAGGCCTTATCAAAGAGGCGTGATTCATTGAAAATGGAGGCCAGCTTAGCCATGATGTCATTAATTTTGGGTGTCTGGAAATCATGGAACATGGAGTTTTCCTTAGACTTGTTAATGTCATGTGAAAAATCTCCCCCACAATCAGAGACTGGGTACCAAGCCCCAACAAATACCAACAGCCTTAACCCAAGAGCTGCTGACCTGAGAAGGAAGATCATGGCCCAGTTAGAAACCTGGAACCCCCAACGAATACCGAAGTTGATTTGTAAAGTACCCTCAGAAGATCTGCTAGCAGATGTGAATGCTGCACTAATAACAATACCTACAACCAATAAGCTGATACACAGTACAGCAACAGTAATCCTTGAGATGCTTGGGTACAAGATGGGCTCAGGCAGACATTACAGGCACCCACCATGGCAGAGGGAATTGGTAGCAACACCAGAGGAGCAAAGCACCAACTGCTGGTTGATAGAGCAGTCGCTTGAGACTGTAAGAACAGACAGACCAACCTGTGCACCGCCTGGATTGACTACAAGAAAGCCTACGACTCAATGCCCCACTCACGGATGCTGGAATGTCTTGAACTGTATAAGATTAACAGGACCCTAAGGGCCTTCATCCAGAACTCGATAGGAATGTGGTAGACAACCCTAGAGGCTGACTCACAGCCAATAGCCCAAGTCAACATCATGTGCGGCATATACCAAGGCGATGCACTATCACCACTGCTGTTCTGCATAGGCCTGACCCCCCTCAGTCAGATCATCACAAAGAGTGGATACGGGTACCAATTCCGAAGTGGAGCATCAATCAGCCACCTGCTCTACATGGATGACATCAAGCTGTATGCCAGGAATGAGCGAGAAATCGACTTACTAATCCACACCACCAGGATCTAAAGCAATGACATAATGATGTCCTTCAAATTGGATAATTGTGGCTGGATGGTCTCAAAGAGAGGCAAGATGATCAGAACTGAAGGGGTCGACCTACCAGAGGGCAACATAGGTGATATCCAAGACAGCTATAAGTACCTTGGTATCCCACAAGCTAATGGAAACAATGAGGAGGCCCCAAGGAAGTCAGCCACAACCAAATACCTCCAGAGAGTAAGGCAAGTCTGGAAAAGTCAGCTGAATGTCAAGAACAAGATCTGAGCCATCAACATGTATGCACTGTCAAATTGAAGAAGTGGCTGATATTGAAAAGACCTACCAGTGGCTGGGAAAGGCTGGACTTACAGACAGCACAGAGGCACTAATCATGGCAGCACAAGAACAGGCCCTAGGCACAAGAACTATAGAGGCCAAGATCTACCACAGTAGACCAGACCCAAGGTGCACACTGTGCAAAGATGCCCCTGAGACAGTCCAGCACATAGTGGCAGGGTGTAAGATGCTAGCCAGGTCAGCCTACATTGAGAGGCACAACCAGGTAGCTGGAATAGTGTACAGGAACATCCGTACCGAGTATGGAATAGAATTACCCAAATCCCAATGGGCCATGCCACAGAAGGTGGCTGAGAACAACAGTGCCAAGGTTCTGTGGGACTTCAGCTTCCAGAATGACAAACAGCTCCTGGCTAACCAACCGGACATAGTGGTGGTGGACAAAATGCAGAAGAAAGCAATGGTGATAGATGTGGCAATACCAGCTGATGCCGACATCAGAAAGAAGGAACACAAAAAGGTTGAAAAGTACCAAGGGTTGAAAGAACATCTTGGACAGATGTGGAAGGTCAAGGCCGTGGTAGTAGGAGCACTCGGGGCAGTGACCCCCAAACTGGGAGAGTGGCTCCAACAGATTCCAGGAACAACATCTGAAGCCTCAGTCCAGAAGAGCACAGTCCTAGGAACAGCTAAGATACTGCGCAGAACCCTCAAACTTCCAGGCCTCTGTTAGAGGACCCATGCTTGAGAATAACACACACACAGATATCACCCAGGAGGGTGAGGAGGAGATTATATACACACACACATATATAGTGTGTTGTACAGTGTGTTGTAACCCACTGAGAAATGTAACGAGTATAACTGAAAATTTATTGGCCTTAAGATTGGCACAGTAAGGCTTTATTGTAACGCATTACTGCGTTATAACAAAAAGTAATACATTTCTGTAATTATATTACTTTTGTAACACATCACACCAAACACTGGTCTTTGGTGAGTACAGGTAGTTTTGACTGTGGTTATTAGAGTCAATTACAGTCACTGAGAAGCCCCTGTTTCTTGAAACAACAGATGTTAAAACTTAAATTGTTAAAGGTTAAGAGACCACACTTGTTGTTCCCCACCTGAGGCCATTTGCTTATTAAGTCTTCTGGAAAGGGATGAAAGAACAGCATTATATGTATATTATATATAGGTTTCACAATTTTCACATAGACGGCACCTTTTACTTGCCTCTAACACCATCTGTCTTCCCTATCCAAAATGCATATGTATTGAATCTCATTGAGGACTGTGAAGGCAACCACCCTTAGCCCCTCCCCCTCTGCCCAGGTGGAGTATATAAGGCCTCAAAATGGCTCCATTCAGCCTCTTACTGGTCCCAAGTGGTTGTTAATTATTAAGGTGGTTCATCTGCTGTTCTGTTTGTGTTTTTGTTTGGTTTGCCTTTTTCTGTTTGTTCCTTTTCTTTTTGGACCAGCTTTTTTTTTGTTGGGCCTGATTTGTACTCTTTAGTTATTTTGAGTGCTTTTGCTTTATTTTGGCCATTTTCTGAGCTAATTTCCTGTCATTTTGATTTGCTGTGGTCCAGGTTTATTAAGTTAGATTAGTTTAAGTACATTTATGTTTGATTCCTTGTTTTGGGTTTATATGTTTAGAGATTGTTTGATTATCAACTGGGTTGTTGGTTTTGTAAATGTGTTTCAGGAAGTTTGTTTGTCCCTTTTTTTTTTCTTTTTTTTTTACTTCCTGTGCGGCCTGGGAGTCGTCAGTATTATTACAGCTGGGCTTTTTTTTTAGATTATCTTTATAATTTTTTTGTCTCATACTTACCTTGTGTTTGTAATCTCTTTTTTTATTTTCTCAGCAGTTCCAGTCTTCTCTTTGTTTTTTTGTTTTTTTGTTTGTTTGTTTGTTTGTTTGTTTGTTTTTTTGTTTTTTTTTTTTGAGGTTTGATCCTGATCCATTTACCTTATTTCAATAAAAATATTTGTTTCCTGTACACTACTGTCTCTGCCTCCTCAGTATCGAACCTATACCCTTATATAGTTATATTATATTGGTTTATTTTGGTTTTTCAAATCCTGGGGTGCGAGCCCCCAGGTGGTGTTGTCGGTTCCTAAATAAGTTTCCTTCCCTCCTTAGTTTTGTCTATCCCCCCTCTCTTATTAAAACTATAGAGAATACTATAGAGAACACTTCTACAGTAAGGCAGCCAGCAGTTCCATATGCGCACAAAGTGCCCTTATTTTTCACTGAACACCTGTCCTCCAAAATGTCTGTGCACGCCACTGTGATACAGTGATACAAACCACATGTTATGTTTTCTCCATTCATTTATTACGTTTTTTTTTTACTTTTGTCTGGATAATAGCCATTCATATTGCTATCTAAATATGTTGCAAATTTAAAGCCTAAATTAGTATCACCCAATAGTTCTATCTTTTTGTCACCAAAACATGTTTGTTATTGTGGATAAGTTCAGGAGAATTAACTTTGGTAACTGTGGTAACAAGAAACACATTAATAAACAAAAGACAAGAGTTACATCAGCACAACACCAGTCCACCTCAAGAAATGTTAAAAGGCTGCTTAAGGATGAGCAACACAGTTCACTTCACAGACAGTAGGACGATCACACAGGTGAGGTGTTAAATATCTGTAAATATCTACATTTCTGCAGTTTGTTTTGACAGAAATGTAAGTAAATTGTGTAAATTAATCTGTATTTTCCTTTTATAACACAATACATTTGGTTTGATTCACTACTATATATATTACAAAATGTATCCAACACAATGCTTTTTTTCTTTCTTTTCAGAATTCAATTGAAACATGGACAACACAACAGCACTGACTTTCACAATGACTGCATATACTGTAATGGAAAACTATAAACACTGGATGTTTGCTGTTTTCTTCCTATTGTATCTCATTACTATTATTTTGAATGTACTGCTCATTACTGTCATCCACCAACACAAAGAGTTGCATCAACCCATGAACATATTCACATGTATGTTATCAGTCAATGAACTATATGGCAGCACTGCATTGTTACCTTCAGTTATGGCTTTGCTCTTATCTGAGACTTATGAAATATCAGTGAAGTGGTGTATGGCTCAGGTCTATTTCCTACACACATATGCAAGTGCTGAGTTTTGTATTTTAGCTGTTATGGGATACGACAGATATGTTGCCATCTGTTACCCACTACATTACCAGAACATTATGTCTAATTCAAAGATAGGCAAGCTTATTGCACTAGCAGGTTTATATCCACTTATTGTGTTTGGAAGTTTTTACTCACTAACCTTACAGCTAAACTTCTGTGGAAAATTTGTGCCAAAGTTATTCTGTGTGAACATGGAACTTGTCAAAAATTCATGTTCAAAGCCATCATACATAAGTGCTGTGGGACTTGGACTTATTGTGCTTTTGATTGTGCCTCAGGTTGTAATGATAGTGTTTTCTTATGTGCAAATTTTAAGAGTTTGCAGGAAATTGTCAAGAGAATCACAACACAATGCTTTGAAAACGTGTGTCCCGCACTTACTATCTTTGTTAAACTACACCATCAGTACTGTATTTGAAATTACCCAAACTAGATTTAACATGAATCATTTAGCTGCTGAGGCACGGATCTTCCTGTCTTTATACTTTGCCCTTCTTCAACCAATTCTCAACCCAGTTCTGTATGGACTTGGTACTCTAATAGTAAGAGTTCATGTACTGAAACTATTAATTAGATATAAGATCTTTCCAACATTGTTAACAAAGACTATTTCAAGCACTAAAACATGATGTGCTGTTGTCAGTACTGGGAATAATGGTGTTAAAAATAAACAGCGTTACTATCGGCATTATTTATTTCACTAACGGGTAATCTAATTAATTACAATATCAATTGTTACAACGGCATTACCATTACTGATAATAATTAAAGCTTTGGAGTTTTGTTTTTGTTTTTGTTTTTTTTTTTTTGTTTTTTTTGTCTTTTCTGGAACGAGCGGTAAGGGTGAAACCCCATGTTGGTTCACTGAGGGAGAGTAAAATTTCATGATTAGCTAATCACAGTAACTGGGCACACACATACACACAGTCAGATACACTAACAACAATCAAGACACACATAGTGTGGCAAGCTCCAAAGAAGTTTTCGTGATTATTTGCCTTTAATCAGAGATAGTGTGGAGAGACAGGAAACAGGGAGGAGAAATGGGGAAGGACACACAGGAAAGGTCAACTCGGTCAGGACTCGAACTGGCGAACAACTGCAGGGCATATACGCCAACATGGAGCACCTTAGCCACTCGGCCATCCAGGTGCCCCAAAGTAGTGTTTTTAAATACAGTCATTACTTTAACTTAATTGAACATAATTTTATTTTAGTGTTTTTTTTTTTTTTGTTTGTTTTTTTTTGATGGCCATTTGTGGCCAGTTGAGTTCAATTAAATACAAAAAACTTGTGAAATATCTATTGTTCTTTATTGTTGTACTTTTTCAAACATAGTACTGACAATATCTGCAATACATTACATTTAATAGGTGTCTTGCCTCACAGTTTCACCCAGCAATATTAAAATACTGCAGATTAGTGTAGGCAATGTTTTCTCTTAATACTTTACTCAAGTGTCCATTTCATTCATGAAAAATACTTAACATTCAGTTTTATAATTGTTTTTACAGTTGAATTCAAAGTTCCATTAAGATGGAGGTTGGGAATCCAAATTCTTTATATATCTAAACATTTTCAAAAGTAATGCAATAGTTGCTTTCCTTGGTAAGTAGTACTTTTAAAAAGTAGTTATTTCTAAAAAGCTGTAATGGGGTTACTAACTCTGTTACTTTTTGGAACAAGTAACTAGTGACTGTAACTAATTACTTTTTAAAGTAACTTACCCAACACTGACTGTTGCTGAGTTAATGGTAGTGATAGTTTTTGTGTTAATCCATATTTATTAGGAAACACCCATTTCAGAAAATTAGTATGATTGCATTTTCCTTTCTATTTCTATCAATACAGCAGGGCAGCATAGATTTTAGTCCATATCAAAACAAAAAAAACAAAAAAATCTGACATTCTCATTGCCTTCAGTGGCACATGGTGGCAAATGCTTTCAGGAAGATCATAATGTAAGTAATAAAAAGTTCTTTGTCAAAATATGGAACTGTAATTTAGAGTTTTTCTCTGCCTCTGAATTTCATGCCATGCATGAAATTATTAATGTTGTTTTTATAGTGGAAATCTAATATTTTATTGTAGAGTTGAGTTGAGTTGCAGAGTTTAGATTATGAATAATGTGTGATAAAGCATAAGTCTCAGAAAGACAGCAATTGTCTTGTTCTGATATCTTATCCAGCTGTAAACTACCCACCGTACTCCACAGCAGGAGGGCACTCATCCCATTATCCTTGGCTTAGTACCATCTACAAATGTGAGATCAGCGGTTTCAGGTGTAATTGGAACCAGACCCTCTGACGCGCATGGAAACACACGTCACAAACTCACTGTTTTGCCATAAATCTGATGAGTTAACCACCTCAGCAGCAGATGAAGGCCCAGCAGGAGTACAGGGGTCTGTAGTCTGAGCCTCTGCACTCAACCTGCATTTCTCAATATTGATAATCAGATATAAATAAACAGACCAAACGGGAACATGAAAAGGAAAATAACTGTGCCTTGGCAACGACATACGTGTTCTTACAATAGACCGTATTGACCCAAATATGAGATGATCCCTCTTTTTCAAGACCCATTTTTGGAAAAATTAGCAAACAAGCACATGATCTGTAGCAGCAAGCATGCATTATCTAGGAGTGTGTTTTTTGCTTGTTTTTTTGTTAAAATTTGTTGGGATTTACTGATAGAGACAGTGTAGAGAAACAGGAAAGGAGAAGAGTATACGCAGGAAAGCTTTTCTGGGTTGTGATTCAAACTGGCAAACAGCTGTACAGCATAAATATGCATAACCACTTGGCTAACCAGGCACCAAGGTTATAATAGTTTTGGATTTTTCATTATAGTTAAGTTTTATTTCATTTTTTCCCCTCTAATTTAGTTAGTTTTAATTAGTTTTTAGAGCAGATATGCAAGTTTTAGTTAGTTTTTTTTTTTTTTCTAAATGCTTAGTTTAAGTTTAGTTTTTATTAGTTTTAGTATTAGTTTTTGTTTTTTCATACTTTGGGTTATTTGTCAGGTGCATGAGTCAAAAAGATCAGTAGTATTGTGTAATAAAACCTCACAAAAGATACCATTTTTTTTAAAAAAAAATTCAACTAGCCATCCACAACAACTATAACAGTCTACAGTTCAAAATATGTGTAAAGCCCTATTTGCACAGAATTAGTTTTACCTGAGGATGTCTGGTAATTTGTAAATTACCCCCTGGATATCTGTATTTGCTCTGTCCAACATGCTGAATTGACAGTGCATTCCACAACCCTTATACATCACTGTTAAAAGCATGGGATAAGCAACGTCTGTATTTTACTCAAATTTACTGCCCAGATATGATGTCAAAGCTGTGCTTGTCAGCAACGACTTAACTCATTTAATTAACTGACTCAGTCTTCACACAGTTGATTGGTCTGCTCTGTCCAACATGCTGAATTGACAGTATCGCCAGGACAACATGCTCAGACTTTTTTGGAGCTGGATTCCTGGAGGTGGACCTTCCAAGGTTTGGACAGGCTCATAGCTGGAAAAAAGGGAAGATCACAGACTGATTTTGCTTCAGGGTAGGAGAACATGAGATTGCATCTATTACAGAAAAAAACAGTGAAGAACCTTGCTATGGTCTTCAAATGCATTCTGAAGGACACAGCTTCCATTAAGGCAACCAGTGCCAAACTTGATGGGTGGATGAAGGTGGTGGACAGGTCTCATCTCCCTGGATGGTTTACGGCATGGGCATGGGATACTCCCACAATCCTCTGGCCCTTGCTCATATACAAAGTATCCATGTAGTGGTGGTGGACTGTAGTGGAGGGATTTGAGTGCAAGGTGAGCAGCTATCTTCGCAGGTGGCTGGGCTTGTCACAGCCTGTGCAGCATTGCTCTGTACGGGAATACCAACAAGCTGACAATAATCTCTCAGTTCAGTCAGAGATGAGTTCATTGTCACTCAATCAAGGGAAAATCTGCTGTACATTGGGTTAGGAAACAGCAAAGTGTCTGGAGCAGGTATTGTTGTAAAGACAGGAAAAAAGTGGAAAGCATGAGAGGCAGTGCAACAGCCAGAGCATCATTTGCAGAACAAGGCCCTTCTTGGGAGTGTGGCACAGGGCAGAGCTTGGGCTTGAGAGGGTACCATCAATCCAAATCAGCACAGCACATCAGTAGAAACGAAAGGTATAAACTGGTTCAGGAGGAGATGCACTCCACAGTGGAGGAGTGACAGACCAGTGCCGTGGCAATGTGTCAGTAGGGCACCTGAATGATGTGGGAGCAGGCAATGAAGCAAAATGTCACCTGGCATGACATTTGGAAGTGGAACCCCCAGAGGATCAAGTTCCTGATTCAGGGGGTTTATGATGTTCTTCTCAGCCCATCCAACCTGTTCATATGGGGCAAGGTTGAAAAACTTGCCTGCCCCCTTTGCTCAGCAACAGGGACCCTCATTCTGTGTAGCTGTTCCAAGGCACTGGGAAAAGGACACTATTGCTGGAGACATGATCAGGTCCTCAAGTCCATTATAGAGGCAGTCAGCAAGGAGAATCGTGATAGCAGACACATCATCAGTGGCAGAGTCAGTCAGAGCAATCAGGTTTGGTAAGGCAGGACAGCAGCCAAGGAGCAGACCTAAGGGCTGATCCTTCTGGAACTGACAGTGCCCTAGGACGAGAGGATGGAGGAGGCACAGGTGAGAAAGGAGACTAAATATCAGGAGCTGGGGGACTGCTGCAGAAATGGATGGAGGTCCAAGTGAATGCCAGGTGAGCTGTCGGAGGTTTTCAGGCCATTCCCTCAGCAAAGCGTACTGAACCCTAGGCATCACAGGTCAAAGCAGGAGGAGAGCCATCAGGACCAACATGGAGGCAGCGGAGAAGGCAGGGTTCTGTGTTAGGACCAGCCCTTTTTACCTTATACATGCCTCCTATCATGTATCATAGTACATGATAGGAGGCATGTCTGCAATATCATAGTATTTAAGTAACTCAGTCAAATACCTTCAGTTAATGGTTTGTTGAGTCTCTAAGGGCAGAATGGTTATCAGGCTCCTCTCTTATGCTCAATGCAATGCTCCATCCATTTCTGCTCCCAGTTTGGGTCTCAGAGGCAGACACCCTTTCTACATTTAAAGATAGCCTTAAAACTATCCTTTATAATAAAGCTTATAAGTGAGGATGCTCCAGGTGGATCATGAACCCACCTGAACCATCCTTTAGTTAAGCTGCTATAGGATTAAACTGTTGGGGAACTCTGATGATGCACTGCACCTTTTCTCTCTGTCCTTCACTCTTCTTGTCTCTGTCTCTACCTCACACTCCATGTCTTTATATCAATATATGACATAACAGTTATCTTTTCTCTCTTGTAGTTGTGGCCCCACCCCAATATTATTACTATTGGGGTATTATTACAATATATTTTTTACTAAACACTAAATACTAAATAAATGGAATTACATGGAAGTAATACAGGCAGGTATGTAGTATGTAACCTGAGCTAAACCCTGTTTAGTTCAGTCAAATCATATAACTAATAGCGTCTAACTAATACTAACCATAGTGTCTAAATCGTTAGAGAAATTGTAATGTTTGATAATCAACATTTTAAACTCAAGTTGATGAGTACTGATCCAATAAAATACTTTTCAGTGTCTCACTTTCACCCTTTCAAAGCTGTCAAATGAGTTGTTAGGGTTACTTTAGTTAGTCCAGTGACCCTCCCACATCTGAGCTAAATTTCATATAATTTCACTTAGCACTTCACTATAACACAAGACAATGATACAAACCACATGTTATGTTTCTTCAATCATTTATTTATTAAGTTGTTTTCTTTTTTCACTTTTGTCACCTGTCTGTATAATAGCCATTCATATTGCTATATAATATGTTGCAAATTTAGAGCCTAAATTAGTATCAGCCAAGAGTTCTATCTTTCTGTCACCAAAACATGTTTGTTTTTGTGGATAAGTTCAGGAGAATTAACTTTGGTAACTGTGGTAACAAGAAACACATTGATAAACAAAAGACAAGAGTTACATCAGCACAACACCAGTCCACCTCAAGAAATGTTAAAAGGCTGCTCAAGTTTGAGCCACATAGTCAATTTCACAGACAGGAGGACGATCACACAGGTGAGGTGTTAAATATCTGTGTCTGTACACTACATTTCTGCAGTTTTGTTTTGACAGAAATGTAAGTAAAATGTGTAAATTAATTTGTATTTTCCTTTTATAACACAGTACATTTTGGTTTGATTCACTACTATATATATTACAAAATGTATCCAACACAATGCTTTTTTTCTTTCTTTTCAGAATTCAATTGAAACATGGACAACACAACAGCACTGACTTTCACAATGACTGCATATACTGTAATGGAAAACTATAAACACTGGATGTTTGCTGTTTTCTTCCTATTGTATCTCATTACTATTATTTTGAATGTACTGCTCATTACTGTCATCCACCAACACAAAGAGTTGCATCAACCCATGAACATATTCACATGTATGTTATCAGTCAATGAACTATATGGCAGCACTGCATTGTTACCTTCAGTTATGGCTTTGCTCTTATCTGAGACTTATGAAATATCAGTGAAGTGGTGTATGGCTCAGGTCTATTTCCTACACACATATGTAAGCGCTGAGTTTTGTATTTTAGCTGTTATGGGATACGACAGATATGTTGCCATCTGTTACCCACTACATTACCAGAACATTATGTCTAATTCAAAGATAGGCAAGCTTATTGCACTAGCAGGTTTATATCCACTTATTGTGTTTGGAAGTTTTTACTCACTAACTGTACAGCTAAACTTCTGTGGAAAATCTGTGCCAAAATTATACTGTGTTAACATGGAACTTGTCAAAAATTCATGTTCAAAGTCATCATACATAAGTGTCGTGGGACTTGGAATTCTTGCGCTTTTTGTTGTGCCTCAGGTTGTAATGATAGTGTTTTCTTATGTACAAATTTTAGGAGTATGCAGGAAATTATCTAGAGAATCTCAACACAATGCTTTGAAAACGTGTGTCCCGCACTTACTATCTTTGTTAAACTACACCATCAGTTCTATGTTTGAAATTATCCAAACTAGATTTAACATGAATCATGTGGCTGGTGAGGTGCGGATATTCTTGTCTTTATACTTTGTCCTCCTCCCATCAATTCTCAACCCAGTTCTGTATGGACTGGGTACTCAAATAGTAAGAGTTCATATACTGAAATTATTTATTAGATATAAGATTCTTCCAACAATGATAACAAAGGCAGTGACAACAGTTTAGGTACAGATTGTCCTGTTCAGTCACGATGATAGTTAGAATATCTGACGCCTTTGTCCTTTCCTCTCCCTTCTTTATTAAATAAGGATTATATTTCAATTTATTATGATTGTTGATTGAGAAATGTTAATTGAGTCTTTATATTTCATGGTGCTGACAATGATAACTAGATCTTGCTATTGAAAGCTATCATTTAGAATTGTAAATATTCATATTCGTATGCATACTTCTCTTAAGCACTTAAACATAATATGCTATCGCTGAATCAGTGATAGTGATAGTTTTTCTGTAATTCATATTCACTTCAGTTATGGACACATGGTGGCAAATGCTTTTAGGGGAATCATAACATAAGCTGTCAAGATATGGTAGCTGTAATTTAGAGTTTTTCTCTGCCATCCCAATTTTAGTTTCTTGTATATCCTCCCCACGCTGTGATTATATAAAGTTTAATATAATTATATCAATTTTTATGCCTTTAAGAGCAGATTCAATTAATTATTTCCTCTTAATTTCATAATTAACCTCACCCTACCATTATTCTTAACATGTATCAATCTATTGCAACTGCACATGGATTGCAATTGACCACTGTGACTGAAATAAAACATATATTATATTATATCATATACGTACTGGTTTTAAGTGGGTTTAATTTTTATTTAAACTGACTAGTAATCCTGTGAGTTTCATGAAGAAATAAATAATTAAAACTTTTCAGTTGTCCACTTTTCACTGTTCACCTTTTCACCTGCAGCATCACAACTAAACAAATGTCACCTCTTTAGATCACTTAGTGCCGATTTGATTTTGTTTCAGCTTAAAAGCTTCAACCTTTACATTCTTTGACAGTCACGATGTGACAGCAGTTTCAGTTATACATGAGCATGCAGAGTAGGTAAAAGAAAAGACAATGAGCAAGATGAAGATAGAATTGAAGTTTATCTAGCACAGGATCATGAAACTTAAGAGTGTGTGAGCACATTTAACTCTAAACACAGAGCTCGCTGCAAGAAAATAAAACAGCATGTGAATGTAGGTCTAGGTTTTAACAAAGCTGAAAGTGCAGTGGCATGAAGACTGATGCATGTGAGACCTGACAAAAATATGACATGCTCTGTGTTGTTAAATGATATTGGTAACCCAGATCAGCCAGTGCCATTAGTGCCATTTTTGCTCACTTTTAGTGCCACTGTCAGTTTTCCCTTGAAGGGAGTCTGATTTTGATGTTACCAAAACCATATGTATGTATATTGTGCAAATTATTTGTTGCCATTTGTTACAGTTAATAAAGCATAACTATTCTCTGTCAAAGTTCGTTCTTGAATTTTAGTGTCATCTTTCTATTCCTTTACTTATCTTCTTCTTGTAGAAAAACAAAAGTGTATTGAAAAGTACAGTGTGAATCATTTGATTAGGGGTTTGCAACATGAACCAAACCATATGTGCATGAAATATGTTATTTAGAAAACTTGGCTCTCTGGGTTATCTGTTTGAATAAAAATGATTACTTCTTATTTATAATTTTGATTTGAGGAACACACTTGCCATTGTGTTTCCAAAAAACACAACATTTATTTATCATGGTGCATGTAAAGTAGAAATGCTCCTCCAATCTCAGCCTGAAAGGACACAACATTTTCAGTTTACTACCCTGTCATCTCACAGAGCAGCATCTTCCAAACTGAAGGTACATTAATTGTCTTGTTGTGATATCCTATCCGGCTGTAAACTACCCACTGTACTCCACAGCAGGAGGGTCACTCCTCCCATTATCCTTGGTTTAATACCATCTACAAATGTGAGATCAGCGGTTTCAGGAGTAGTTGGAACAAGACCCTCTGACGCTCATGGTGGCACACGTCACAAACTCTATCACTTGCCATAAATCTGATGTGTTAACCACCTCCGTAGCAGATGAAGGCCCAGCAGGAGTACGGGGTCTGTAGTCTGAGCCTCTGCCTCATACAGAGTGCACTCAACAGGAGCAAGGAGTCCTAGTCCTAATGTTGTCTGAGATTGATTAGAAACAAATGTAAATATGCCATTACTGGTATGTCATAAACTAGGCTTGCTTGTGATTTGAACATTTAACTCATTATCTAATTATTTAAAAGTCTCACAGATCACAGATTGTTTCCTGTACATTATAGCCTCTCTTTAATATTAATCAATCAATTTTACATCACACCTGCATTTCTCAGTAATAATATTCAGATATTCATAAAGAGACCTACTGGGAACATAAAAGAAAAAAAAACTGTTCCTTGGAAACAACATAGTTTTACTTCATGCTACATAGTCATATTTTTTTTTTTTTTTTTTTTTTTTTGATCAGACTGGGAGCAACAGTATATTAATATAGTATTTACTAAATACTAAATAAATAACAAAATGAAAATAATACAAACAGGTTTGTGGTATGTAATCAGACCTAAACCCTGTTTAGTTCAGTCAAATCATTTAACTAATGACCCATAATCAACTGAGCAGTGACTGAATATCAGGAATGTTCAGTTCAGTGAAAGAAATAAAAATCACAAAGTCAATAGTAATGAAAATAAAACTACTTTTTCAAGAAACATAGAATTTGGTTTCACTTTCATCTAATGTTGTTTGCTATATGGGTAAGGTGGACTGTGTGATGCAAAAATATTCTGTTCATTTAATTCAACAGTGCGAGAACTGTTACTTTGTCTAATGGCATGAGAACATTCATATCCTCAGCTTATTCTGCTATAATCCATTTCAGTGATGAATGATACGTTTGTTTCAACCCGTCATTAGTAACAGCACATCATTACAAATCATACTCACAGATAAATAACGAAGTAATGAATCAGTACGTGATTAATATCATAACAAAATGGTGAGAATGCAAGCATTCACAATCTAAATCCTCATTTCCTCCCATGATGATCAAACAATTTGTAGAAAGTACTAAAAATAAAAATAACTAATCTGCAGCAAGACCTGCTGTTACCAGCTAACTACTCTTTGAACAATGTGTCTGTGTACTCAAGGCTTTGTTGCAGTTGAGGAAGACGCCAGGGGAAAGGCCTTATTTCATTCATGTAATGAAAAGATATGACATGTGTGGCTCTATCATTCCAACTTGCTATAGACCTTCTATTGTATGAGGCCTTTGTGTCATATATCTGACAGCTCAGCAGTGGGTTGACTATGGAGAGGAAAGAAAACATTGAGGGAAGTTACAACATATTAATATCTTTACTACTCAAACAGTGGTGCCATCAGACATTTACTGACTTTTCAGAGCAGGTGTGCTTTGTTTTTCTAGAGCTGCTTCCTCATCAGGTTTTAACTCTTAAGATGAAGTTAATGAACTTGAAGAATGAGACATCTTCATGGCCTTCAGTCACAGACACCAACTCCTTGTTTTTGTTGTTGTTGTCATCATCGCCTTAGGATCTTGGTTACTGAGGTTACTTGACTAATATCTTAACACAGCAATATATTTAGACTTAGAGGTAGACAACAAGATTGAAACCAGTCTTATGTTAAAGGTAAGTCAGAATCAAACACTGGCAAGCTTTGCTTAGCATAAACACTGAAAACATAAGGAAACAGCTGCTTGGTGCTGTCCAGTGGTTAATTCATTCAATTTTAATATTCAAGTTTAATATATAAATAATTAATAAGAGTTCAAATGTTTTCAAGCAAGGGTTTTACAGCAGTTATGTGCCAGACTATTTCTTGGCCGCAAACATTATCTTCTCAAATTTTGCGTGGCTGCCAGACATTTAATAGAATCCACGCCAAGAAAAAGTCCATTGCATTCTTCAGTGTAAAACCACAACTTGTCATTTTTTGATTTGGCTTTTGTACAGATTAAACAAATGAGATGTAATTTTTGAAAAAAAAGAAAGAAAAAGAAAAAAAGAAAACTACCCAACTGTTGGCTGTGGCTGCAGATTTAGAAGGAAGAGTATCCTCCCATCTCAACACCCTGTGGGCATTTATCACGTAATGATGAACTATTTATTTTTATTTTTTTAATTTATTTAAATTACAAGATTAACATTTTTAAGACATTTCCACAATAGAATCTAGACAGTTTGGCAATTTTTGTAGGATTTATTCCTTAATGCTGGTTGTCCAGATTGAAGCCAGCCATTTCTTTTTGTGTCTTCTTGGCATGTGTTGACAGTTAGTGTTTGACTAGGTGGCTCACTTCTCTATTAAGAATCACCCACAAAGGTTATTCCTCTTGAAATATGTGGCAACTCGGCATTAAAGACAAGTCAAGATAAACTGCATTGTGCTCATTTATTCTACATCTACAAAAACGTCTTCTTTTCATAAACCTAGCTTCTCATTTTGTTTGTCCTGTGCACTTATCATTCAGAACACTGCTCCTCTGTAGCAGAAGTTGGTTGCAGCAGAATATTATTCATTGAAACACAAGAGCTAGAACAATGGCAACAGATGTCACAGCACTGAGTCTTTGTACACAAGTTGGGGTCTTACAATACGAATATGAATATGAATGAGACTATGACTGTAGGTGAAAACTAGAAAATTCATTGTACACATGTGCCTTTCCTCACTCCTTTAATCACTTACACTTTTAACACATCTAGAAGAGCTGGGATCCCATCTGCTGGACTTGTTGTTTTAAAGTTAGAGACAGCTGTACACATCTTAGAGGAGTTGGCTTCATATAGTGATAATAGAAGTATAGATCGTCACTTGAGATTAAACAAGATAAGTGTGTGTGACACAGTATGTGTTAATAATATATTTTGGCTAAACAGAGAGCAAAAAATAATAATAATAATAGCATCAGAGCGCCTCACCTCTCACCCAGTGTCAGCTGGGATTCACCCCTTAAAAGTGCTACAGCTAATGAATGGATTCATATTGTTGTGGATACTTACACTGCAGATTGGTGCACCTTCTGTGAAATTCTGTTAATTATAACACTTAATCCTCTGAGAAGGCTTAAGGCTTTGCACATTCTGGGAAATGTGTGTTTTATATTTGCATATTATTATCATCCTCTGAGTCAACCTTTGTTTGGCTGCCTGGTGGGAGTAGTGTTTAAAAGTAGTCATTTAAATGTGTTTACGAGCGAGATAGATAGATAGAGAGATAGATAGATAGAGAGATAGATAGATAGAGAGAGAGAGAGAGAGAGAGAGAGACAGAGACAGAAACTTTTAACAATAGGTGCTATGTGTGCCCATGCCATACTTTATTTAATTTTAAAAAAAAAGTAATATAGCTACTATATGGCACAGTTGAGCAAATGTCAGTCAATTTCAAATGGCATGGTAATGTGTTTTAGTTATACAAAGCATGCTTGTACATTAAACACTTAATAAATACAGTTTTTCTTCTGTTTCTGCTTAACAAAAAAAAACTATTCTGGGGCAAATTGTAAAATATGTTTTAAACACAATGTGGAAGAGAAGTGGACACCAGTATTCTCCAGAACAAACACTTGGAAATACAAAACTGTTTTACAAACAATCAGGTAGACAGCATGCATACAAAAATAGACAACTGTTCTGATCATTCCTTTGTAATTTACAATACTAGTTCATTATTGCCAAGCGT
Source organism: Polydactylus sextarius (assembly GCA_016801845.1). Taxonomy (NCBI): domain Eukaryota; kingdom Metazoa; phylum Chordata; class Actinopteri; family Polynemidae; genus Polydactylus; species Polydactylus sextarius. The sequence continues at coordinate 15,349,162 of CM028914.1, forward strand.
TACACTTTTGTGCCCCTGTAATGAGGAATAGCTTGTTCTCTGTCTTCCTTTGTCTCGTTTGGAAAAGTACAATGTACATTCACAATCACTGAGGCACAGCACTTGATTTACAATTTGTATACTGTAAGTACCCCGAAACATTGTGTAGTCACTGTTGTTGTAGTAATGTAATATTAAATATATATGTTTAACACCCTGTACACTCATAGAGAACAAATGTACCCATTAATCATACACACATGCACAACAAGATGTTCTGTACATCCAAAATAGCCTTTGCTTTTAATTCCTCTATGAAACCTTCCTGGTGGTTGCGCACAACTCCAGTACAATGTTCAAAACGTCACAGCAGAAGCGAAGGGTGGTGGCCATGCATGTGAGTAATGAATTACATCTCTCTGACAAAGTCTTTGACACAGACAAAAGTGCTTATTTTCCAGTCAGTAACCCTGTGAGTCCACAATTTAGCATCAATTTTTTTTGCCTTTTGTTGGCAGCCCTCATCTTTAAAAGACTGAACAAGACCAAGTCTTTGTGCTCCTGGACAGTAAAACTGAGGTTAAAGGGGCAGTAAAAGGTAAAGAGACAAGAGGTCAGAGCAGGGGAAAGATGGTTTTGGTGCCTTTTATTTCCAGCAAAGGGATGCTGGTTGCGTGATGCACAGGCAGAGGCGATGTGGTCAAGTCGTTATCAATGCATTGACCATAACAGGTTACCCTAAGAAACCTAATGACCGGTTTGTGTCTTGAAGAGGAACATTCTGCAAGGAAATTAATGTTCTAATTAATAATCAATTACAACTCATACATGAGAAAAACAAATGTTCAAAACATGTTAATATATACCTTCAGTGAGCTGTGGAGAATCCGGAGACGATGGAGTTTGTCATTTAGCAGAGGGTCATTGACTCTGGCGGACAAATGAACGCTTATACTCCAGGCGGCTGGCTGATCTGTGGTCAGCTGAAGTGGACAGATTTGTCTGCTCCAGAGCCCGGTACAAATCCCCCAAAGAGTCTGCCTGCATCCTGCAGTCCCGTCCATGGCCTGATATGAAGGACAAGCAATGGTTAACAAAGATTTTGCACATTGCACTCAACTCAAAAATGAGATTTCTCACCTTATTTTCTGCAAAGTACAAGTAAACAGGCGGCACACACAGAAGTCTTCCTCCTACGTTCTCTACTTTTTAAACATACACGCTTTAGAGTTATAAACTTTAACAAACTAATTTTAGCTGTGAATTCATTCCATCATATAAAACTGTATGGAGCCTCTCTCTGCTCACACATTCACATGAACCCAGCAGGTACTGGCAGAAAGCTAATGTTAATAAATAGCTGGTGAACAGATTCAAGTTAAGTTAACAACAAGGTCACTGGTTTATCTTGAATAAAAAAGAACATTTTTGGTTAAATATGTTGCTGCTGAGTTAAACAAATAAACTCTGATTTTAGTGATTTTAGAGCTTCAAGGTGAAGATCTGTCAGTGTGATGTCCTAAACTCTTGGACCAACGACAAACTTGGTTGCCTATTTTGAACTATTTAATACCGGACAACAATTACAGATTTTCTAATAGATTAACCTTCTGCTCATTTAATTGACTGTTGTAGTTTAATGTATAAAAATGCCCCAAAAATAAAATACACACACACACACACACACACACACACACACAGATATACATATATATATATATATATATATATATATATATATATATATATATATATATATATATATATATATATAATAACAATAATTCATTATTATTATTATTGTTATTGATATTATTATTATTTATGCAAAAAATGACCATACAGCAAAATACAGTTCCTACAGATGTCATAAATGGCATTTTAAGTTACTTTTAATAAATATTTTTTGTAGACCAAATTTTAGTTAATACAGCCTACACTTAATGCCTTTTATATCAGTATCATATATTATGACTCCATAGTATGTCTCTGTATTGTGACATTTTCTTCAAAAATGGAAAAACTGATCTCAAATTCAAAGACAGGACACACAGCCACAACCAGGACGCTGTTATCTCCTGTTTACATACACTGCCCTCTGCTGGCATGGTACTAATATTACACCAGAGCTCTGAACCAGTTAGTTGTCCTTCGATTTCGTGATTTGGAAGCAGTGTGGCACATTTTGAAGCTTTGGGGCTGCACTTTGAAACGTATCATGTTTTCTTTGTCGCCTTCTTTGTGTTTCCTCATCTTTACAGGCAATGGTGTAGAGAGTGAACGTTAGAGCAATAGATAAATGAGGACAAGAAGAGAGGAGCCCAGGGCATGTTTCTTTGTCCTGTTCAGAATTCAATGTTAACACGGGCTGAAAGGATTCCTCCTCGCTTCGCCATCCAAACTGTGCCAAGAGGCACAATGAGAGAGGAAGAGAAGAAGAGGAAGAGAAAGAGAGAGAGAGAGAGGACTGCCAAGACAAATCAGTATCAAATAAGACACTAAATTTCATCTCACTTAGACAAGTGGCCTGGAGGCCTGTGAGGGGCGGCAAATGGGCTGGCTTCAAATCCAATCCAATAAAGCAATAATAGCCAGTGTTCAACCTCTGACATTTGCTCTGACTGCCTGTTAACAGCTTTGACAAAATCACTTGCTCAACACTATGCAGATGAAAAGACTGGTCTAGATTAAGAGGTCTTACGTGAGGACCAGTCCAGATGAGCTCAGCTGCTCCGAAGCTCTCTAATTGGTCCAGTATAAGTACTGATGTGCTCTTAGAGCCCTGACAGATTTTTTAATTTTGAGAAAAATCCCATTACATTTTCCAAAAGTAACATTTTTGATTAATGACCGAAATCATGATGATTATGATAATGATGATGGTGCAATATATTCTCAAATTAGATCATAATTTTTAATTTTTGTGCTTGTGACACGTGGGATAGACCTGTGTCTCTGGCCTGGTCCAGCTGATAGTGCTGAGTCTCCCTCGGATCCGACACAGCTCCGCTGGCAGTCAGGATAGCGTGGAGCCCACTGTCTCTGGGCAGCGTGAAACTTCGGGGTTTCCCACCTGCATCTGAATCAATACTGGCTCTGAGCGGCAGAGGTAGGACTCTGTATTGTTCTTGCAGCAGGCTGCGTGGTGCAGGCAGGGTGGACTGCCTGCGGTACTCCATCGCCAGCTGGTCTCTGTCCTCAGATAACAGGGATTCCTCCATGGGAAACGTCTGGAGGTAGTGCATCCTCGTGTTGCTCTCCATCTGGTCCTGCCACGAGTTTCGATGGCTGCTCGTCTTCTGTGCGCGGGAGAAACGCTGTGGTTGCTGCTGTTGCCTTCCTGTGGCTCAGAGTGGTACTCTTCATGAGAGGAACGGGACTGGAATGTGTCAGAGGAGGAGAGATGGCCATGTTTTGGCTCCAAGTAAGGACTCACCTATAAACAAATAGATGATTAGCAAATGAAAAACAGATGTCTGCAACTCAGGAAGATATCTACCAAATCTATTTGTGGCACCTGAAAAAATATTTTGTCAGTGAATCATATATGCCCAAATCCCTGTGCATTATCACTAGGATTATAAACCCCAATGATTTGTTTTCTTGTTTTATGTATATAATAACTGAACCAGCAATAGAGGACATAGGAAAGTTTCAGAAGTCTGGTGGTGGTAGAGAAAGAGAGCTGATAATCAGTTCTAGGGCCCTTAGAACTGTAGAGAGTGTGTGTTTCTGATGCTGCTGTGCCTGTATATACACCTTATTTTGTCTGGTGAAATAATAAAAACAGATGTTTTTCTACAACTAATGCAGTCAGCGTGAGTGGTGTAACATTCATTCATCTACAAACTGACAGACTCACTGAAGATGCTCTGGGATAGGTGTCGTATGGTGGCGGCGGACTGTCCTGTTTTGGCATCGAGGGCATCTCCATGTCTTCATGATCGCTCTCACTCCAGTAATCTGTCATCAATAAACACATTGTGTCATGTTTTATTGTTATATATTACTATCTAGCTATTTAAATGTAGCAGAAAGAACTATAAAGCTTATAGCTGGTTTAAATTATGCACACAGAAAGCCTCGACCTCTGGATGAGTATTCTGAAAGTGTCAGTGTAATGTGGGTGTGACATAGATAAGTGAGAACCTCCTGTCAAGTCTGTTGGAGGTGTTAAGAGTCTAATTTAGCAACTTGCCTCTGAAGGAAGAAGCCCCCTCTCCATAAAACCAGTGACAAACCTGCTCTCGCCCGCCCACCTTTGCTAAGTTCCTACACAGGCTCCTCTAAATAGCTCAGGGCTAAGAGGAATGGGATGGGGGGTGGGGGTCTTACTTCCTGTCCATTCATAAGACACAGGAGAACGTCAGTATATTAAAATAAAAAGCACGCCTTCCACCCCTAAACTTAGCATTTCTCTACAGCCCAGAGCAGAGATGCTTGAATCAGATGTGAAGTGAAAGTGAAACCGGGGCGAGCTGTGAAAGCCTCTGCTGCTGATCTAGAAATAAATTGTATTTACCGAGATTTACTGAGCTCTCTGCATCCGGTTTTGTTTTTGTCAGCTTATCAAATCACGCAATGATGCAAAGTTACAATTAGAGCAGTTCAGTTCAGGTTACTCTGCAAACTATGTGAAAGTAAGTGAGTGAGCGCTTATCAATCAATGGAAAGATTCAGGGCAAAAAGTAGCTCCACAACACTAAAAACAGTGTTTTCTCGAGGCATATAAAGTAGTAAAATGTACTAATTGCATATGTAAGAGGGAGCTGTGATGGAAAGTCACTGTTGTGAATCTGTGATAGCACATTAAACGCTCTCTGAGTGAAATCTTTGCAACATAATTATCCATGCATTTGTGATTACTTTTCTCTAAAAGTAACAGTGAGATGTTTCACTGCTTATTGTCAGCGGGTTTATATAACTGTTGGCCAGTGACCTGTAACAGATGAAGAATCTTTTGCGGCATTGTGAGCAGCGTCTGTGACTAATCTCACCTTGGTCCTGGCGAATTTTCTCCTGCTCGGAGAAGCCTGCCACCGCCATACTGAGACGACTCAGCCACCTGTGGGGGAGAATAGCAGTAGTTGTGACGCACAGCAGCTTGACATTAAATAAAAGATCTTGTGCTTGTGTGTATGTGTGTATATATGTGTGTGTGTGTCTGTTTGACCAATCACCTCACAGAACTATTCAATTTCAAGGAGAGTAGGCAGTCCAGTAGGGGGATTCAATTTCCGGCCAGCGGGGGTTTAAATGCAGTTGCTACATTGAGAGTTTACAGCGTGACTATCACAGCCTCATTAACTCACCGGGACATGTCGTCTACATTTTCTGCTGCAAAGTAGAAGGTCTTTATCTTCGGATGGCAAGCCTTGAAAGCACTGAAAGGAACCGAGGGTATATTTATTCAAATGTAAACACAAGCACAGGGACATATAGCACACATTAGCATATGAATGCAGACGACTGCCAAGATAAACTGGTACATGATTACACATGTGGTCTCAGAGTGACATGAAACAACAAGACTCTGCATCATGAGATAAAGAGCCTTGTTTATTTTCAGGGTGTTTGTGGCGAGTGTACTACTGGAATTTATAAACATCATGAATCATACTGATCTGTCTGGAAATTTTAAGAACTTTTTTTGGTCAGTTCTAAATTTGAGCTTTAAAAGCATAGTAATGAGGTTTTGAAACCTTTATTTATTGAAAGATCTAAAAAATTCACATCTATGAGCCTTAACTCACTTATGCAACATGTTTCTCATGCAGTCAGAGTAGCCTGTCTCTTTCTTTAAGTAGCAGTGGGTCTGTGTCAAATCCCTACTTTTGCAAAACTTAAAAAGCAAATAAATTGCTTTCATGTTTCCCTGCTCTCTTTCCTCCTCAAACCTTCCTAAAAAACAGAGCACAAGTTAAGTGTTTTACTCTTTCATTAACCTCTCCATCTCACTAAACTCTCTCCATCACCAGAGGCATCAACATATATTCTCAACTGATTTGTCTCCATCTTGCCTTCACTGCCCACAGGTCTGAAAAGCACAACATGGTTGTCTCAGAACTAAATAAAATATCACTCATAAAATGAGAGTTTATTACAAATCCGAAATTCATTATAAATACATATCATATACAAATTGATATACTACCTCTCTGTCTGCATACTAAAATGTTAAAGATTCATAGCGTAATCACTCTGTTTGTGAGCCAAGCATCTACTTATAGGATTATATCTTGATATGGATCATAGGTTTCTGTTGTTGGCTTTGTAAATTATGTTCAGGATGTAGTATTGTCTAATTCTAAGGCTAAATGTAAAAGCAATGCAAATCTGAGAAGTTTGACATTTGGTATCCAGATGAAATTCATTACTCACAATTTCCTTCTGCACTCAGTGGCACGATCAATCTTGAACTCTGGGAGGCTGACAAAGCCCTCTGCCTTCGCATCCTGTGACATGCAAAGAGTGCAGAGTGAAATCACATCAGCACATAATAAATAAAGTCTAATAAAGATGTTATAATTTACATTTTTTTTCCAGAAAAATATGATCATATTCACCTCCTCGTTCATGTACCAGTACAGGCACGTATCCTTTAGGATAAACCAGTACTTCTTCCACTTCTGTGAGAAATATGTTTTAGCATCCTTCTTTTTCCACAGCCATCCTTCACAGTCTCCCTGACCCAAGTCCCTGCAGGAAATCCGACGCTTACTGATCGAAGCCTTGGGGCTTTCAGCTGCAGGTGTCAGTGGGTAGGCAGACCAGACATATGGGGGTCAGATATTGTGAAACACCTGCTCATGGTTATGTTTGTGTACATGTGAATGCTCAAGACAAACTCTTTAAACCGACGCTCCTACCTTTATTCTTCTTCTTTGACCTTGACAGCAGTGAGGATCGCTCAAACACCTGCGATGCAAAAGGAATAGAGAATGATGTCATGCGTAACAATTGAGCAGTGGTGCATGCTCAACAGCAAATGAGCAAGGGACTAACGTGGTAGAGGGATGCAGAGTCTGAGCTGGATGTGGAAAGGGAGACTTCCATCTGGAGGGCGGGCACGAGGGTGTAATGTGTGGGGCTCCCGCCTCGATCAGTCTTCCTCCTGTTCTGACTCAGGCTGCGTCCCAGCAGGAAGTCCTCTCCTGGCGTTTTATCTTCACTTGCAAAATGCATCAAGGAATTCTCTACAGGGACACGACACAGGTAAACTCAGTCCTGCACATACTTTAAATCAAACTTTAAAAACGGATGCTGACATTTCTCTACGATATCTGAAAGATATTCAATATAGAATAAGTAGAGTCTGTTGTAAGGTGAGAGGCCCTCAACCAAATGCTCTCTGGTGCATATAAATATATCAAATATATCACTTTAAAAAAGCAAAAGAGGAACAACCCATCATCACCACCCTTAAGGGAAACAAACATATCACTCTAGTCTGTCTCTTTGACTGAATTCAGTCTCCGCCCACTCCTTGTACCACCTAACTCAACAGTCACCAACAAAATGAAAATCTCAGGAAATATATTTCTACTGTTGCCAAAGCAACGGTGTACTTTTTATATCCAAACACAGACAAACAGAAAGGCTGCAAGAAAGAGAGGAACAGGAAGAGAGGGGTGATGGGGGTGATGGGGGTAGGGGGGTAGCAGTGATAGATTATGAACACATAGAGAGGATAGACGCAGGAGCTGATATCCAGCATGTTATCAGTTTTGACAGGCCAGCTCATCCGTCTACTTTTTGGCTCGGAGATCTGAGAGGGTGAGGATATTATGAGATATCCACCCACTCACCTCAGCTCGCTGTGTCCCTCTGTCCTCCTCCTTTCTGTGCCTCCCTCTCTTTCCCTCACTCTGCCCCTCTCTCTCTCTCTCTCTCTCCCACCACCTCCCACTCACCTCTCCGACTCTCTCTCTTCAGCTTGGTCAGGTCTTCATTGTCTCCCACCCAGTTGTATTCCACTGGCATTGAGATGGGCCTGAGCCTCCCTGGGGGCGCAGGGAACGTCAATATTACACAGATGCCCACACACATACAGACACATCAAACAGCTGCAAACGTCTCAAAAAAACATCTTCAGAACATACAGACGTCACTATTATTTTTCAGCTCTTGGCTCTCACGATCACAGCAGTGAGTCCTCAGATGGAGCGAGTGGGAGTGGAGGAGTGGTGGGGTCTTACCATAAGTAGGAGTGCTCCCCCTGCGGACTGATGACACCTCTTGGTTCTGGTCATACTCGTAACAGTACAGTATAGCATCCTCCTCCACCAGAGGAAATCGCCGCCGACACTCCTGATCCAGGTAGGAGTTTGGTGACTCAGATCCCTCTGCGACATGGATGTCTGACTGAGGATCGTCACCTGGCAGATTTCCCTTGTCATCTCTACCGCAACAAAAAGCGCATAGTGATTTTTAAATTGGTGAAGATTTGGACCAATATCAGAAAAAAGAAGTAATGGCTTGGTCAGAATGAAAACCTTAACATCTTTGGCATAATAAACTGAAAAAAACAACATAGTTTTTTGTTGAATGTATTTTCCTATCCATAAAACACCTGCCAATTAAACATTTTAAATAGTGTATTGTTTGTTTGCGTATTGCTGTATATGTCATGCACTGTCATGATGGGTGCACCATTATACTTCTTTGCAAGCCACTGCCACCACCTGTCAGTCAATAAAATAACATAGAACTAGAGGCAGGATTGTCTGTCAAGTTGCTTGTGTGCTCATCCACATGCATGTGTTTCCTAGTGAGGTGCATGATACAGACATGGTGCTACTAGTGGTAAAGGACTCCATGAGAAAGAGTAACTTTAATATCTTATAAAGCAAACACTGTGTGTTCACCTGGGGGTGTATGGCTCTGTTGGAGGAGGGGGTATGTAGAGGTCCTGCAGGGCACAGCTACTCCTTCTGGATGGAGTGCTCAAAGTGCTGGTGGGCGTGGCGACACTGCTGCCGGGGCTCTGAGGGAAGATTGGCTGCGTGTGAGTAAGTGTGTGTATGTGTGTGAAAGAGAGAGAGAAAGACAGGGAGAAAGAAAGAAAGAAAGAAAGAAAGAAAGAAAGAAAGAAAGAGAGAGGAACAGTTACAGAGATTGACACATTGAAAATTCAGAGTTCACAGCAGTTCAGTTAAGTTCAGTCAGTCAGGGGCCGTTCCTTCAGTTCAGACTGTGCTGCTGAGCATCTCAACCGTGAAATGAGCAGCAACTGTATGTTTCTGATGCTCCAGTTCTAACTGGTGCACACAAGAAGTTGAGTTGGTGTGCAGTCTAATCATCCCCCCCATTCAGGTCAAGGAAAATCTGGTCAGAGCCTACATAGTCTGTTAAGCACAGTACATGGAAATAGATTAATCCTTGTTTCTTTATGATGCTTTTGTAATAAAATATCAAAGTCATATCACTTTAATCTGAGACTAAAAACTAAGAGACTTCATAATCATCAGCCTAAAATCGAATAATCAGAGAAATGTAATCCTATCACAACATGCCTGCTATGCATTGATGAAACATGGACTTTTTAAATGAGAAAGAGCTGACTTTTCCTTTCCTTTCCCTACAACAGAATACCAATATGCTAATATTATCTAGTATTGCCCAGATCAGAGATGTATTATTGTGATATGTGCTCCATCATAAAACCATTACACATGTCTTTTACTACAGGGCTTCCACTGTGCGGTGTACTTTTCAATAACTTACAACTTTGACATTGTTAATTTATGTCACAACTCAGAGCAGAAAACATTATGGTATCTGTCTTCCTTATTTTCCCTTTCTGTCCTTAAAAATGCCGAAAGGAAAGCAAACTCCATTTAGGTGGAGAAGAAGAATGTGAGGACGAGAAGGCGGAGGGGTGGAGGGGACTGAGCAGGACTGAGCTTCAGGGCCTCAGGGGGGAGAAAACATTTTCTCTGGCCTGGGACTCAAAGAAAGACTGGGCTACTTTAATACACATCCCCCTCATTTCCACCCATTCTGGCTCAGGCGCACGATTCTAATAATGTAATTGGTTTGGCCGAAGTAGGACAGCAGATGCCACTTTTAAAGCTGAAATGTCAACTTGTGAATGAATAATGTTGGAACCTTCAACCAATTAGTTTCGGTACAAAAAAAGATGTGGATGAGATAAAAGTAATACCTGTATAGTACAGTGCAATTCCCACAGCTACGGTATAAAAGCTCATAGCCCATAATTATCTCTCAGGAAATGGTTCAACAGAGATTGAACATCATGAGTTTTATAATAATAATATTATTTCAGGGCTCCTGTTTTAGATTATATACTATTATGAAAGCCAATTTTCACTTGTACTCTGTTTATGCTCTATATTGGCTGTTTATAGAATGACCCAGGATTTTTGGTGTCTGGCCTCAGGAGTCTGTTGAGTCTTATTTTTAACCTCAGCAGCAGCAGAAAGATACACACTTAAAAAATAACAGAGCTGGACCAACATACTGCACTATGAGAACACAAAAGCAGTCATTATACCTGCAGAGCCAGTGGTTTCCATCTCATGTTTTTAAGCAGAGCGGGAGTTGAGGTGAGCGTGCTCTGCGGGCGTTTCTTCAGCGTCAGGGTGACACCTGCTGGGTCCCCACGCAACAAGTTCACCAAGTTTTTCAACTGCCAGCCCACCTAATGAACAACAACAGCACAACAACAGAGATAATAAGCTGATATTTAAATATATATCCGTTCAGTGACTCATATATGGACTGAATTACTTCAGATCCATAAAATCGGTACATCTGCTTTTCTTAATACTTCTTAAAAGGTGCTGATCATTATAAAATGAGGCACATCTTGCAACCTCATGGGTCAGCCTCAAGGGACGCCAAAGGGCATTTTGTACAACTACAACAGGCGCTGTTGTAATGCGGTAAGCTCCGACGTCGTGTGCCTTGAACAGCTGCACGTCTTGTAAATAGTCTTTAACCCAGTTTTGATGACATTTGGCCCAAAAAACATCCCGCATTGAGAAACGCAGCCTGCTGCTGAACCAGATATGCCAAGTCCAGTTTGGGGAGAAAATATCCTCCCTTGCTTGGCTGACTCGACATTTTCTGTATTCCATTCAGCCCGTGTATCCGGGCATTTTTCAGGCTCTGACCTACCAATCACTTTGTTCCTCTCCAAGTTATTTTTCACCTTGACAGCCACCACACAGAAGGTGCATGAAAGAGTCAGACAGGCTGAAACGAACACTTTTAGAATCTCAAGCTTGTTTTGTAACATCTGGCTAAAACAATGAGTTTATTTTAAGCAGTAACCTCCTCCCACATGATGTTTAACTATATGCTGCTCTGCCACTAGAAACTTTCTGATTTAATGCATTTCTTATAAAACATTGCGAAGCAGTTTTTCTCTTTCATTTCCCTTAGTGGATTCTCGTAACCATCTCCCGTGTTAAAATTTACTGTCTGGCATGGAGCCTTTTTATGTGTTAGAAGCCTTCCACATTTATTGACCATTCCTGGACCAGAAATTCAATCTGTCGTTACTGCCTCGAGTTATTTATTTCTGACACACTATCTTTATTTTTTACAGCCTTCCAATCTTAGGCTCAAATCATTTCCCCAGCTTTTGTCTCAGAGGATTTCTCATTCAGTCATTTTCTTTGCTTAGTCTTAGTTCTTACGTCTGCTTTCCATGGAAAAAGGATGCTCAGATCACGTTACCGTTGGTCTCAGTCTTACTGCTGGACTAGCTGCTCCCTGTTGTCCTAATTATAGTTCCCAGAACTGTTTCAAGCATTTCCTCTTCTCTTGGTGTTTTTTTTTTTTTTCAAAATAACGTTTGTTCTACTGTCTCTCAAGCGTGAAGATTTTTTTTTCTTCCTTGCTTTATTTTTGGGTATTTCTGGCTCTTGTTTCCTATCTTCTTTGTGAAAAGTCGTAGTACAAGAAGTTCCTGGGCCATACACATCTGGTTTTCACTGCAGTTATCACCTCATATGTCCAAAGCTTTCTCTTCACTGAATGTTCCTCCACACAACTCCCGCCCCAATGGAGTCTAAACACTCAAGCATCAAGAAGAAACATCAAGATTAATTGCGCGCCACACTTAATTAAATGCACAGTCAGTATTTAAGCTGCTTGTGGTAGCCATTATGAGTGACAGTGCAGTTTTCGGATCAGCAGATAGATGCTGAGTTTACACCTCTGACGTCAAGCTCATTCAGCTGCTGCTCATTTCAGTCACAGCCAAACATCTTTCCTTCACCTACAAGCCCTCCAGCATTCACATAATAATGCTACACAGCTACTATACAAGAAATCAATATGTTTTACTGTTTGGTACTAACGTCAGATGGTAGAAGACATGCACTAACAGATGTCAGTCAAGCTGGAGTCTTGGATACAACTAACCACAGGTGCAATTCAAGTATTTTTTTCCAGGATCTTTCTATTGTAATGAGCAATCATTAGTGTGAATTCATTAATTACACTTCAGATTTTGCTTATGTGAAATGTTAAAATATTTCTTCTCTTCTTTCTTCTCTTTCTACTTCGAGTATTTCTTTTGGTTTCCCATGAGGAGAATGCACTGACACCTCTTTGCTCTCACTTTCGCCAGCCTCTGACTGCACTTAACAGTGAGAAGAACAAAGCGTGACAAGTCTGTGTTTTGTTTTTTTTTGTTTTTTTGCTCTTATTCTCTTTAAAAAATGGCTGAATTCAGTGGGTGAGTTGACTGACTGAAATGAACCTGACATGAGTTGTGTAATTATCGTACGTCTTGCTATTTCACAAACACGTAGCAATTATTTTAGACAAAGGATGCTATATTTAAATTGTGCGCTGCAGGAATTTTTTGCCTTCATTTCCACTGAATTCATACAATGATATGTAGACTTCAGCAACAAGCAGTCAGTGCAGCTTTGTCTCTGTAAAAACAGTGTAAGGACAATTAATTTAGCTATTAAAGATTTGTAGAGTGTAATATATGGCCTACAAACCCCTATATTAAAATATGAAAGATAAACAGGTGGTTAAGGGTTTAAGACATCATTTCAAATCCATCCAAGGACTCTTGTTGCATGCTGTTGCTAATTTGTTTTTCCATTCCTGTGCATCTCCAATAAAAATGAGAGTAAAGATTATCAGTTGCAGTGTTATATCAGGTGCAACACAGCTAATTGGTGTGGTTAGAAGAGATCTAATCAAAGCAAGTGGATACAGACAATCTGAGGTTGGTATGAACTGAATAAACACTTTCAAATTCTGAAAATATCAGTGGAACAACATGGATACAATTATGTTCATTCATATGGTAAATACTGTGTGAGAAACATAAAATAAGACAGGAAGATAAAAATATAGTCTTACCACTGTCTGGTGATTAACTTGAATGACTTCATCTCCAGCATGGATTTTCTTACAGCGGTCAGCCAGAGACTGATGGGTAGACAGAGAGGCAGAGTCATTAACTGCTGCTGCACTTCACTGTCACGACAGAGATGACTGTGATATGACCAGAGATGACACGTCTCACTCTACACATGACACCACAAGTGAATGAGCTGTGAGGTGAATATCTACACAGGTGAAGACAAGGAGGCTTGTACTTACTCCTTCTGTCGTGCCCGTGATTACATGCAAACCGTCATATGTTGATTTGATATACATGCCCTGTGGGGAAGAAACGTAGGAATACAAATTTACATTTGCATATTGAAGCGAAGTCAAACACAAGGCTCATTAAACACAGTGCATCTCAGCTCAGCAACACAACACAGAAATTTGCAGAACAGAGCACAGTCACAGGATATTTGCAAATCTTAGCGTTTGTTTTAATCTGCTTGTTGTGCAAAACAAATATGAATCTGGATTTATGGCATATTTTTTAGCAGCAGAAAAAAAAAAAGGATGTGTTTATATTGAGCTCAGATTTTCAAATATACCATGCACAGCATGAATTTATGTCAAGAAGTAAGTCCCACTCAAATGCTCCTTCAAGCAGACTGAATCAAAGACACAGGGTTATTAGCATATCTGCAAATACTGTTTGTAGGTTGCAAAAAAAAAAAGAAGCTAAAACTCAAAGCTTATGATAAAAAAGGGGTCAAAAGTGCACCACAAACACACCCAGACACATGTTCACACACACATATGTACATGAGTACACAAACATCCAGGCACACACTCACACGCACAGATGATATGCCAAAGCAGCATGCCAGTCTTCAAGATGAGCGTAAGCGGGTTTATTTTTAGGCCACTTGGACTACTGTTGTGTTCAGGTTTCGCTGAACGGATGAGAGAACTTCCATGCCCCCTGCTAGCATTTGCGTGGGGGGTGGGGTTCTTGTTGTGGCCTCAAGCAGGGAGCTCGTGTCTGAGTGTAGGTCAGCGTGAAGATGGAGTCCGACAAAGTGCTGATGGCACAAATACTTTTTTTTTTCTACTTGACACAGAATCTCGGCTACAGTTTGTCCCACATGTAAGTGCAGACGCAGTCGTATGTTGATTTTTAACATTCACAACAAGTTCTTTTCACGTTTCTCTTCATCAGCTGAGTCATGTGGCCACCGGCTCAACAAAACCCAGTTTTGCGACAGTTAGAGTAACCTCCGTATGACACCAAACAACAGCCAGACAGTTTCTTTTTGTACCACAATATTATCAATTTCATTTCATTTACATTTCCAAACCTAGGCGACAAAACCAAAACTCTCTGCATAGTGTGGTACCACTTGAGTCAAATGAACACAAAGTTGCTTGTTTTTGTAATGTGGGTCAACTAACCCTTGAGAATAAGTGCCCTTGATCCTTGCGTCCCTAAAAAAACCTACGTAGGTGTGTTGTTTAAAGCTTTGAGGGGAGTTAAACAATTGTGATGTTTCTAAGAAAAAAAAAGAAAAAGTCTTAACAAATCAGACAGATTTGCAAATCAAGGAAAGTTAGTATTAGTGATTGAGAAACTGCAACTATCTTGTGCAGTGTGTCAGGTGCAGACTACATGATCATTTGCACATGCCATTTATGAATCAAACAGAAGTCAATATGCTGTCGAGAGTCATGCTGTTGTGATTTCTGTAATTAGTAGATTTCATCATCATCATCATCCAGTATTATTAGTAGTTTTGTACTTTACTTTTTTTGGCACAGAAGCTTTTTCTTGTGTTCATTTCATCGAACCTGGAAAATAATTTGAATCAATCTTGATATCTTAAGTTTAATAAAACCATATTCAAGTATAATGAAGTGGTTGTAATGACGTATTCTGAAAGTCTGACTCATGTGCAGATGCCACATTGTTGCCGTGGGCTTGTGTGCTCCTTACAGATTGTTGTGTTTACCATGAGAGAGTGCAATCTGTGCTGTGTGATGCTGTTAAGTAATTAAAAACAAACTCTGACATTTCTTCCTGTCAACAGCAGCTACCCACCTACTCGTGTTTTGGTGCTCAACTCCATAGATGCATTATATCCGAAGAAATCAGTCTTGATTATTATTATCATTAATTATCATTACTACTATTAGACCAACGGACACATTGCAAAGTTTGAGTGACCTTTTAATACACAGGATGTTTCTCTGCTAAGGGACTTAGCAGAGAAATAGTACACTCTTATACACTCTTAGTTATTTCACTGTAGCCGTGTCCTGTTACATTTATGGCACTGGGTAATTCGCTGGATACTGCTTGTAATTACTATACAATTTTAAAAAGTAATTCTGTGTAACATATTTTTGCAGGTTTAGATACATCAATAACAGACACAGACAGCATCCTCTCATGATATACAGAGTAAAATAACAAACTACCAGAGACAGTGTGCGGTCTGACTGACTGATGGTCTTACCAATCCTTCAGTAGATTTTATGTTGGCTAACTGCACAACCTCCAAATGTGCAGCTTGGGACACCATGGGATCCGAGGACAGTGAGATAATGTGGTCACAGACTCCAGATAGAGTTTTACACTGTGGATGACACATCAGGGACAAATCACAACCTTTAAGTATGCACATCGTTGCTTCATTTTCATTGGATGCTGCAGAAGAAAGTCAGCGACTCACCACATGCAGGATCTTATTTTCTGTTTCGTACACAGAGCAGTCCTGGGGAACATTCAGAGAGCACTGTTACCTCAAGAGAATGTGTCAAAATGGAGTTATTATTGGCATTTCTGCTGTAGGTGGATGTAAGCAAAAACCGAGCTGCTTGGCACCTATAACCCCCAACACTCCCACACAGGCATGCACAAACACAAAACAAATGAATCATCAACGCGGAGGCATGTCTCTCTCACTCTTATTTCTTTCTTTCTCTCCAGTCTTTCTCTCTCCTTCCTCTTTCCTTTTCGCCCTCTTTCACACCTACTTTTAATGTTTCTCACTCCATATAAACATTCGCTTCCAAAGTGACCATTCCTAAAGTTTTTTTATAGCTGAGTCCAACTTAAATACTTTTCTTCTAAGCACTGACAGTTGTAATTTAATTTATAAGACTTTGAAAATCTGTGTATACACAGAATGAAGTTCATTTATGCTCACACACACACACACACACACACATATATATGTGTGTGTGTGTGTGTAGATGAGCTTCTATGTGTAGAATCTGTAGTTTACAATGTTGTACTTATGGGGAATTGTGGGTTATGCTTGCCTGGTGGAAGTCTTTATTTACCTGTTGCACGATTGTCGTGAGCTCAAGACACAACTGGATCACATTATTTCTGGTCACAGAGTAATCTGCCACTGCAGCAAATGGAGACCTGAAAAAGAAGGAGCACCTGGAATGAACCATTAGACCATTCATCCTTTGAGACTAAATCACTGGTAAAACTCGGAGAACATTTCCAACACACACACATTAGGGTTCTAGGGTTTCTATCCATTTTATGGAGTTTTCTTTGAGACTTAAAGTCAAATTTTAGAGAATAATACAACATTCAGTGGTTGAATATACAAATGTGTTCCAAGATACAAATCTATTCACTTAAGCAAAGGGTGGTTTTCAAATAAAAATGAATCACAGATTATTTATTTGATATAATTTGAATGCATGCTGTAGTATATAGCTGCCTATATGGGACAAGAAACAGAAAATCACTTTTGTTGTTTGTGTTGAATGTTGTCTGCTTTGAACGTCCATGTTCATCAAACACTCAGACACAAACACACATTAGCACAGAGAAGATTCAGTGATCAAAGCGACATATAAATAGACCTGCACAGTGTCTTTTTGGCCAGGTTGTTTAATTCTACTTACAAAAGGCCTTTACTCGTTTTTCTTTTCTGCTGATTGGTCATGGACATTACATTAAAAACTAAAATGGATCTCAATGTGGCAAAACTTGGAGTTGCCACAAAACGCTACGAGAACTAAGGTATCATGCCAGATAAACAAGATTGTTTCATCCAATTCTGAAGCCAGTTTTTCTATATTTAATCTGCTGCTTTTATCAGCACATCCAGTACTTCTTTAATCAAAGTAAAATGTTCAAAGAATATTTAATAAAGTTTACACATGGCATTTATTAGGTTTAAATGTATTACAGCTGCATCTCTTTGCAAATCTCACCTGTCCAGCCACGCCAGAAGGCTTTTGGCTGCAGCGATCAGGTCCACCACAGAGGTCAGGAAGTCATTGGGTAGTTTACGGGTGGCTCGGCCATCATAATGGCCGCTGCGCCGTCTGCCTGTGATGAAGTTTTGCAGGTTCTTGGCAGATGCATTCAGCTTATGAGAAAGAGTCTTCAGATTTTCAGTCTCCAACCCGTAATTCTAGAGGAAGGAAAAAAAGTAAACTCACTCTGTTTGACCAGTTTGTCAATGTTTGTTCTGACTGTGACGCATTCCAAGAACTTCTCCACTATGGAGGCTGAAATGCCATTGTTGTCATGACATCGCTCTGTGAATAAAAAGACCACTGGTGGACTAGTCCACCTTGTTGCACTGCCAAAGATGATGCTCATATGATGAATGAACATGTGACCCTTCCACTCAACCCTGCTCTCCTCCAGCTGTCACTTTGCATGTGTAGGGACAGCACAGCACTCATTACCGCCGTACACCAAGCTGCACGTGCAGGCCTGTGGGCGTCACAGTTTCTTGGGAGGAGAGAGCACAACAGGAGGGCCACTAATCATA
>CM028914.1:15369771-15427271 GCA_016801845.1 Polydactylus sextarius
CACCTCTTTGCTCATCTTGTCTTTTCAACACCGTGGACCAGTCATATACATGTAACTCAATGCTGTGCCTAAATCTGATCAAGTATTTGCAACAGCTTGAGCTGGCAGCTAAACAACGGAGCAGACACATAGGGAGTTTCAAGGTTTTGCATACAATTTAAAGGCTTAACTAATCAGCTTCTTTACCAAGTTAATTGAGTCTCATTACATCAGTGAAGTATTCCCCCACATTGCCATAGAAACACGAAGTTGGGGTTTTTGGCAGGGATTATCCCTGACCACAGGACAAAATAAGGGAACAAGTGCAAAGAGGACACAACGCTTTCCAAATGGTGACGGCATGAGACTAGAACTAACGTAACTGCTGTCTGCTGCTTTCATCTGCGATAAATCATAAACTCCCAGAGGCTTTCATATTTTATAATTTCATTGTAAACGTAAAGCAACATGTCTCGCTGTGGTATAAATAAAGATTATTACCATAATTGAAAGAGGAGAGATAAGTCACATCACAGACTGACATGAAATTCAAATTATGTTCATGAACGGTGAAGTTTGATGGTATTAACTGAAACGCTATATCTTGTCGCATAATTCTCCTCGTGTGAAAGCAGAATTGCATAATAGAAAGCCCCTCTAAATAGAGAGTACTTTGGTGATTGTACTAAGTAATCTCTACTACATCAGTTTTCCTGTCTATTTCATCAACGGGTCAGATTATCAGACACGCTGAGGAGAAATTAAAAGCACAACATTGACACATGCTGGACATTCTCAATAATCTACTGGTAAATGTGAGGTAAGAGAAATGGATTGGCTGTTAACATTGTTATGACAGATTTTTTTGTTGATCTAACTTGTCAGGGAGAGAGTGAGTGTACAAGAAAAACTGAAAGAGCATAAAGATAAACCTGATACACTTCACAAATCATGAATTATATTAATGCAGTCTGCCAGGATGGGTAAAGAGATTATACTAAGCCTGCATTAGGTTTGTGCTTCAAAACACACAGACAGCTCACACAAACAATACTGAAAATGGATGGATCATATGTGCTTGCACAGCTACCGTGCACTTGTCAAGAACAAATTCAAGAAGTCAAAGCTGGAATCTTTTCTCTTTTGTGATGAGGAACTCTTATTTAAAAGGGCTTTGTCACAGCTGGGAATAGAGAGTCTTCCTCACACAAAACCCTGAGGGGTGAGTGGGGGCTGCAGAGCAGGATTGTGGGAAGGTCACAGGGTGCCCCTGTTTGGCCGCCAGTGACATCACAGAGCTGTACTCTAATAATGGAACTGTGAATACTAACGACAAAACGCTGCCGTTACTCAGGAGCTGAGAATGAATTGACCCCCACCACCACCATCACTGCCACAAACTCCCCCCATTTCCTTTCTCTGTGTCTCTCAGTGCCACTCCGTCCCTCACTTTAAATTACCATTACTGGGCTCTGGGCACAAGAATCGTCTCTGCTCCACTTGTCAGATGTGGGACACTGAAGAGCCCTTGCTCATATCCAATCTCCGCTTGGTGCTGTCTACATTTCTCACAGCTTATTTACGATCTTCTTAGATCTTATTTTAACTGTTTGGGGTCAGTCTTTGCCTTTTTTTTTCATATCCTGTCATGTTTTTATCTGTATCAAACCTCCATGAACAAAGCTATACTCTTCCTTTTAGTATCTTTACTGAAACAGCACAGTCAGAAAACATGCACTTCAAATCAGCATCAGATACAGGTATGATTTGTAATACACAAGTCATATCTCATGTCTGAGCCAGTGAGAAAAAAAACCCTACAGGCTTTGACTTATGACTCTCTCTCTCTCTCTCTCTCTCTGTGTGTGTGTGTGTGTGTGTGTGTGTGTTGAGGCAGTAAAGACATATGTATGTGTATGTGTTGATGTGGAGCATCTCTGAGAGGCTGAGGCCTGACACGTGAGCACGTGGCTCTGGAAAACAACACACAGCACTGACTGAAACCATTATACAGCTTACAGATAAATACACAGATTTCAGACGGCACCTTCCTGATCAGTTTAACACTTCCTCTTAGATCTGTACATTTTTTGACAATGACAACTCTGTAATGCAAACAAACAAACAATAGCAAAGCTAATAAGTATGATAATATCCAGATTTCCACACTTGTGCGGATCGCTGTGGATGTTTTGGGAGACTGAATAAGCAGAAAAGTTTTTCTTTGAGAAACTCGGCTTCCATACCTTTTACATAACTTATTTATTTTAACGGCTGTATGACGATTTATTTATTCATCCCATAATTATGTTGGATGGTTCCAAAATGTATTTTTTACACTCAAATATTCTGATCAAATACTACTGGGTTCTGACTGAATACTACTGGGTGAACATCACCTCAGGCTGCAGTGCACTGTGAGGTTTTAAAACTACTGAACTCAGTCTCAGGCCTACATGATGCTCTTACAAGTCAGCTGTGACTTCTTAATGACTTGGAGCATCTGCGGATCAACATTTCTCACAGACGGAGCGGTGATATTATTGTAATTTAGCATTTATTTTATACCCATGCACACAAACCTGTTTTTCCAAACATAGATTTTTGACCCCAGAAGGCGTGATTATTTGTGCTTAATTACTGGATCTCGGCTGCGTTTTCACTGCCTCCCCGCGTCAACAATAAACCACCGCGGGACACAAAAGAGGTTTAACAACGTTTGGTGCCATTTGAGTGTGTCAGACTCTAAGGGTTGGACATATTAGTCTATGAGGACGAGTCGTCTCCAAATCGATCAGATGATTTCAGGCTGTAATTAAAAGCCGTCTGGAGGCGCATACCGATGAAATCCCGAGGCTCAGCAGGTGTTTTGTTCTCTTTTAACATCCCGATCCAAATCAACACAATATTAATTGCACTACACCATGTTTTTTTTTTTTTTTCTTTTTGTCTATTCTTTCTTAATCTTTTTTGGGTGATTGTTGAGTGGATTTGCCTGAAGCCTTACCTTTCATCCAGTCAACCACTTGACTGGAGCTCCACTTGCTCACAGGCTCCATAACCAGTGCCATGGTAGAAGTTTGTCTTGTTCACGCTTCACAAAAGAAAAACACTCCCAACAAGCCCACTCCCCCTCCCCTCCCCTTTCAAAAAATGTTTAAAAAATCAAGAGTAGATTTTGTTTTTTTCTTTCTTTCTTTCTTTTCTGGAAAAATAAATGAACAATAAATTGAGATGCTCTTTAAATTCTTATCTTCTTGGTTTGGGTGTTTACAAACAAAAAGAGGTAGGTCCAAAAGGTCCAGAAATGTCGCTTTGAGGAGCCTGAGCGCAGACCAGCAGTCTTGTGCACATTCCTGTGCTGTTTGCTCGCTTGAAAGAGCTCTTTTACTTGTCATTCACGTCAGGCTCAGTGGGGGTGATGCTGATGGGTCGCTGTTGCCCGACCCCCCTTCCAAAATACATCCCATCAGAAGAGAACAACGCGCAGACTGTCGGTCATACTGGTGTCTGAAGAAGCTGAGCTCGCTCTGAGCATCCTCCCTCACACACACAGCCATGGAGTCACAGTCCTCATCATGCAACGGATGTGTGTATGAGGGGCGATTAGTGCCACGCAGCAAGAGGCATCAGGAGTCTGAGTGGGAAATTGTATTGGATTGCATGGCGTTGTATGTTCTTACTAGTTTTCACTTTTAAAAGTAGTAGATAATGGAAAAAGCAGGAAATATGTGCCACAAAAATAATTCCAGAAAATGATTTTATTATTTTTTTTTATCATTATTATTTTATTTTTGCTTGTCAAAAATAAAGGGAAAATTTTGAGATTAAAGTTGAAATTTCAAGATTAAAGTTAAAATCAATGAGAAGAGATGAAATGTTGGCCTCTTACAACAGTGTCTGAAAAGAAAAATTATTTAAACATGCCCATTTCCTGGTCCATTTCCTCTCCACTTCCATCCACACAGGATAAAATTATTAATACAGGCACTGATTTCAGTGACTTAGTTTGTTTTATGAATCCATGTACTGTAGGGCATTGTGGACTTTGGTGCAGTAAAGCCTGCACCCCTGCTGCTGTGCCCACTTGACTACCATGCCTTCAGGATCAATCAGTTTGATCAACTGTTTTATATAACATATCTTGTGATACAGGCTGCATCTGAATCCCTACTAGCCTTCTATGTAGTAGGCAAAAATGAGTAACCCACGATCGAAATGGAGACAGCAGCCTGGGAGAGATTATTTTGATATTTTTACAATTTTATTCAAAGTTTGTTTAGTGATAAGAGGGGAACAACAAAAAGGGTCAGATATCCTGTGTGTTAAGCAACTGCATTAAAACGCAAATGCAGACTCTTCAGTAAATGAAAGCAATGTACTTCATTAAATAAAACATGTCCATAGTTGTTCATGTCACCAGTGTGAGTAAAAAGTCTCAGTTATGACTGCACAGCTAACTAGCTGGGGTAGCTAATCCTCTGCCTGTCTGTTTGTCTGTGCTGTGACACAGCACAGGCAAGATAGTGGTGTTGTAGTACGTCTGAATTGCTACTGGCTAGCTTGCTATGTAGTAACTACTACTGTAATAGTCGAGTAGTAGGCACTACGCAGTGGATTTTGACCTCAAAATTTACTGAGGATTTGGATGCAGCCACAGTTTATCTGTTTCTTTTTTGGCTTCCCAATGCATGCACACGCTCCTTGTTTTGTTCTGAAATTACAGATCTGAGTCGGCAGTGAGCCGGTGAGTGGGGCTTCATTAAGTGGATTCTGACTGATGACAGTGATGTTGCAGTTTCCTGCATATGACTAATCATAGCATTTAAATGCATACTCATATTTAACTGATGTTGATGTGGAAGTACAACATCAGCCATCCTTGGGGGGACCCCTTCAGCTCAGGGCCCTTCGGGCAATTTCTTTTTCTTTGCCTACCCAGTTGTGACAACTCTTCACATTTATTCAGCTTTGCATGAAAACAACAGGCAACACTAATTGCAGCTAAGCTGTGTAATGGACAGAATGGTCTAATAATCCCTTTAATCAACACAATGCCCAATCTGACAATGGTTCCACTGCTTCTCCCTCCAGGGCCCTGGAGCACTAATCACCCCTCATACACACCACTGTTTCCTCCCGCCGTCTTTGTCGCTGCTCACGCCTCCATCACACAAAGCGCAGCGTAGTGGAAACTCGTTGGTGTCTC
The DNA here is from genome assembly GCA_016801845.1 of Polydactylus sextarius. NCBI lineage: Eukaryota > Metazoa > Chordata > Actinopteri > Polynemidae > Polydactylus > Polydactylus sextarius. The sequence continues at coordinate 15,374,960 of CM028914.1, forward strand.
GGTCACCAAGAGACAAGGATGCTGACATGCGCTTTGCTTTTTTCATGTATTGGTAAACAGCTTTAGGGTGTAAGCCTCTTGCATGTTCACTGCATGGCTGGGTGGCTTATTTAACACAAATACTGTATTTAAACTGAATGTCAGCCAATAGATAATAGACCATAACATAAAAACACTGCACGCTTTCAGTTGTTCATCTTTAACTATCCTCCACAGATCCTCCTATGTATTTGTTTTATTGAGCTAAGAAATGTTTTATTTTATTCAATAAAATAACAATTATCTAACAATTAAATAAGAAATATAATATAAGAAAATACAAAAAAATAGATTAAAAATAGATTATTTGAAATCATTAAAACTGTGAAGAAATTAAATAAAAAACATGATGCCTCAAAAACAGGAAAACAAATACCCTCATGGATAATTCACTGACATATTGTTATTAGCAGATGTATAGATACATGTGGACTGTGTAGCAGAAATCTTAACCATTGAGGTGATCGATAATCATAACTAAATGCCGAGACAGAGAAGTCATGCTGTGTGAGGCTTACATTAATTCTAATTAAATCAATTTAATTAAAGCTTAAGTTAAACAAATGTCTTCCTCTTAAAAATGGAAATGAACATAATGTATGTAAACAAGCAAATATCACAGCACTTTGCCTTGCGGGTGATGTAGAGGACAGGTTTTGACATGATACTGCATAAGAAGAAATTTATATATATATATATATATATATATATATACACACACACACACACACACACACACACACACACACATCAATATTCACCCAAATGATCATTGCCAGTGATGGAACGTGATTAAATATATTCATTTCTTGTATGCTGTTTTTATGTTTTTGTGCATTAAACGAGTTATCTTACTTTATTGTACCTAAATACTCAAACATACTAAAACAAAAAGTTTTTGAATTTTATAAAGCAAAAATCAAACATAAATTGTAAAAAAAAAAAAAAAAAAAAAAGCCAAATATTGGTAGAGCTTCTTAAGATGGATTAGATTATTTTTGTATTTTCCACTACATACCACTGTAAACATAACGACTCATTTTTTTTTTTTTTTTGATTGAATGAAATAAAACATTTGAAAAATGAATGAATGAATTAAATTAATAATTTCACACTGACAACATTTTTCGACAGCTTTTGGATGTTCCATACACTTCACCTGATAATTAAGTAATATATATATATCTTTATGAAAAAAAATTGCTCCTTTGATCCATTTCTAGTATCAATATTGCATGTTTTCTCCTCTACATTTATTTGGCAGCTGTCATCAATTACAGAATTTCCATAAACATAAAAATACACGATCAGCTCATAAGATATGTCACCTTGTTATAGATTAAAATATACAACAACATTAAAGTAATCCCTGATAGTTTCCTCTGATTTAACTAAACACCTGCTCTGACACTGTAGTTTATCTGTCATATGTAATTCACACTTCTGGCCTGTAGGAGGCAGAGTCTCTATCACGCACATTTTTAGAGGAGAAGAAGACACTATAGTTTCCTGTGTCTGAAGGTGAGACTGTTGAGCGCTTACTGATTAAACTTTGTTTATAGTTATTATATATAGCTACAGTTTCTTCTGCTGTACATGTACGTTTTAGCCATAATAATGAAAACAATGTTAAACTGTTGTATAAAATTATTTTCCTTATTCCTGCTCGGGTCCCGACTGGATCGCCATGGTGGGATCAGCCCCAAGTCCAAAGTTTTAAGCTAACATCGTCAGTTTGTGTTAAACTATAAAAAACACCCACATTGTGTGACTTATGGAGAAGTTGTTGTTGTTGTTGCGACAGTTTGCTGCTGTCATGAGGAGAAGTCAGTGCAAACGGGAGTGAAACGACAAAATATCAAAACTATGTCGTGCAGTTAGCTAAAGATACAACCATGTTTTTGTTAACCAGATTGACAGGTCGTTGGTTTTATATTTATATGACAGGTTGGGGTTATTTTCTATGTTTACAGCAGGTGAAGAAACACGACGCTGTTTACGTATCAAGTTAGATTTCAGTAGATGATTAAAGGCACAAGAAACATAAACACGTACAAACATATATCCTTTTTTTTTTTTCTTGTTTCAACATGTTCAAACTGAGGTGGCTCAACTTTGACCTCAAAATTTACTGCAGCAATGAAAACAATCCATGCATGAAATGCTGATGTTTATGGTCATATAGCAACAAAAACGGACTTTGTCTGTCTGCCTTAAAGTCTGTGACACCTCTCGTTTGTTGCCACAGTTGCTTGTAAGTTTAATAATCAAGATCAAAGGAATTGCACACAATGAACACTTTTAGAAATACAGTTAGTTATTTAGGGAATAGCTGATCATGAGAACTTAATGAACATGTGATTGTGTAATTTGATATCCTGTTTTTCTTTTCACATTTGTTCTTGCACAGGTGCAGTCAGGCTGAGAGACCATCCCAGGAAAATAAAAAGTGACTCCTCTTTGTGTTCATCATGTTAATCATTGTCTGATCCACTCTTGTGATGCGATGGATGACACTGAAGAGCAGGAAATGGCCACACAGTCCGACGACTCCTCCATTGGGGAGGCAGTGTCTGGCAGAGGGCAACAGAACGCGCATGCAGATGATGATGATATGTTTTACATCCCAGAGAGAAGACCGTCTCTGGATCTGGGACAGAGTCCAATGGATACCACCCAATGGTACAAAAAGATTTTTCACATTCTAACGTTAAGGGTCCAACCACTGATAGTAATCATGGGAAGTATAATTATTGTGAGCAGTAAAATTGTATCTCAGAAAGGTCTTGATGATACTGAGACTACAGATCGTATACTGGTCGCAGAAATCACATTCATTGTCTGCAGAGGGTTCAAAGTACAAAGGGAGTCACTTACACCCTATGTGAGACAGCACAGGTGGCTTGGTGGATTAGAATGGGAACTTATGCTCTCTTGATTAATCAGTCTTTTCATTGCATTTTCATGCACTTGTTAATCAGGTGCAACATACCTGGATATACACAATAAATCCACGTCTTAACGATTCTTTTTAATGCTAAAGACCTTGTGTCCTTCAGTTTTAAGAGAAATGAAGAACACTTAAAGATAAAGTAACAGAAGCAATAAGTCCATGATTACCCTGTCAGGCTTCAAAAGTTCTTTGAGCTGCTTGTGAAAGACAACTAAATTTAAAATGCGCTGCTCATCTGATGTGCTGACGTGTCACTCTGCTGTCCTTCCTTTTTTTTTCCTCAGGCCTTTTAGGCGCCATGGTAGGTCTCCAGTCCTGAGCTACATGTCACTGGAAAGTGAAGAGTCTGAAGAGGCTGCAGGCAACATGGTTTCTGAAGACATATCAGACAAGACAAAGTATTCATAAAATTACATTATCTTTGTGCCTAAGACTTTAATGTAACTGGTTGTAACTTAACGTTACTCACAACACGTCCTCTTGTCTGCTTGATTTTAGTGTTGAGCTGAACAGAGCTGATTCCTTCTCCAGCTGCTACTCCTTGGACAGTGAAGACTGTGAAAAGAGAATCCCCAAGTAAGAAATACACCTCAAGAAGGAAGTAATGGATTTGTGTGTGCACAGATATATTTTTGATTGATATTAACATATATTTAAATCTCTCCACTATGTCCCCTTCAGGGTTAAGAGCAAACATAATGCTGTCTCAGAGGTTGCCCTTGACACACCTGAGTTAATCCAAGATCCAAATGAGACTACGCATCCTTCTATGACAGTGGCGTTCACTTTCAAGGTCAGTCGGTGTTCCCTCAATTAGTTTGAAAGAAATTAATACAAAACTCCCAACAGCACTGAATTTCACCCTTCTTTTGGAATCAGGCTATCAGCGACATCCTTGGGAAACTGTCAGCGGGAGATTTTCTGAAGTTCAAGGGGATGCTGAAGAAACGTTACCCAAAGTCATTCAACACTCCTCTTCAAGGCCTTGACCTGGTGGACCTGGTGGACCATTTACTGGAGCGTTACAGTCTTCAAGTGTCTTTGCAGATCACTACAACACTTCTTGAGGAGTTGCGTCAGAAAAAGTTGGCTGAGCATCTTCAGACTTTGTGCATTAGAAGTAAGTACATTTCTGAGTCTTAATACTTTTAAACTTTATGAATGGGATTCATCAGTTATTAATATATACACATCCTTTTTTCAGATCAGGTGCGTCATGATTTATGTGAGACTCTGAAGAGAACATATGGTGTAGTATGTGAGAATATGCTCATGCCAGAAGAGAAGAGGCCCTTTGAAGATGTCTTTACTAATCTCTTCATAGCATCAACATGTAATAACGGCCCAAATATTGAACATGAGGTCATGAAAATAGGAAAACTGGACAGCAACCGGGAAGCAGCAATATGCATTTCTACAAAGGACATCTTTACTCCTGAAAAGCTGGAGAGCTCGAACAGAAAGCTCACACTTATGAGCGGAGTGGCAGGGTCAGGGAAGTCAATGGCGATCAGAAGATTAATCTTTGACTGGATTGAAGGGCGGTCCCACCAACATGTGACTTTTTTATTTCCTCTGCCATTCAGAGAACTCAGACAGTTTGAGGGCGCAAAGATCTCGTTGGTGGATATAGTAGAACACCTTTACCCAGAAACAAAAAAACTGAAGAGCGAGGATTTTAGAAGCGACGATTGCAAAATAATGTTCATCTTTGATGGTCTTGATGAATACCAAGGTGAGCTTGACTTTGAAAACACTGAGCTTCTCGGTGACCACACAGATAAAACCAATCTGAATGTCATTGTGATCAACCTCCTCAGAGGGAGGCTGTTCTACCGGGGCATATTCCTGGTCACTAATCGGCCAGAGGTACAGTGCAGCATTCCATGGGATACACCTTATGAGGAGATAGAGGTGCGTGGGTTCTCTGACCCCGAAAAGGACGAGTACTTCAAAAAGAGGTTCAAGGATCCACAACAAGCAAACAGAGTCATCACATACATTAACTCGTTAAAAACCATCCGCATCATGTGCCATCTGCCTTTGTTCTGCTCACTGGTTGCTGATGAATGGCAGCGCAGATTTAGAGAACAGGGAACAAACGCAGAGCTGCCTAAGAGCATCACTTACATGTACACAAAGCTGATGCTATCACTCGCACGTCAACATCGCAGATTCAGAGCTGCAGACCGTAGCGCAGAGACAGAGAGAAACTTCCTTATGAAACTTGGAAAGCTGGCCCTAAACATGTTGGAACGTAGCCAATTCAAGATCTCCAAGACAGACTGGAAAGAAACCGGGATCAATGAGATAGAGGCAGTGATTAGAAGCGGCTTGTGCACACACTACCTTACAACACCGTATATCTTGTTTAATGAGAATGTATTAAGCTTCATCCATCCCACCATGCAGGAATACCTGGCTGCTCTTTATGCGTTTCTCGCTTATGTCAACCAGGGGAAGAACATTTTTGAGCAGCAACTGAAAGACAAGGTCAAGGGGATGTTTAAAGCTCCCAAAACCATGGATCTGTTTAAGAGCGCTGTGGACAAAAGCTTGCTTTGTGTGGATGGCAAGCTGGACATTTTCCTGCGTTTCCTGGTTGGAATGGTGCATAAGACCAACCTGGAGCTGCTCCAGCCGTATTGCACCTCCCCTGTAAAATGGCCAAGAGTGATCCAAGACGTTGTTGCCTTCATCAGGAAGAGAATCAACGAGAATCAGTATCCTGACAGGAATGAGAACTTGTATCACTGTTTGGAGGAGCTGGGTGTGCGCGAGGCAGAGCGCTTTTAATCTGAGTTTCTCTGAGTTTCAGTCAGACTAAAACTGTTTAAAATATGTTCTGATAGAAAAACATGTAACAATAAATGCACTAATGGATAATTTTACTCAATCACTTATTTAATTCTACAGTAACATTGATGTTCCAAAGATGTGATGAACAGAATCTCTTAAGAAAGTGAATTGATTTAATGTGTGTTGATGTTGATACTGATGCAAAGACAAGTTACAAAGAAGCGTAACTATGTTTACCTTACTAGACCACAGCCTTACTATGAGTTTTTATTAATGCATGCATAATCCAGTGTTTTGTACATGAACTTTAATTTTAAAATACTGCTTGCGCTCAAGTTTCATTGTTCAACTAAATTATTCTCCACTTTTGAAGTTGTGTCAAATAATTTTTGCCTGTTGTCTGCATCCACTGATTTGCCACCTATAGCAGTTCTCTCAGTCAAGTGCTGTTATGTTCTTGTTTTTCATACACGGCCAAAAAAAAAAAAAAAAAAGAAAAGAAAAGCATCTGTCTTCTTAATCTCTGTAGTTTACATCATTGTGTAGTACAGGTTATAAAAGTATTGACAGTGGATAGAAGTTATCTGTATAAAATAAATGGCACAATTAGTTTAGTGTTTTCCATCAGTACTAAAACACTGTGCATTGTGAGTGAATTAACTGAGTCAGTTTTGTCTCATTATAGAGTATATTTTAAAACATTTCAACAGAATACAAGGTTAAGGTGGCTTATTGCCAATGAACACACTGAAATCATGCACAAGCAAAGCAAATAAACAGAAACAAATGTTGCCTCTGGATGTTGTTTCCTTTGCAGTTGATCAGCTGCTTTTGACAAAGGAAGCCCATCAAAGGCAACAACATGTTATATAAAATCCACAGCTAGCAATGCTTCAAAATAAACTATTTTAACAAGGTAAAACACATTTTAGAGCAATGTACGTTTTACAGCACGAACACTCTGTGATTTCTTTTTTCTTTGCACTATTTTTATCTTCTTTTGGGCCGTTCCAACAGCACTTGTCACAACACAGGTAAAGTTGGATTTGAAGTCCTGTGATGTGACGTTCTTCAACAGCAAACTTCTCTGTAGGATTGTTCCTTCCCCCAAAGTTGATCTAAAGCAAATATTGTCATTACAGCCTAACTGCAAGTTTGGTACAGTTATGGTTTTGATTGATTAATTGATTTGTTAATTTATTAAGACAGTGTTAGTTAAATTGCTAGTGTGAAACTTTATGGTAATTTCCAGGAAAACCTTATCATCAGTCATAATACTCACTTTTCCGATTCTACTATTCTGTCACTGCTGGGTAAATCCTCGGGGAAAGCACCATCAACGAGCCAGTAGATGAGTGTCAAACCATCTTCATAATTTGTGAATGCATCACAGTGAAGAACCAGCAGCTCACCTGTAAACACCCAAACCACCAGTCAACATACAGTATAGAAACCCTTCTAGCTAAAAGCCCCAACAGGACCAGTGAGCTGTAAGTATCACAAAACACTTCATCAGTTGTTAATTTGTGTGAATGCAAATGTTACCTGGATAAGCCTTTATATGGGCTTCACTTTTACCGATGATCTCCGGACAACCAACCTCAGCAACTGAAAAACATATTTGAGTTAGCACAAAACTTAAATCACGTAAAAAAAAATAAGGTCGCCCCCGAAATACTGTATACCTGGAAGTCCGTCTGCTAACAGCAGCCACAGAGATCCCAAGGCTGATGCAGAGACAGAGCACATTAACAACCCATTCAACAATACAGTGAAAATGGATGTGTTGATATTATCAAATATTACCTTCGATAACAGATGACAGCTTCATATTGAGTCCAGTCCAGTGTCAGGTCTTTGCTGTTAACCATCGTCAGGTCTGGAGTATATAATCAAATTCACTTCCCTACACCCACACAAAGTATAAACCACAAACATGGGGATTTCCTCACAAACTGAACTACACTTGTTCCTTGATATTTGCTGGGTCATACCCCTTGTTACATAAATAAAGTATTTTGACTGCATCATAGCTCCTGGTCATGTGCTTCCCATTATGTCAATATATAGTGACCTCAGCAAACAAGCGCTTTGTATGAAACCATGGAAACAATAACCTCAGGAATGCATAGATAATCAGATCATCAACATACAACATCTAAACCATGTGACATTTATTCATGAATTTTGATCAAAACATCGACAACAGAAGGATCATGTTGGCCTTGTTGTACACAGTCCCTCTGGGACCTCATGTTTATCAGACCACATTAAAATAAGACTGGCATCACCAGTACTCGCACCAAGTTAAAGGATCATTCTAGGATGATTTCTTTCCTCATGGAGTTGTTTTGATTTTGTTTGAGTGTTTTATGGTTTCTTACTCAGTTACTAGCTGGTATCAGAGTGTTGTTTTGTGCTTACTGGGTTGTTTTAATGTCCATCTGAACTACTGAAAGATACTTTCTCACCGTTAGCACTGGTTAGTCATGCAGATATAGTTTTGGTTTGCATCTGGTCAGACTTTCCCACACCGACAGCATAGAAAATACACAGCAATGTGTCACTCCCAAAACACTGAATAATCCACAGAACACACAGTCGACAGTTTTGTAAGGACTATTTCTTTGGTAGAAAGTCATTTCAAGGAGAAGTAAGTAAAACCAAAACTATATGAATGGCTAGATTAATTTACAGATATGTGACAACTTTTTTTTGTTTTTAAATTTGTCAGACATACGAGAGAAAATATAACTATGTGAGGGTGACGTTAACACACAAAGGGTAACAGGCAACAGAGTGTTTTGTGATATTGGTGAAGATGAGTGTCCCTGAAATCCAGTAAGAAAAAGTTCCTTTTTACCAAGAACTGTATGAGGAATCCTCATATGCGTAGCCAGTGATGAGAAGGAGTGCATGACGGCACTCAGAAAACTCATCCATGTCGCTTTCGGAACCTAGTTTCTCGGTCAGGCTGTTCAAACGTTGACACAAGTAGTCAACACATGAAGTAACAGTTGCGCAATAAGAGGAAGTCTGTCCATAGTTTATGTATGTAAAAGGCAAAAGGGAGCAAAGCTTAATGTTGATTTCCATTCAATATTTATTACTTGTATGTGATTGACATGAGGATGAAAAACTCTAGTATGATCCTTTAAATATCAACACACATGTAAGACATAAATTAGTAAAAAGAATGCCTCTTGTCTCATGATTTTCAGAACCGTTTTACTAGGCTGTAAAATGTACAAATCAATTATTAAGGTGTAATGACGTGTGAAGCAAATCCTGGGAAATTTGACAGACATCCGAATTTAGATTACTAATAAAATTCAAATAAACTGTAAATACAGATAATATGTGCCTATAAATATGTACAAAAAGTATAGACACTTTTTATTGGTGTTTTAGTTCAATGTTAGGCCCTCAGTCTTTTGAGCCAGTGCATATCTTCTCCGTATGGCATGTATGTCCATTTCCTCAACCTGCAGGTCACTCCAGACCCAGGGCATAGTTGATACCTTGCACAAATCCAATAATAACAGGCTGCCATGCCACCAAGTACCGAAGCCAGTCTAAAAGTTGTCCATACATGACATGTGGTCTCTCCCATCTAAAAGACAGGGTTAAGGTTCAAAACTTTCAATATAAATGAATGTGTGAAAACATAAAGGCCTAAGTCACATAAAACTGGTGGCATATGACCAAGAGGCACAGGTGACTGCTTTATCCCTTGTATGGAGCAGTTACCACAACAGCTCTGAACTACAAAAAGGAACAGGAACTTGGTACATGACCCATGAGTATCTTACCTTTTGTTCCTCATAGCCTGTAGTAAAACAGCATGAAAATTTCACATATAACTTTACTGTCAGTTTCCTCACTGTTACAATAAAAACATCCTCGTACTGTAACAACTCATGACTTGGTTTTCTGAAAAAGCCCCATGTGATTTTTATCTAGTAGTTTTACAATGTTTGTTCTCCGTGATGTGTTAATATTTGCTGACCTCATGTAAATTAATAAGGAATCAACACTGTCTGATATAATATCAATCAACTTGAGTTTTTAAGATATTCCAAAAACAAAGCATTTCAAAAGGATACGGGTTACTAAACATCCTCTTCAGATCCACCTTCTCTTTGCAGTAAGGACACATCTGCTTCTTTCCCACGATACACCATCCTCTTATGCAGAACTCATGGAACCTGGATGTGGAGTTAAGGCTCAACACAGGAGTGGACATTAACAGGCTCATTTACACAAAGGCAAAAAAGACAAGAAGGTCAAGTAAAACTGAATTAATATGGACCAGAGTGGATATAGCATATAAAGTGCTTCCTAAGTGTATAACAGAGAGAATTGTAATCAACTAGTATCAGCCTAAAACAACAGTCTGCTTGTTCACAACATGCAATTCTCTATTCTTATGCTTAAATTGGGGTTTGTGCCTTACACTAGTGTTTTGACACGTACTATGTTCAACTGTGCAACAGGAAAAAATGAAAGCATCAAATGACAAATTAAAAATTAATATGTTAAATGAATAAAAATAAATAAAAAGGAAAAAAGGGAATACCACACACACATAATCACAATGACATTAGATTAGATTCATGAGACAAGCAGCAGAGGATAATGGTGGGGGAAGTAATCAGAGAACAACAGTCATAATATCGATACATTTATGTCTGACATAAAGGTCAAGTTAACTGTCACTTCTCCTATTAGCTGCTAATTTGGTACATAAACAATTTCTGACAATCCCATGATGATATCTATGATCTATCTATCTAAACACTGAATTCTCTGTGGGGTGTCTCAACTTCTCTTTGACCAATTAGAGAGAATACACCATGTAAATGCGTGACTGAAAGGCAGGATACACATGGTTGCAGGATAGTCTGTACGTGTTCTCAATGATCCCTTCTTCACTGACATCGACAAGGATGGGCTGACCACACACGGCACAGATACTGTCAGACAGCTGCTTGGTTGGCATGCCAGATGCACTGTAATACTAAAAAGAAAAGAAAAAACAAATTTACATTTCTATTTATGGTCATTAATTTAAACAGGGCAGGGAAATATTAAGTCAAGACCGTACACCACATAGTAAGAAGAGTAACCTGGTTTACACAGTCCAATGTAAGGAGAACTGCAAGGACCTTTATATCAGGGAAACAAAACAAACCCTGGACAAACACATGGCTCAACATAGAAGAGCAAACTCCTCAGGACACGACTCAGCAGTCTCCCTACATCTGAAGGACAAGGGACACTCCTTTGAAGACACAGATGTACACATCTTGGACAGGGAAGGAAGATGGTTTGAAAGAGGAGTGAAAGAAGCCATCTACGTTAAAATTGAGAAACCATCTTTCATCAGAAGAGGTGGCCTGCAACACCATCTGTCTCCCTCATATAATACTGTCCTTTCATCCTTTCCCAGAAGACTTAACAAGTCACCTGCCTCAGGTGGGAAAAGTGTGGACATTTCACCTCATGACTGTTGTTACGGAAACAATAGCATCTATAATGAGCACCTATTGAAACTACTTGTACCCAGCAACTGTCGTTAATACACCAGTGAACACTAGATACCTGACGTCCACCCACAGAGGACAAATTCTGGGAAGACATCACACTTCTTCAGAACTGAAGAAGCCTCTTGGATGGGAGGTGAAACGTATTCAAGAAATTACCACAGTTCAGTTGACTCTGACTAAACTACCTCGGATACTATGACCTAGATGAATGGGAACCTCCACAGAATATTAAGTGTTTACCAATCAGTACACTTACCCCAACGGTTGAAGCCATGAAGTCTGCACACATTTCAGCAAAGTCCCTCCCTAGGACCCCGTAGTACAGACCATAGAATAGTAGTGAAACACCAAAGTCCATGGCATCCTCTGGCTTTATCCTAGAGAGAGAAGGGTGGAAATGTGGAAATTATGACACTGACTAACATCGAGTTCAAAATCGATTTTTGTTTAACCCATAAAACTGTCTGCTGTATATTTGGAAGGAAGTGTTCACACCCAAAAGTCCAGTTCCTGAACCAAACCAATGCCAGAATGGTACATCGTTTTAATGTGGTGGAAATGCTGTTGTATTAATGGTCACTACAGTCAGTGGTTTAGAAAACAATAAATGCCTCCTAATTTGTACCAGGACGCTGTTCATCATGGTTCATCTCAATTCTGATCTAAAGCACATGTCAGCAGACTTAAGCTAACCACACACACAAGCATCTGCTCTTAAATAAACTAATATTGTGGACATTTAGAAGAAGATGCTCTGCCATCAGACAAACTTATCATACAAGATGTCTGACTAATGAGATCTTACCACGACCTGATTGCACTTTCCATGCACAAAGGGGATAAACGCTCCAGGGTTCAATTCAATCGATTCAAACAAGGCCAATGTGAACTCACCCTGAGTCAAAAAGAAATAAATGCAAATGCTTTGAAAGTGTGTGTTTACATATTAGGTCATGGACTATATTTTTAAACAATCTGCTATTCTAGAAAATTAAGTAACAGGAAGTAGTAGGAAGTATTCAAATGAGGTTGTACTTCTATGTAAGGAAGAGAAAACTTTTTAGACTGAATTATTCAGGAAGGATACATCAAAGGGATTAAAGTTACCTTCCTGTAAACATGTTTATAAAATAAAAAATAAGCATATATTGAAAAACTGGAATAATCAATCACAGCAGACTGTGACACCACCAAGTTGATACTGATCAGAACAAGTTCAACTGGTGAATTTAAAACTGTAACATTTTCAATTAGTTTAGTTGGAGAATAGTCAGAATATAGTCATTTGACCATATTTAGTGTAGCAGAAAGGTGCTACAATCTCTATAAAGGTGCTTCATGGTGCAGCGGTCAGCACTGTGATTGCCACCCAGGGCCTTTCTGTGTGGACTTTGCATGTTCCCACTGTGTCTATGTGGGTTTTTTCCCAGGCACTCTGGCTTCCTCCTTTAGTCATGGAGGTTAGGGTAACTGGTGACTCTAAATTGCCCACTGATGTGAATATAAGCGTGTATGTTGGTTTACTCATATATGTCAGCCTTGTGATGCTGGACAGCCTGTCCAGGATGTACCCTGCCCTCACCCATAGTCAGCTGGAATTAGATAAACGGTACAGATAATGGATGGATCAATGCTGATTGATGCTTAAGGATTCTTTGACAACAAGTGAAGTAGCTACATGATATATAAAATCAGCAGGAGGGGTTTAGTTTTAATAGTCAATAGTGGTACAACAGTAGGTGCAGCTGCAGTAGGTGCTGTCCTGGAGGGTTGTGTCAGCTCCTGTGAGCAACAGTCAAGAAAGAAAACTGAAGAAAGTCTCCTACTTTCCGAGGGACCACAAGAATGGTTTGGAGCTTTCTTAAATTTGCACACATCTAAGATTTTCTAATTTGGCGGCCTTCTTAAGGGTTTTTTGCATCCTCCAAATATTTATTTTTAAGCTCTAATAACCAATGCACTGAAGAAGTTATCTGCCAATTTTATCTGCACAGACAATAATACATCTATATAGGCATATATATACTGACCAAAGCTACGGTTTCAATTAGGGCAGTAACTACTCACTATTTTCCTTAACAATTACTTCGTCTATTGTTAACATCTTAGTCATGATAGGTTTTCCACAGCCTATGGTTTCGTCTTTAAATGTCTTGTTGGACTGACAGCCCAAAATCCAAGCATATTCAATTTATTATCACACAGACTAGAAAACTTAGATGATGAATGTTGAGGGGGCAGTGATTGAAAAAATTTTTTTAAAAATGGTTGATTTAGCAACACTAAAATGTTGGGGAACTGATGACAACATACCTGAATATTAAGTTAATACCAAAAAGTGTAAACATGACGACGCTGTAGCCGACTATTCCTGTGGCGTAGCTGATTTTGTAGAGAAGGAGGAACCACTTATACACCAACCTATGTGAAGCAAATAAAGGGTTATGCCAAATATGTTAGGGAGGGTTCAATTCTCAATAATGTGAAGGCAGATCTCATCATTTATGGTGTAACTGATGGCTATACCTCGGTGTGGTGCAGGCCAGAGGCTTGCGGGTGGCACGGAAGGAGATGTACGCTGTGATGACAGAGAAGATAAACCATGTGGTCAGGAACCTCCACCAGTGAAGTTTGGTAGTAAAGTAGAGAGGAACTACCCACATCTGGAACAGAGTCACCAGCTACAAGACAGAAGAACGTACGTGTTAGATGAAGCAAGTGTATCAGGGTTAAAAAGTTACCACCCACAGTCAACACAAAAATAGCATAAGAATAAAAATAGCATATTCCTTTTTATCTGAGGAAAAAAGTACTGATACAGTCATATACTCAGTCATATACTGACAAATGGATGGAAACTAAAAGATTATGCAGGCTTGTGACAGAAAGCACTATTTCAGTACATGTTTTATTCCCTACTTCCCCATAACAATAAGCACACACACAAACACACACAAGTTCACACCAGAATCATTTCTGTACCCAAAGCATTGTAATTCTTTTAATTATATGTCTTCTCTGAACTTTGTGTTCAAAACTTCAACCATCAACATTTGCTTGTGTGTCTTACATTGTACGACTTTGGATGTCTCTGTTTCCATTGCACAAGCACTAGCTGGGCAATAACCAAGGTGACGATGAGGATGAGCACCATCTCTGCGTGCATGGCCTCATGTCCTTTGTGTTTGGCATGCATTTTCGCATGTTCCACTCTGTGGGGAGAAAAAGAGGAACATGATCAGCTAATGTTGCGTAGAAGGGCAACACGTAAACGGTTGGTTCCTAACAGGATAGGCGTATTCTTATAGCTGTAGACACATCCACACACTGGTGTCTCCCAGTGGCAGTGACAGGAAAGTGTTTCACACATAAGCTTAGACATATTACTGATATCTGATTACACCATATCTTACACACATAAGCGACAAGCAAAAGATTTAATGTTGGGGGGGGTCATGCTTTCTGGAGAGACTGCTTCATCAGTTCACTGAATTTTCTGATTCACTGTTATTTCATAAGTAATGAGTGAAAAAAGCTTTGTACACCTGATCTAAAAGTTAGAATTTATTGAGACATTTTCTTTATAAACTGATCAATGATCTATGAAACTGTGGTAAAGACACAAACCTCCACTTTTCTTCTGGTGAAAGCTTGGACACATCAAACTAAAGAAAGAAAAGAACAAAATTGGAAGTATGAATGTCAGCATTTTACACAAATAATCTAAGATAAACAAAAATGATAATACGGATTAAACACCTGGCGACACTGATTACACTTAAAGGAGTAGGTACTATCAGACATTATAGGGAGGAACCCATTAGTACTTTGATACCACTGTACTGTGGTTTAGCAGTGTACTGTATAAAGCTCATGTAAACACACAAATAAATGTGTCTTTGTGAACTTGATTTAATGGTAATTCGTCATGAAGAGTTATATAAGGCTACTGAAATTACCATATAACATGAGAGTCACAGTTGATTGCTAGAAATCAAAATAATCAATACAAACTACTGTGTTGAACGTCACCTCTCACACAGTTGGCTTTAACCCCATAGATCTTACATCGCATACCAATTAAAGAGCAGCTACAAGAACTATCTGAACGGAAATATTTTAGTTTGGTTGTACATAAAACTGAAATATATGAGTGTCAAAATTGGTTTCACGTTCATCTATTGCTCAAACCTCACATCCTTCTGTATACACTGTATTTTTCTTCTGCTTTACATTATCCACTGACTTTACATAATGAGATACAGGAAAACCAGGCTGTCAGATCACAGGTATCTTATCTAACAAAATACACTTGATCAGCAGTGGAGCAAACACAGTGATCTGTTGTGTATTTTGACAACCAACTCTGAAGAAAGCCATGCTCCTAACATGCCTCTGTAGCATATTTATTAATTTTATCTTACATGCAAAGCTGTTATACCTTTAACTGCTGTTTTAATCTCATTTTGTAGTGTTTGATTTGATTTGATCTGCCTCTGATATCAGTTTGACTCATGTCTGTTCGTGTGACCATAAGCTTGAAGTCCCACAGGAAGTAGCTGGGTTGTCTCCCATGACTTGACACTGATAAACCTCTAAGCCCTTAGGAAGGAGAAGGAAGGGGAGGACCTTTGACCCGGTCAGCCACATCAGCTGTATTAATGGAGTATATCAGTCCAGGTATCAGACATCCGTGGATAGTGGCAGTATGTGTTGATATGAAACGGTTATAATAAACAGTGATTTTATTTTGAAAAAGTGCCCCGCGTCTTCTTTAACCCACGTCCTCTTCTTCCATACATTGTCTCTTCTTTCACCAGATGAATGCATGACTTGAACGTTAGCCGGCTATCTAGCTTAGCATTGCTAAATGGCTTACACGGTGTTTTCACTTGCACTGCCATTTCTCTTTAACAAAGCGCAACTAGTTATGTTTAACACTTAATGCACTTATGTAGGTACAGCACCTCCGCTTGGTGACATATGGCTGTGTAGCAGCGGCTACCTGCTTACGTTGTGCTAAACCCGTTTGTAGCAGCTAACACAGGAGATCCGTCTTAGCAGATAGCAACCCCGTAAAATACCACTCCCCGACTGTTTCATCCGTCATAATACCCCTCCGTGAGCTAGTACCTTTACCTGGTTCGGTTCATTGTGATGCTCCAGCCCATGGTCGTGCTCTACACCATCAACCTCCACCTCAAACACTCCGGCCATCTTCAGAGTGCTGCCTTACCGTTCCGGGTCCATTAGCGTTAGCCACAAACCTAAGACGCTCACTTCCGGTATTGTTTAGCTGTTTCCCCCTTCAAAATAAAGCTCGGAGATAATGTAGGTCAAATAGTAGGTAGGTCAAACTGTGACTGTGTCAGTCAACATGTGAAGTCACAGTTTGCAAGTTTTTGAAATGGACAGTACACTGATTTTCCTAAGTTGGTATATTGTGACATTTAGATACAGCTGAGAACACAGTAGAGATGTATTTAATAAACTTTGATGTGTTTACAAGGAGGTAAACCTGAATTGTGAATTAAAATTAGATGCTGTCATTGTTTACATACTTTTACAAAAGAAAAATATAACGTTGTGGAAATAGTGCTACAAGCAAAAACCATGCATTGAAAATCTAGCATCAATATATGTACCTACAGTACCAGTGGTAAAAGTGCTCAATAGAAGTACATTAAAAATACCTTCATATCACTTTAATGTTGCAGCTGGCTGCTGATTGTGTTTGTTATTAATGTCACCCCAGAGGTATTACTTTAATATCCTCAGGAGAAGCACAGCTGTTATAGAGATTGGTCATATCTGTATTTTAGGTTTTGTGAGTTTGATTTTAAATGAATTATTAAAGCATAATGTCATATAAGGAAGAGAAAACATCATATTCTGATGTTGACACTTTGTTTTTACTTCAGTGACACTCGTATGTGTTGTAGTAGAGTTACTGTAACCTGCGTATAACAACAAACAGCGCATATGAAGCAGTTCTGCTGATGAAATACAGCAGATGATTATGTTACAAGACCTGTTGTTTGGTAAGAATCCCGCCAGATTTTACTCAAAGATTCGACCGGAAGTTGTAAATGGGCCCGGATAGTGGACTGTGATTGGTTAAAAAGCTTGCGCGAGGGTTTCCTGATTGGCCGATCCTCTGACACAAAGCGGTGTAACTGGTCTGCGGCTTGTTGGCGCTCTCAGTTCGAGATTCAACTGTGCCGGTCGATTGTTCTCCCGGTGTAATAACCTACATTTATACATTTCATTTATTCGTCTTCAGTAACGACGGTCTGAGGAAACCTACTGCCCTGTTGTCAACATGCATGTGATTAAACGAGGTATGGTAACTCACTTTATTATTATTATTATTATTGCTCTAAAATTTTATGAGATAACGTATAATATCTGAAGATGCGGAAGATGTACAGTCTTGGAAAATTCCTTAAATATGCATAATATTTATAGTTATTCTAAGTGTTGTTATCACAAACAGTGCTTCATATTAATTAGTATTCAGTTTGCAGTGTTTTATAGTCAGGTTTAAAAATGTTTTTATTTCTTTGCGCGCTGTTTCCGCCGAGACCTAAAACAAAGAGCCAACAAAGAGTTATGAAACGACATACGTTGAGTTTATTTTTTCTCCGTTTGCAGATTTGTTGCATTGTTTAATTTTTATTATGAATGCAATTTAACGTTTAATACAATTTTTTAAACAGAAGCAAAACTGCTGAGACTTTAACGACTTTTGCACTCAAATAATACAATGAAAATGTGCCCACAAACTTCCCTCAGTGACAGATGTGTCAGAGGAGGTTTGGTGTTTGCAGGTATTTGTATCTATTTTTCTGGCGCGAAGCAGCAAGGCGTCTTTCTTTTGTTGCCATAACAACCAGTTCGACAGGTGTTTACTGGTTGATTGAAACCAGGAAACTGCTGCTGGTTCAGCTGTGTTTATCACTCAGAAATGATGTCCACCAACTAACCCTGGAAGTTTACTATATTTCATAAAATTTCTAAGTAAAGCCATTATTATTAATCAATTAATTTATGTTTTATGTTTCAGATGGCCGCCAGGAGGGAGTTACTTTTGATAAAATCACCTCTCGCATTCAGAAGCTTTGCTATGGACTCAATTCTGACTTTGTGGATCCTGTAAGTTCAAACCACTTTTCAAGTTATATGAAAACTAATTATGTCTTCTTAAAAATATGTGGACCAACCCTTCCTGTCTGTTTCTGCAGACCCAGATTACGATGAAGGTGATCCAGGGTCTGTACAGCGGAGTCACCACTGTGGAGCTGGACACTCTGGCAGCAGAGACTGCAGCCACCCTCACCACCAAACATCCCGACTATGCAATCCTCGCAGCACGCATAGCTGTGTCTAACCTGCACAAAGAGACCAAAAAAGTATTCAGTGGTGAGTAAAAAAACTGTAAAAAGAGTTACCATAAAAAAAAAATAGACTGCTATATATATACTATATATATATATATATATATACTTTGCAAAAAAATAACAGCACACATGCATAAATATATAGAATATAAATATATACAGCATAGATATATTAACTGTTAAACAATAGTGCTGCACTTTACAGCTAGCCAAACTTTTTTATTATAGACCTTGACCTTATAGTCATTGTCCCTAAAAATTTGTGTTTAATTTCATTGAAATGTATTATTATTCTTACTGGTATTACACTGTATTTCCTTTTCCACTTTTGTAGATGTGATGGAGGACCTGTACAACTACGTCAACCCACTAAATAAACGCCACTCGCCTATGATCTCCAAGGAGACACTTGACATTGTCCTTGAAAACAAGGCTGTACGTTACATTTTATAACATTCATTGTTGATGTTTTCAAAGGTGAAGTTACTGTAATTATGTTTTGCATTTCTTAACATAATGCCTTCTTTTTTTTCTTTTTTTTTTGCAGCGCCTCAACTCAGCCATCATCTATGACAGAGACTTCTCTTACAACTTCTTTGGATTTAAGGTATTTACAAGCTGTCATCAACCATACATGAAATATCTCACTTAAATCTCTATGTAATCTTACCAGCCCTTTTTGCTCTAATAGACACTTGAGCGGTCATATCTGCTGAAGATCAATGGCAAAGGTGAGAGTTGATTGTTTTGCTATCAATTATGAAAATATTATTATTTAGATGTTGTTTTATTTGTTTTGTTGATCGTTTTGCTAATTAACCTCTGTTTCTTCAGTTGCTGAGAGACCCCAGCACATGCTAATGAGAGTAGCTGTGGGGATTCATAAAGGAGATGTTAATGCAGCCATTGAAACCTACAACCTGCTGTCAGAGAAGTGGTTCACCCACGCTTCACCTACACTGTTCAACGCTGGCACCAACAGGCCTCAACTGTCCAGGTGAGGACGGTTATAATATTTGTATTTGTAGGCCCTGAGCAAACCTAACCTAAGGTCTGCTGCTTTATTTTAAACTTAAAAAACATACATTGCTTTTTTCTGCAGTTGTTTCCTGCTATCCATGAAGGACGACAGCATTGATGGTATTTACGACACACTGAAGCAGTGTGCCCTCATCTCCAAATCAGCTGGTGGTATTGGACTGGCAGTTAGCTGTATCAGAGGAACAGGCAGTTATATTGCTGGGGTGAGTAAAGTACACATCCCAGGGCGTAAAATAGAAGAGATATAGAGGGTGCGTGATTTACTCTATGTTGCTTTTTACAGTACTTAAAATGTTTTGCACTTTTCAGACAAATGGTACCTCCAATGGGCTTGTTCCGATGCTTCGAGTGTACAACAACACCGCACGTTACGTTGATCAGGGTGGCAACAAGGTAAAGACAAAGATTTAGAACATACACAAATGTTGCTTTCCATTTGTACTCCACAAACACTTGTATCTACAACTTAATTAAACGCTGACGCTCTGTGTTTATCTGTTCAGAGACCCGGGGCCTTCGCTGTGTATCTGGAGCCGTGGCACTCTGATGTGTTTGAGTTTTTAGAGTTGAAGAAGAACACAGGTAAAGAGGAACAGAGGGCAAGGGACCTCTTCTTCGCCCTGTGGATCCCAGACCTCTTTATGAAACGAGTGGAAAGCAATCAGGTGAGTTCAGTATGAATCTGTTACCCTGACTCAGATCCCACATAGATTTTAGTTCAACTTATGCTATTCATTCCATAATCTGTATGTTTTCTGTCTGCTTTGATACTTTGAGGCTCCTGCTAAAATGTGAAACATTGCAACCTTGGTAAAAGTCTTATTGTTCCCATGCTATTCTTGTAGGACTGGTCCCTGATGTGCCCCAGTGAATGCCCTGGATTAGAGGATTGCTGGGGAGAGGAGTTTGAGGAGCTCTACACTCGGTAAGATCAGCACACCACACCCTGTTCTTACCAAACTGTTCATTTTTCAGTGCTAACTTGTCCAATGAATTTTGTTTGGCTTCAGGTATGAGAAAGAGGGCAGGGCTAAGCGTGTGGTGAAGGCTCAGCAGCTATGGTATGCCATCATTGAGTCACAGACAGAAACCGGTACACCATACATGCTCTACAAAGACGCCTGCAACAGGAAGAGCAACCAACAGAATCTGGGCACAATCAAATCTAGCAATTTATGCACCGAAATAGTAGAATTCACAAGCAAAGATGAGGTGAGGGGATGAAGATGATCTGAACACATCAATGTCACTTTATTTGAACTATGATATTATTTTATTGATACATTTTAAAAAAAAATGTATATGTTTTGTTTTCTATTCAGGTTGCAGTGTGTAACCTGGCATCTATTGCCCTCAACATGTATGTCACCCCAGAAAGGACCTTTGACTTCAAAAAGCTTGCATCTGTCACCAAAGTCATTGTCAAAAACCTGAATAAGATTATTGAAATTAATTACTACCCAGTGCCTGAGGTGGGTCCTCTCATCTTCAGTTTCTTCTCTCAGTCAACCACAAAGTTGGGTTTCATCTGTTCAGTCTTGATAAATGGTTCCTCTGTGCTGCTTTACAGGCTGAAAAATCCAACAAGCGTCACAGGCCGATTGGAATCGGCGTGCAGGGTCTGGCTGACGCTTTCATTCTCATGCGTCATCCATTTGAGAGCCCAGAGGCCCAGTTACTCAACATTCAGATCTTTGAGACCATCTACTACGCTGCCCTGGAGGCCAGCTGTGAACTGGCAGAGGAGTTTGGCCCTTATGAAACTTACCCTGGCTCTCCTGTCAGCAAAGGAGTAAGTAGTTTTTAATAATGTTTCACATCCATCCTGTGATACATGTCAGCATGTTGGCATCAGCTTATCAATGGTTTTGTTTTTCCAGATCCTTCAATATGACATGTGGGGCAGAAATCCAACAGATTTGTGGGACTGGACAGCACTGAAGGAGAAAATTGCCAAGTAAGTACTCCTGAATGTCTTCTATGTTCTTGACATTGCTTATCTTATATCTACTGTTGGCATTTGAATCTCATATCTGCCCTGTTCTTAGACACGGTGTGAGGAACAGTCTGCTCTTAGCTCCAATGCCTACAGCCTCCACTGCCCAGATTCTAGGCAACAACGAGTCCATTGAGGCGTACACTAGCAACATCTACACCCGCAGGGTGCTCTCTGGAGAATTTCAGGTCAGCACAGAGTGGATTTGCTGTTTTCTGCCTCAAAAATCTCATGTCCATAGAGGAGAAGGAGTTGCAAAGTATAATTTCTGCCTCATTTCTAGATTGTGAATCCTCACCTGCTGAAGGACCTCACAGAGAGAGGACTGTGGAGTGACGAGATGAAGAACCAGCTGATTGCTCAGAATGGATCCATCCAGGTAAAGGGTCCACTTAATAAAATCTTAACAGATTAAATTATTCATATCTCTGCTGTAAACATTTTAATAATTGAAACATTTTTTTAAATAAATGTAATGCACTACTTTCTTGTCTACAGGATATTGAAGAAATCCCTGATGATCTGAAGCAGTTGTATAAAACTGTGTGGGAAATCTCCCAGAAGACTGTTCTCAAGATGGCAGCAGATCGTGGCGCTTACATCGACCAGAGCCAGTCCCTCAACATCCACATTGCTGAGCCAAACTATGGCAAACTGACCAGCATGCACTTTTATGGATGGAAGCTGGTAAGTCATGGTTGTCATCAGTGTAGGACTGATGCATCGTATACCAGAGAAACATGTTAAAACCTATTTTCTTTTCTCTGCAGGGCCTGAAGACTGGCATGTACTACCTGCGGACGAAGCCTGCTGCAAACCCTATTCAGTTCACTCTGAACAAGGAAAAACTAAAGGAAACCCAATCAACCAAGAGCGAGGAGGAGGAGACCAAAGAACGCAACACTGCCGCCATGGTCTGTTCGTTAGCAAACAGAGATGAATGTTTGATGTGTGGATCCTAAATGAAGCGTTCACTCAGACAAGCTCACCTCCATAACCATGAAATGTATTTTTTTTTCTTCTTCTTTTTTAAACTCCAGGTGCTTTTTATTGTACATGTACATGATGTCATAACAGTGTTTTACATGTGCCGCTGTCTTCAAGTCACAAATCTTTGCAGTTTTTATTTAATATTTTTTGGACTTTGATCATGAAGTGTATGTTGTATGTATAGAATTAATAGAGTGCAATGAATTGAATCACTCTTAGGTTTTTTTTTATGAATATAGTTTTGTAATAAGTGGGCCACATTTATGAAATCCATGTTGATCTCTATTTAGAGTGTGAAAATTAAACTTGTTATGTAAAAATCTTATCTTGATTTCTCCCTCAATAATTTGCATTTTACATTATACACATTTAGACCCGTATTTACTGAAGCTAAACAGAAAAAACACAAATCGACAATTAAGAAAATAACAATGGGAATGTACTGATGTTAGTCTAGTTTATAAAAAAATGAGATACATTATACTGATACATACAGGGAATAAACTTATGTTCTAACATAATATGGTGACACAATGTGCCATTAAAACATTCATTCATTTTTGTTGGTTGATAATGTTGGAGTGTGTTTGAACTTGTGCTGATTTCAGTCGGCAGGTTATGATGAAACAATTGGCTCCCAACACCAGAAACTCAAAAAGAAATGGTGACAAATGTCATGGATTATTGCGACAAAAAAAAGCACCACACCAAGATGTTTTTCCAGTGTCTGTACAGTGTGCCTTGGGGCAAGTGATGCTGCAGGTGACGAATTAATGACCTGATGTGTTCATGTGTGCGATCTCATGGGAACAGTACGTGTGAAGCAAGCTGAGACCTGCACTGTCACACTGTAGCATCAGCTGTAGATCTGTTGCCTCCAATTCAGAAACACTGAGGCAACATGAATTCATAACCTCAGTAAATACTGAAGCAATTAAACACCAAGTTTTTGAAGTACAGAGCCACAATGCCAGTGTAGCTTTAAAGTATTTATTTATTTTACAAAGAAACTTTACTGTGCAAAACTTTAATTGAATACAGGGCTATTTGTTGTGATGCTTGAATATCATATGAGGAGAAACCAGAGTAACAAACAGAAAATCTTTGCTATGAAACAGTGAACTTGATAGATGGCAGTGAGGAGAATGTAACTAGCTGTGACAGACAAATGAGATAAATGAACTCTGCATGCAAACTGCAGTTTTGGCTTTTAGACGATTTAGACGTAACTCTATTGTCTCTGATGCTGACATAATCTACTATGGTGAACTAATATCTTCAGGCAGCTGAATTGAAGGTGTACACTTGTGTACAGTTGAGGAATTAAAACCATTGGCTATTTTAACATTTGATAAGAGGCTTAGCAACAAATTGATATTTCTAAATGTGACTAGAATCAGCCAGTAAATTTACAGATTTTTGAGAAAATGTTTCAGGAATTATAATTCAAACTTAAATATTATTTAACCAAGCTACGTGCAGAAATGAAAACTTGTTCATTTGTGATGGGTTATACGTTGACACTACACTATGTTTCAAATATGCAACTTTGGAACAAAATGTAACTGCCTTTAGCTGCGTCAAGAACCAAAACCATGATGCTGCAGGCCATGGGAACAACCCCAACCACTCCTATCTGTTGCTTTCACAGCTCTTCTAATAGTCAGTGATTATTTGTGCAGCTGTATCTCAATCCCTCTTTCCAAATATTAAGATAAGACCAAAGAGCCAAACCACAAAAATAAAAGTCTTGGTCATCCTTTAAACGTGACGTCACTAAGGTTACGGTCTTACTGGTGTCCCATCAATTGATCCTTCTCCTTCCTGTGAACCAAAGCCTGTGTCCTGGGAGCTGCTGCTGCCCGTGGGTGAGGGAATGTTTTTCTTGCCTCCAGTTTTTCCATCGCTCTCCCTGATAACAGACTTCTCAGCTGCATTATGCTCAAACCTTCTACATTTCTTCCACTTCGGCTCCTCTTTCTTTTCTTGCAGCTCTATGTCTTTGAACTTGCCAAGTAATTTTTTTGCATTTGTATTCTCATCGCTGACTTCAACGCTCTCAGGTTGCTCAGTAGTCGCCTCTGTGAGCTTTTCACCCACCTGTACTCCAGTGAGCATCTCTCCTGCCTTTATTTTTTCTGCCTTATCCTGCATGACCTCAGCTCTCACCTCTTCAACATTATCAAAAACTGTTGCTGCTGCCCCCTCCTTTTTCACTTCCTTGTCAATATTTGCGTTTTTGTCTGCTTCTACTTGATCTTTCTTCTCAGCATCCTGCTCATCTCCTGTCTCTACTTCAGCTCTACCTTCCTCCATCTTCACCACATCACAGTCTGTCACCCACTTTGATCCGTCTGCTCCACATTCGCCCACCTGATTCTGTTGCGTGTCTGATTCTTGTTTTGTATCTGAGTCTACTTTTTCCTTATCCACCCCCTCCTCTTCATGGTGTACTGTCACTTTAAGTGATGCATTTTTGTCATCGTGTCTGCTGTTGAAACCTCTGAAATTGTTCTTGGCGCCAATGATGTATTTGCCCAATATGGAAGAACCTTCTTTGGGCAATGCATCTCCCGGTATGACGCCATCATCCATCAAAACCTGCTGCATCATTTTCATATCATTGTGCATCCTGCCAACAGCTTTGCTCAACTCAGTGATGCGATTACCGATATCTGAGGAGAAAGAACATTCCCATCACAACACAGCAAATGAAAAATAATCCTACTCATGTATGTCAATCTACAATTACCTTTTCGCTTTGTTTCCTCAAACTCCCTGCAAGCTGACTCAATGTAGCGCTGCACCAGAGCCCTGATCACTTGCTGCCGATAAGGCAACTGGTCATCAGATCCTTTATCGTTGGACTTGATTCATAACACAGATAACAACAAAACATGTTTCATGTCACACATTGCGGCACAGGAGTATAATTAGCAAAGAATGTGCAGAAATAAATACTTGTCTAGACTTAAACCACAGTCAGAGGGACACCTGTATGTGAGCATTTAACACACACCTACCATTGAGGTTATAGGGGGATATTTATCTTCAGATTTACAAGAGCAGCAGCAGCAGATTCGTCTGACGATGCCCCTTAAACAGAATTTAAATTGGGTGAATATAATAAATAAACACACAAATAATGAAGATAGTGTCATTGCAGGTCAGTTTTAGAGCTCACCTTAAGATGTAAAAGATAGCTTTGGGTGAGGGGATGATGTTGAAGGGCACAGGCATTGTGAGACCCTCTCTGAAGTAACTAAGGTACAACTTCGACCGGGCAAATTTCCACTCAACATCTGCATCGTCCTGATATAAAAATGTTAATATGTGAGTGATTATCAGTGGGAATTTGGCTCTTTATTGCCTATGTCACAGAGAAATATTTTCTATACCTCAATTTTCTGAAATGAGTTAGTGATCATAGCAATGAGCATGTTGAGCAGGACAATGACAATGACGAGCGTGAAGATGCCGTAGAGAATCCTTCCTACGAACTCCGCCAGCACGAACTGCGGCATGTCCACGTAGTCCTGGTTGGCCACACCAAACATGGTCCAGAATAAGAAGTGGAAAGTCTCGTTAAACCTGCAGCAGAGCAGTGGAGAGTGTTGTCATGATGAACTGACCACAGTTAGAAGAAAGTGTCTGGCATGACATTTATATTTATAATTACAATTCTTCAGGGCTCATCACTAAGAACTGAAGGAAAAAGACTAAAAAAATCAATAAATCAATAAATAAATATAAACAATGAAAATAGAAATATATTCATCTAATCATTAACAACATTAATGCATTTGAAACTTGTGTCAGTTAATAAATAATCCAATTACATGAAACAGAGCATGAATTTTTGAGACTGATATCAGTCGATCATACAAAAATATATCAGCTGGCGATAATATATTAAAATATTTTGATAAGAGTCTTGGGTTGTTGCTTGGCAACTTCACAGTGACAACAAAAACAAAAGCGATAGAGCTGTTAATCTCAGATTGGGCTGGCTAGCTGCTGGCAGACAGTAACAAAGCTTTACGCCCATTACTTCTATTCTTTATGCCAAGCTAGGCTAATCACCAGATTAGGCAAGACAGATTCCCACCTGCCAAGATGTGGAGAGATGACGTAAGGAACATAGACGTTGTTGATGCCACAGAGGAAAGCTGTTCCAATGATCATCAGTATGAACATGAACCTAAAAGATAAAAATAAAACATGCTAACTGTGCCCTGATTTTCCTCCAAGACAATGACAAACACACAGAATATGTGAGAATGATCGAACACGCTTGTACCTCATCATATCATCAATCATTTTTCCTATGGAGATCTGAAGAGTTCCTAGAGACTCATGGGCAGGAAGGATGTACGCCAGCCGAGTGAAGCTCAACATGCTGGTCACTGCAAACAGCACCTCTGCGATCAGCTGAGGGTCCTCCTGGTGCCAGTCATCACGTACTGTTGGGCAACATCACACAAAAACAAACCAGTTCAGCACAGAGAAAAAAGAAACACTTCCAGCACTTCCAGTCTATTTGGACAAATTACGTGAAATTATTTGCTCACCAGTCTGGGTGAAATAAACACACTCCTCTGTTCCATTATGATCATGACAGAGGAAGTAACCTTTGAGCATGATCAGTACACGTAATGCAAAAGAAGCCAGATACATGCTGAGCACCATCATGTCCAAGCAGTTCCACCAGTCCAGGAAGTAACTCCGTAGACCCTCGATCCACACTTCTTTACATTCATACCAGAAGAATCCTACATGTGACAGCAATGTATGAGCCTGATTTAAAACCTTTTTTTCAGATATGACTTTTAGATATGTGACGTTAGAGCAGAGAGTGAACCTACCAACCACCCACACCATGTGGAAGGAGCTGTGCAGGATGTTCTGCTGCCGGGAAGCGAATTTGTCTCGATATATCTCCATCGTTATTGATTCTCCAAGTAATGTGATGAGAAACCACAGATAAGAGGCTGAGTGAAGGAGAAACTTGATCACGGGAATCTTCAGGATCTTTCCTATCTGGTAAAAACACAAAATACAACGTTAGGTTCAGTCAAGACAATTTTAAATCAGTTTCAAACAATGTCTAGTTGCTCCAGTTTATGAGAGCATATAAGAGGAGATGTTTGTGACCTTTGACTTTGGTGCAATCCAGTAGACGAGGCAGAGGAGAGGCATGGTGAGAAAGATCCCTACAGAGACAAACAGCTTCCAAGCAGTCCTGCTGCCTCTCCAGCCTGCCAAAGTCCCACACCAGATTGATGAGAGGACCTGCTGGCAGATTGGGTGTGCCACAAACTACACAAAAACAGACACAAAAAGAGGGAGGAAAAAATCACAGATGGTGTTTGTGTCTTCTTGTACTCCTCTGTAGTTGACAGCAGTTTCTGCATCTGGCTACCTGCTTCTGGTTGTAGTTGACAGCGAGTCTCAGACGTGACAGGTTGGGTATTCCCTCCTCGAAGGCCTGCTCATCCAATGCATCCTGGCTCTCGTCTCCACAGCTGTTCAGGATGGTGGTCACCTCACTCTGGTTGCGACACATACCCAGCAGCTCAACAGCAAACTCCTGACAGAGCTGCTCCAGGCTCAGGTACTGAGGCTGCAGGAGAAAGGAGCTGCAGTCAAAAATCATGACAGACATTAAACATGAACAGTAAGCGTAGATATTGAGGAATGCCATCAGACCTTGAACTCTGGTTCTTTTTGTGAGAGCTTGCGGAGCTCTCTGCTGAGACTAAAAGCGCTGAGCATGGCGTCCTCAGAGGTGACAGACAGGTAGGCGCGGCTGGCGATGCCACGGTAAGTGTTGATGCGAGACAAGGAGAACTTCAGCAGGTCGTACTGACGCCCGTTGCGACACTCCAGGCAGGCGCATGATATTTTATGTGGCCATGGGATGCCATGACCTTTCTGGGTCAGCATGGTGACGATTTGGTATAGGTCCTTCTGGCAGGCTAAGGTCAGAGGGGTCACACCGGGGGCAAACTGGGAGTTGTCAATAGAGTGATCAAAGATGGCCTGAGAGAAGGAGCGTACGTCCATCTTGTTGCCTTTCTCTTGGTCCAGACGGTCCAATAGACGCTTCACCACTCTGGGCTGGTTGGTATCCACGGCAACCAACAAGGCCTCGTGGATCTGCCGGAAGTCAAACTTTACTCCCTGTAGGAGTGCATCCATGGTGTCCTCGCTGCCCAGGCGGATGGACAGGTTGAGGGCCTCTCTCCACTGACGGTCTTCAGACTCATCCAGCTGCCGGATGATGCCGTCACCCGTCTTCAACAGTCCAGACACCTGCTCTGTTTTCCCCTCCTGAATGGCAGTGATGAGCGCCGGTGGGAACTGCATCTTCTTGTTCATTATCTCGCGCCATTGTTCTGGCTGTAGGTTGAGAGACGACAGTCAACAGCAGTGTGAGATGGTGGAAGGAGCAGCTTAAATAAAAGCCTCGATAAAAACGCATAAATTCAATAAAAATGAATAAAACATGCTATGTCATTTTACGATACCAAGAAAAACACTATGCATTAACCCATAAAGACAGACACATCAAATAATAGCCAGAAAATTCTTCAAATCTTTTGAATCTAAGATTAAATCTTCTAACATATTACAAAAAATGTTTTTGCTGTATCATTTCATATACTTTTTTGTTTTTAATTACTTTCTATTGTCATTTATTATTCTAAATAGTTGTATTAATTTTTAATTGATATATGTTAGTCATATTGATAAGTCTCAGAAACTCATGCAGAAAATATAATGCAGTATAAAGGATTAATAAAATATTAATTATCTATATTCTGGATGACAAAGATTTTTAGCACAGAAGCTTCACATTTAGCCTAATTTTTATCCTCATTAAAAAAAAAAAAACAAACAAAAAAAAAAAAAAACTAAAAACAAAGATGTGTAAATAAAACTCCTCTTACCGTGAGGTTTTCCATCCCTGATGACAAAATGACAATTTTGAGCGTTGATCCTAAAGCGCAGGAACAATCACATCCTCTGGAGACATGAAAGATGTAAAATAATATTTTTGCCCACTATTTTATGCATTAGAGCTGAAGATGAGTCTTCACAAACAGCTCCGGTCAGCAAAGGACTGAACACTTTGTTGTCCTGAGAACAAATGTTACCAGCTCACTGAATAAAACCAGCACCCACAAACTCAATAACACACCTCAGTTACTCCCCGTGGGACCAGGCCAATTAAAATGTAACCGGTTCAAAGTGTTTCACGCTTGGCCGGGCCTCAACCAAACTCCTGCATTCAAACAGGAATTAACTTACTGGAAACAGTACCATGGTACAATTAAGGAAGCCGTTACCCAACAGGCAGCAGCTGTCATCAGTTTCTCTCCGAGGAGCTGGAGGGAGTTCACAGCAGTGGGAAAAACAAGGAGCTGCAAATAAAACATTTCCTGATCCATTTTCACAGTTCTCTTTTCATGTAGTTTACTTTATAGAAACTCATTTTCATCCCGTAACTAACATTTTATTCTCTTAATGTAACTCTCAGCTTGAACTACTCTTTCTATGTCTAAGATGTGATATGGGCTCAACATCAGGGAAGCATCAATCACGTCATTTCAGCAGCAATGAATCCCTACTGACACCGCTGTTTTTATTTACATCACCGGGGAAAGTGTCCAGCAATTTCCAGGATGGTGTAAACTGCAAAAGTATGATTTTGAGCGTATAATTTGTTCCTGCCAGACAGTCAATGATCCCACTCCCAGCCAAGGAGATTTAATGTTGCCTTCATAAGATAAAAAGCCAAATACATTTTTCACAGAAATAATAAATCAGCCACCATTAACATGATCATAGTTGCCCAAGAATTATTCTATTAACTTGTCTTATTGATGACTGATGAGAGTAAAGGACCATTCTGCAGCTACAGATGACGTTTATGCTGTAACTGCAGTTGGGAGGTAATACACTGATGCCAGTTATGATTTAAAAATTTATTCAGTGTTCAGTTTCTTGTCAAAAGTGTAGGTGTCTTGAGGCGCCCAGATAGGCGAGTGATCGCTGGTTCAAATCCAGGCTGTGCCAATCATCTCTGCATATCATTCCCCACCTTCCTGTCTATCTCCACTAACCTGTCAATAAAGGCAAATGGCCAAAAAATATATTTTTTTAAAAGTGAGGTGTCTTGGATTAAAGCTACTATGATGGATGTTACAGTCATCCCAGTTTTGATGTGGGGCCCTAAACAATAGTGTTACCCAACAAGAGGCAACTAACATCATGATTCATTTGACTGGCATGTTGCTTTTCCATGACAAACTGTTTCCAGAGGTTGATTCAAAACTTAAAAATTTGTTTTTGGTAAGAAGCTGACTGCTTTCCAATGCATTTAATAACAACTAAAACTTGAAGGCTGCTAAATATTTTTCTGTCAGACTTTGGCCATAATTTCATTGGCTTTGGTTAAAAATACTGGAGTGCCCATAAAAAAGTACCTGCATGTAATGATCGATAAAAAACAAAAAAAACAAAAACAAAACAAAAACAAAATTATATTTTCAAAAGAAATATTTACTATGTCAAGGAACTACTTCAATAAAGTACAATATAAACACATTTAATTTAAAAACTCTGGTAACTGACATTTCTAATACTTTTAATGTAGTATACAAACCCACATATCTGTTCTATGTGGTGTGTATTTTTTGCAGTAATTTTTTCCCTCTTTTTCAGAATCCTTGTGATCCCATTTTCCCAAAAATGAAAATCTAAAAATGTGACTGCAAACATAAAATAGATGATGTATCCTTTTTTTCCTTTTCTCTTCTTTTAAACCAGTAAAGCAAAAGCTACTATAAAACTACATTATACCAAAGAAAAACATTAACTGTGACCAAAACCACTGAAACTATAACATAATTATGAACTTCGGTTGAGTGCAGAGTAAAATATCACTTTAAAAAAACTGCTTCAATGGAAAAACATACCGACGTCCCTCTGAGGGTGACATTTACTCTCTAAATAGAGCAATCATGATTTAACAACTGAGATGTTGCTTCATGATGAAAAATGTAAAAACTTGAAATGATTTTTGTCACAAAGAAAAAAAAAGATGCTCGTACAAATGCTCTAAAGGCGAGACTCAACCAAATAATTAACCAAAAAGCAAACCTACGTGTTTTTATGATGCTCTTGACAACTGAGAACAGTCAGGAGTGTGAAAACAAATACTTTCTTATAATAACATCTGCTAATTAATACCACTCTTAAAATCAAACACACTTAATCTCCAACAGGTCAAACTGAAACAAATTCAACGTTGATGATCATTATTCAGTTAAAACACTCAAGTTAAAGCATTAACAACAACAACAAAAAAGAGAGAGAGAGAAAGAGGAGGAAGTCCTCTATATTCACATATTATTCCTCAAACACAAATTTAAATACTAAAACTAAAATCCATTTCTAAATGTACAGAGAAACTCATGTTTCACTTTGTGTGTGAACCGAAACGTAGAGTTCACGCTGTGACAAACAGTGCAGGTCAGTTCAGTAGGTTTTAGAGTTACTCCTTCCTCGCTTCAGCGTCCTCCTTCATCTTCTGCTCCTGCATGCGACTCCGAGTGGAACCTGCATTAAAATACATAAATAAATAGAGGAACGCTGTACTCACACACTGTGCAACTGACAGTAAAATGAAGAGGAAGAACTGAAAGTATAAAAAGGCAAAAGTGGAAGTGAACATGTAGAGCTGTTACTTACTCATCTCTGCAAGCTTCTGTATCAGTGTAGAATCTCCACCAGATTTGCTGTAAATAGAAATATATGTTTGCTGAGTATCAATCATCCAATCGTCATGAAAATTATACAAACTATTCAACTTGTAGAAAATACTTTTGTTACTTTGAACTTATTTCGATAATCTGTACTAAATCCCTATGTGCTAGGTTGAAGTTATTAAAATCAGGACAATTGTGACCAACCTGCCATCGGCTTCATCCTGTCCGTCCACGTCAAAGCGTAGCCTCTTCAGAGGTTTTGGAGCTGAGCCCAGATCCAGAGACCTCTTGAGGGTGCGATCGCTGCTGTTGACCATCTGGTTGATCTTCTGGAACCGATTGGGCACCTGCACATGAAAAAAAAACCAACGAAAAATAAACAAAGCTAGTGAGCAAAACAATCTTTGCCATTGCAGTTGTTCAAATTCTGATTTTCCTTTAATATGCCGCAGAACAAACAGAAACAGTACAAACCCCGAAAGATTCACCGATTGATACCAGCATTCTGTAGAGGTAAAATACAAAAATGAGAAAGGAGCATGTTCAAAGACTTGATAAAATAAAATTCTAAAAGACTGGGGTACTTTTCTGTGAACGTCAAACTGAGAAGGTAAAGAACTAACCTGGAGCGAGGAGTCATGATGCCCCCCGGTGACATGCGTGAGCTTTTCAGCGGGGAGATGTAAACGTTGTTGCTGCCAGCCACACGCAGAGGTGAATTGGGGAACTTGTAGGGACTGCGTGGTATTTGTGGGATTGGAGAGAGGGTAGGAGGCTAGAAAGTAAAAGCAACAACAGTTCGTTACATTTATCTGACTGTATGTGTGTTAAAATCCAGCTGTAGCCCGACTGGAAGGTGTCTCACCCTGGTGGATGCGTACTGCAGGATGTTGGTTTTCAGTTTCTGCATGAACACTTGGTTGTAGAAGACGATGATGGAGTCATAGTGGCCTTCGGTGATCAACACGTGCTTGAATGTCTGCAACACATGTGACATGAAGAGACGAGACATTAAAAACTATTTTCTATCATAACTCGACATGACGCACAACAGCAAAACAATCTGAAGGTTAAAGTTATCAATAAAAATCATGAAAAGGTTGCGTCACCTCCTGGTTGGTGTTGGGCATGTTCTTGTAGGATGTGACGATGGTCTTGAAGCGCAGATCAACACTCTTCACTTTACATATGGCATACATGGCTGACATCATCAACTACAAGAATAATACACAGTTTTAGTAAATACAGAGATGCTGAGAGAGCATGAGAAATTTAAACAAAACAAAGACAAAGACAAAGCAACATGTTATCAGGTTACCTGGTCGAGGTGACGGTCTCTCATCAGCTCGTACTCGTGCTGAAGTGTGTGCTGGAACAGTGTCCATATGATTGGCTCCAGCTCCGGGTGAGAGGACAGCAGGAAGGAGCAGAGCAACTTCAGCCTTGTGTAGGCCAGACGGTACACTACAGAGAGAGGACAACGCAGAGACAGTTGGACACATGTAGCATCTGTAGAACAGTAAAACCCAAGGGATTGCTCTATGAATAAAATAAACAACAAATACATGTCGTCAAATTGTAATGACCTCTTAATATTTAAGTTTCACTGACAAAAATGCGGAAATCACTGTTTGTTGACAACAATATCACCCACATCACATTTGGGGTGGTTGGGATTTTGTGTGTCTGAAAATCTTTATGATATAGACCCTTCGTGTTTATGTTTCATAGGAAATATAGCCAGACCAAAAATGAATGTGTCCTTGATCATCATCTTACACTTTTTATAGAAGAGGCTGAGAGAGTTGGACTTCGGGTGCCGTGGAGTCTGACTGAGGGGCTGAGTGGGAACCTGAGCTGAAGCTGGAGAACTGGCTGTGGCTGTGGACTCAGGAGGCAAGATCCGACTTCCCGGACGCATGGGGGACAGGTATCTGTAAGGATCATGGGGGGATCATCATGGCCCCGTCAGTCATGCCATCATCATTAAAGTAAACATTTGATTACAAATCACATAACATTATACAGGGTTAGTAATAAGGCAGCAACACAAACAAAGGCTTACAGTGAGTTTAAGTAATGGAAACTTCCAGTTTTCGTTTAGTTGCAATATCATGACGCATATTATTGAGCAGTGCACTGCTGAGCTTATGATTCATAGTGGTTTCACAACAGCTGAAAGTGTTTCAATTTCTAAAAGGCTTCCCTGGCTGCTGCATACCAGCAGCTGAAAAACAGACAGACTGACTGCGGGGTGATGGACTCACAGGTCAGCTGCGGTGTGGTTGTGCTGCAACGGTTGGCTGAAACTGGCCGGAGTCTCCACCTGCTCTGCTGCTCCACCCTCATGTTCCTGTTTCAGCAGCTCAAATAGCGGGGAGCCCTGAGGAGACACACACGATGGTGATGATTTATTTTAGAAACGGGTGAACATATTATACTAACAGAAGGCAACACAAGTGAAAGGAAAAACCCTGAAAGTTGTAATCACTTTTACCGATGTGAATCATATTTTCACCTGAGCAGCCACTTAATATCTCAGAGCGGTGCAAATACAAATGAAAAACAAAAAATAACAACAACAAAAGCACAATTTCAACAACTTTTTATTCTACACAAGATTTTTGCTGCTCTAAATCACATTTTATATTTTATATGATTTGAATAATCTAATGACGATGATTTATAAAAAACAGTAACTGACTGTTAACAGACCTGAGATCATACTTGTTGTATCCAATCTGATTTTAGTAAGGATCATGAAATCCCTTCAAACTGAATACCAAATATAATTTTATTGAGAACATTCTTTTTGTTTTGTTTTGTTATCACAGAGATAAAAACCAGTGATGAGATCATACAAGGAAGCGGGCGCAGTTACCACTCAGCAAATTGCACAATGAGAGCAGGTAAGGACTTGCTATCGGTGCATTCTTCATGTCTCTGCTGACACACCCTGCTGACGCCATAGGCACATTTCAAAAGTGCATTTGGTATTTGACTCAACCACTGTAATATTTTATTATGTTTAATTAATTGTCTCAGACCCTCATAGAGTTCTGTGTTCATGGTTTATCATGGGCGTGGTTCAAACAACCAGTCATATAACAATAACATGATAAAGTTATGTCACGTACTGTAGTAGCAGGGAGATCATTACCTCTACATGCTGTGACACTTTATGGTCAAGACATGCCTGTATCAGTCAAAAACAAAGAAATACCTTATTTACGTGAGCTGAAATTGTAAATTTCATGAGCCATGCCAATTTCTAGAAGCCTCATCATTCAAATTTCAGGTTAATTCAAAAACAAAGCAATGATGGGAGGACTTTGCCCCCGGTGGAGGCTCCTCCCTCTGTGTTTCAACAGTCCACTGAGCTCTTTGTGTTGCAGCCTTTGACTTGCAGCCTGCTCTGAGGTTTCTGATTTATGGTCAGACGGGAGCAGAGTAACAGTCACCATGCCTTACCCTACGGCTGCTGCAGGGGCAGACAAGAGAGCGAGACAAGGGAAGAAACACTTGACCGTGCAGAGATCTGACAAGAAACACATTGTTCTGTCATAGAGATAAACCTTTCAATCGTGGAGGACAACAAGAAATAAAACTCAACTTAAGAGGAATATTGGACGTGCAGGACAGCTTTCACACAAGGAAAACACATAAAGGACTGTGGACACCAAAACAGGTATTTTGTGGAATTGCTCTATAATTTTCTTCTCAGTATTTCAAAACATAAAAACCACAAAAACAGAGGATTCTCCAGTGTTTCAGGACTGTTTTTCAACCTAAAGGAGACAATTTTTCCTGCCTGTTGCATGTGTTTGGATTAACAAGTTGAACTCTGACTTTTTAATGACACACGCCTAGAAGTTTTTGTTTTGTATATCATCAAAACTAACCAGCCTAGTCTAAAGATGGATAATGGCACCACATATCACTCTTTCAAATGTAATAAGAGTGATGACTTCAAGTACCCTCTGTACAGCACCATTTTCAGCCTGGTGTTTGTCGTTGGATTTTTCTTCAACTCGGTGGCTGTGTACATTTTTGCCTGTACACTGAAGCTGCGAAATGAGACCACGACGTACATGATAAACCTTGTCGTTTCAGACTCTCTCTTTGTTCTCAGCTTGCCTTTTCGAATTTTTTACTTCATTAAACGTGACTGGCTTTTTGGAAGCGTGCTCTGCAAGATCTCTGTGGCGCTTTTCTACACCAACATGTACGGCAGCATCCTGTTCCTCACCTGTATCAGCGTTGACCGTTTCCTGGCCATCGTCTACCCGTTTCGGTCACAGACTATACGTACTAAAAGAAACGCCAAACTGGCCTGTTGTACAGTGTGGGTGATGGTTCTTTCTGGGAGTATACCAACAGGGTTTCTTTTGGATACCACTTCGCCCAAAAACGTCAATGCATCCTCAAACTTCTGCTTTGAGAACTACTCAAAGAAACAGTGGAAGTCTGAGCTGTCGAAGGTGGTGGTGTTTATTGAGACTGTGGGCTTCATCATCCCATTGTTGGTCAATGTGCTCTGCTCAGTCATGGTACTACGGACGCTGAGGAAACCGCAAACCCTCACCCGTGGAGGAAACCTCAACAAGGCAAAAATCTTAAGGATGATCTTGGTGCATCTGTTTGTCTTCTGTTTCTGTTTCATTCCATATAATGTCAATCTCATGTTCTACGCCATGGTCCGCTCCAACGTTCTGAAGGGATGCGACGCTGAACATGTGGTCAGGACCATCTACCCTATTGCTCTGTGCATAGCAGTGACCAACTGCTGCTTCGATCCAGTCATTTATTATTTCACTTCAGAGACCATTCAGAGCTCCATCAAGCGCAGGACCACAGTGTGGCAAAACGGTGCCAAGATGTTTGACAGATTACATATGGACAGTGCAAATAGTAGTCCGGGTGGGACACTAACGGACCCAAAGACTGTGTCATCAAAACTGCTTAATGAGTCGACAGTGTAATAAAAACTACACTCCACAACAGCATTGCTAATTCAGTGAGAATAGCTGTTGAAACTCAATTTAAATCTGGACAGTGGCTGTAACAACACATAAACACAACGGTTGCTAAGGAGTCACTCTCTCAGTGTGGAACTGGACACTAAAGATACTTTTGACTGGGACTAATCACACTGATCCCTAATAAAAAAAGAAAGAAAACAAAGTCAAACATGTGGAAACAGGACAGGATGTTGCAACATGAATACCCTTTTACAAGGAGACAATTCACAATGGCCACATTACAAAACTCTTCAGCCCATTACAGATTGAACTGGAAATGACAGGTGTGTAAGTCACAGACATGTACATGGTGCTGCAAATAACCATCAGCTTCTGCACACAACACTTTGTAATTAAGCTCAGTGCTGATTGTCGGCTTCAGCAATGCTGAACCAGTATTACAGCTTTTTATATCTACTGTTCAGTTTCTAGTATTTGTGGCCTCACTAAGGCTTTTAAGCACTTTATACAGCAGCATGTTCTGTAACAGCTTTTATTTCTTTGTAGTATAAGCAAATAAAGAAAAATCATCAATTCATCACTTGTTTGATAGAGTGTGGTGTTGTGAGATGTCTAACTATATCAGTGGTTTGTATGTCTCAGTGGGTGCTACCAAATCACTTGTTTGAACTGGTTAGTCATACTGGTACCAGCAGCACAGCTATAGGTAGAGTGGTTGGCCAATACCAGGAAGGCACAGTGACTCAATAAATTTAAAGCACAGATTGTTAATCATTAACTGCTTCACTGCACCAGTTAACACTGGACTTATTGTTTCATTTTTGCAGAAAATGTAGGGAAGGTAAAAACTTGTCGAAGATTCAGTCTCTTATCTGTTGCATAGCTGCATATTCAACGACTGAAGTGTATGGAAATAAAACTGAGGGTGAATTTCAACACAAGGAATTTGGTGGACTAGGTTTTGCAATTCTGATAAGAATTTGATGGAAAACACTAAATATTAAAATCAACAATTCAGTCAAACCAACTGAATGTAAAAGCAAAGCTCACAGTGCAAAATGGAAAATGCTGCAGCTTGAGCACACTGAGAAGTATTTGTTCCTCCTTGTAAAATCTGTGCTCTGCAAGACCAAGCACCACCGCATTCCTTGTGAATAGCCCAAGGGGCTGCTCTGACATGGCCTGTCTCATCTTCAGCATGCAGTGATGACAAAGATTGTGCAACCAATACAGGCAAGCGACAACACGGCTCTGTTTAGAAAGTGTTTAGAAAAACTGAAGTAGTTCCTGCAAAAGTGATTCAGAATGAACAGTGCAGAACATAAACATGGAGTCCGTTTTTTCTAAGATAAGGACAACAAAAAGCAGGACCCGTGTAAAGCCTTATTCTACGATGGTTAGACTCCTTGCAGTCGTGTGTGTGTGTGTGTAACACAAACAGGCTTATATTCAGGATGCAGGTCAACTCTCTCCACCCAGTGAATAAATATTTGTACTGAATTAATGGTTTTGTGTGAAAACGTTTGACTGAAGATTGACAGGATAATCACATGGCTTTGTAATATTTCAAAATATTTATCAAACGTCTGGTATAAATAGTAAATATAATGATGATGATTAATACATTTTACAATATGCAACAAGGTTTTGTTTAATTAAATGGCCACACAACACCAACGTGTAATTATATTTGTAATATGAATGTAAGATTTGTTTTTTTTTTTATGTGCACAGGAGAATAAATTACTACTTGTTTCTCAGTGGGTACTTGTTGTGTCCTTTGTTTGTTATTCATTTCAGATTACTGTGACTAGGACAAAGTGGTGTGTATAAATTCATTAAGTCATATGAGTCACAGCATCCTAATATTCTTCAAAATTAAAATCTTTCAGACAGGTTCAATGCTGCTTTAATTACATCCTAAATTAAGTGTTGAAGTTCAGATTTCTGAGTGTGGTGTGTATAAAAAAATGTGATATGAATGAATGAATGAATCGATATGTGAATAAATAAGAGATCCAAAGGCAGAAAAAAAACTTCTGACAAACTTCACTGATTTTGTCCCTGAATAGAGTGGTCCCAGGACTGAAACTTGTCTATGTTTAAATTAATTATTGCTATTGTTGTATCCAATAAAAATAGTCTTTTCCACTAACTGCAATAAACATGAACCTCACTATTATGGTAACAAAACCATCTGTGGGAAAAGGCTGGTCACAAAATTCAGTTCAATGACAAAACAGTCGGTTTACACAGGTCTTTCATCAATCCAAACTACTAATGTCAGAACTTTAAAAGCTCTTATAATGACATATTTTAACATGATGAGAAGATAGAGGTTAAGCAAAAAGAATCACCTGTGTGTGTGTGTGTGTGTGTGTGTGTGTGTGTGTGTGTGTGTGTGAAGGAGGGGTGAGATGGAGATTGAGTAACAGAAAGAGAGAAAGGAAGAGACCCTTGCCTGTATGTGACTGCATGTAAGAACTGTTCCAGTCGGTGGCGTGAGCTCTGCTCCAGAATCCTAACAAGATCACCTGCTGCTCAACAACTGAAGGCAACAACAGCTTTATCACTGTTACTACATTGATAAGATCCTCATAGTGGTGAGTGATGAAGTTTGATCCTTTTCCTGATTCTCCTCAATGAGTTTTATACGTACATAATATAATGTTAAACTTATTGGCATCAGCTTTTTTTAGGGTTTTATTGAAAGTTTACATGAAGGGGGTCCGCACAGCCAGATGTAAAGAATATATTTTTGTGTGTGATATCTTGTATCATTTGTTTAGAAAAATGTAATGTGATCACATGAAAAGTCACATAAAGATCAGCTTAACATATACATACTCAGACACATAGTAAGGGTGGTGTGGTATACAGCCACTCTATAGCTCATGTTTCCTTAAATCAGCAGGATTTATTTAACCTATTATTCATTTTATGTCTGTATGAGTGTGTGGAGTTGTTTATGTTAAATGACAGAAGGAAACATTTCCACAATGAAAATGTATTATTAAAGAGGGCTTACAATCAGACCTTCTTCAATAGTGATTTAAAGATACTAAGCAAACTGACTGAAAAGTACTGCCTAAAATGACAAACTCCACAGAAGATTAACTCTATAAGCTTAACTCTATATTTACAATGTATTTAATACAGCGCAGTGGATTTACATTGTCAAGTGTTACTTTTTTTCCTCCGCTGTGCATTTAATGAAGCCAAATGTTTGCCTGTTTTATGGGAGTAGGTGGTAGCAGTTAAAGCTCTATTGACAGACGTTTCCCAACTGTCGTCTTGTATATGAAACATTCATGCAGCTGTGTCAACCATAGTAGCACATTCACCTTAGCAAATTTACATTCCATAAAATAGATATTGTGGGTTTATTAAGTTTTACCTGCCACAGGTTTAATTGCTCCAGCAACGGCTACTGAATGTGTTCCTCACTTCATATTATGTGCACTTCAACCAATTTAATTTCCTTCAGATTTAAGAGCAGCAGTGATTTATAGCGTGGAGCTACAAATCATTTTGGGACATGGAGCTGTGGAATAAGACTGATGCACCAGCAAAGCCTATCACACCTCTCCCAAACTGCACCATGGACACCAGCTTCCGCTTTACCTTCTATCAAGTATCCTACACTGTCATCTTCCTGCTGGGATTGGTCACCAACAGCCTGGCTCTGCGTAGACTGTGTCAGTCTCCCTGCATCGTGAACAGCACAGCTGTATACATGTTCAGTCTGTCAGCTGCCGACTTGTTTTTTGTGATCTCTCTTCCTCTGAGAATCTTCTACTACAACCAAAAGGCTCAAGCCTTGTCCTCTGACACAGGAAACCCGTCCAGTTGGAGTCCAGGAGCAACATACTGCCATCTCACATTCACCCTCAAATACATCAGCCTGTACGGGGGCATCTTCTTCCTGGTGTGCATCGCTGTGGACCGTTACTTTGCTGTCGTACGCCCACTTGCCTCGACAACCCGCAGGCTGCATGTTGCACGGTTGGTAAGTGGAGGGATCTGGTGCCTGGTGCTGGGGCTGAGTGTGAGTTTACCTCTGCTGCGCTCTGCAGCCACTCGCCAACACCAGCCTTGTCTGTTAGACCCGTCCTCCCAACACCACCGAACCATCATATTGGTAGCCCTGGGTTTAGTGTTGGGGTCATTTCTTCTGCCCACTATGCTTCTTCTGTACAGTTACTGCAGAATACTCAGTGTTCTTCGCCAGCCGAGGCACCGCTCTCGCAGTCAGCATCGTAGCCGCCGGCATACTCTAACAGTCATTTACTGGGTGCTGGGCATCTTCCTGTTGTGCTTCCTCCCCTATCACATCAATCTGCTGGGATACACCCTCACACATGTGGGAATATGGCCCTACTGTGGTCTGGCCAAGGTCACAAAGGTGGTACACCCTGTGGTGCTGACACTAGCCAGCTCCAACTGCTGTCTCAACCCTCTTATTTACTACTTCTCCAGCAGTCTGGTGCACAGGGAGGCACCTGGAAGTGGAGGCAGTGGCAGCCAGTGAGCCAGTGATCATTTCACACAAATAATGGAAAAGGGGACTGACCAAGATGTTGTTTGTCCCCATATAGAATTAAATTACCTATACAGCAATAATCTGTGGATAGTTCTGTAGGGGTTAAATACGTAATCTCTAAATTAAATTTATTGTGACCGACTGAACAGGTTCTTTGTGTGTGTTCACCTTAGTGCAGTTGTCTCTGGAGCTGTGCCACCTAAGAAGCACTTTGTCAAAAATGTTATCTTATCTTATCTTATCTCTGTTATTTTTTTCAGTATATCCTGTCGGTACAACCTCAAGTTGTTTGTGATACAGTGATGTGCAATGACATTTATCATATGCTGCGGATGCTGAATTCATGTGGAAACTGCCTCATTTTACAAAAGTGCTGCTCCAACATTAGGGAGCAGCTAAAGTGTTGATTTTCTATATAACTTCTGTTATTTGTGAACTTTAGCAATAATCAATTCTTTCTATAACTGTGCAGTCATTTCTTTTTTATGACCCAATAAATCCTATATAATGTAGATACAGTTACAGTAACTATATTGTAATGTTGTGTTCTGTGTAAATCTAATTAAAATCCTGTGTTAATAGTACTAATGTGATAAAACTGACCGTCCTCCATGCAATCCTCTCCATGATGAGGTTCTCGCATGTCTCCAGATGTTTGATGATATCTTTGTTCAGTGTTGAATCAGCCTTGATGAAACTCTCTATGACTTTGTAGAAGTCAAAGGCGGCGAGGTTGAACACATCCAGTATCCAGGGGAAGCAAACATCCGTCTCAGCAGGGTTAGCACCAGCTCCATGGTTGTAGCCTCCGGTCTTAAAGCTGCTTTCTAAACATAAGGAGCAAAAAAATAAATAAAATACAAATTACAACTTGTCACACGTCTAAAACTGTCATCTATTATTGATGGTGGTATGATCGCAATTAATCAAGTGTTAACCAATGATATATGTCACTAGTTTGTTACCAAATTACGTGACACACCTCCATATGTTGCCATGACGACCTCCAAAGCGCAGGCCAAAAGTGATGTGTGGAATGTGGAGTCATTGAGGAGTTTACTGAAATGGAAATCAACGGACTCATGGCAAAGCACAACAAAAAGCTTCCATGCAGCTCCAAGGTTCAGCTAAAATGTACATGACATTGACTGGCTTCAGAATTATCCAGTGATTTAGTTTAAAAAAAAAAAAAAAACAACA
Source organism: Polydactylus sextarius (assembly GCA_016801845.1). Taxonomy (NCBI): domain Eukaryota; kingdom Metazoa; phylum Chordata; class Actinopteri; family Polynemidae; genus Polydactylus; species Polydactylus sextarius. Next base: position 15,418,228 of record CM028914.1, read on the forward strand.
AAAACACATACCTAAAATTTTGCACAGACAGTCGTTTCTCTTCCTTCAAAATAAAAAATAATTATGAATTAATCATCAAGGAGAGGGAAAACAACATGCATATCATTTCAGATACTGTGTTGTACATTGAGTGATTAAATAAATTCATGACACTTTACCGATTTTAACATCGCTTCCATGACCTTGTAGTACAGTCTCACTCCGAGGATAAATCTCTGAAATACAAAAGACATATGTAACATTTCAAATGTTTAAGCATCTCATGTGTTTGTCACCGTTGTTTGTTTTCCTCTTGAGAGTTTATACCTGCTTGCCAAGTACTACACAGTGAGGGCCAACTGCCTGACCAAATCTTTGGCTGAACGCCTGCTCGAGTGTCTCTAAACGCTTTTGCACGTCTTGCGTAGGGTCCACAGTGCAATTCTGACCACAGGAAAGAAGAGCGGGAAACGTCAAATTTAGGTGTTTCAATGCAATCTGATGCAACATTTTATTTCATGGACACACTTCTAGGGTCCTACTTTGAAATATGTAGCCAGGTTTGTAGATGGTTGGTCCCCGGTGGAGATGAGATCACCCCTCAGCTGCTGAATGGAGGTCATGGCAGCTCTGGTAAGACAAAAAGGGGAATTCAGCCAGTGCTGATGGACAAACCCAAAACAATATGTACAATGAAAATTGCCTAATTAACTAGAGTTCAATCCCAGTGCAACCTCTAATCTCCATCTTCAATCTTCACACATCATTAACGACATTGTGCGATAATTTAACTTTTGTTCTCATTATTTTCTCACACCAGGAATTGCAATTACAACAAACAAGGGAATAAATCCTTCAACATCATCTTCAAAGTAATTTGCAGACACACCTGCCAACTTCCTTTGTAACTAACTTGTTCGTAATTTAGGACATCTTATGGTCTTTCCATTTACAAATGACTCCACTGTGTTTGGTCCTAGCACTAACTTTATAGTTATACAAGACACAAAGCCTGAACTGGATATACAGATAAATTAGTTACACATTTTTAGCAGCAGTTTGTTACCAAAATGAAACCAGATGCAGAAAAGGGTGGTAGATTTAAAAAAGTGATAAAATTAGATAAATGTATTAGATTAGCGTTGATGATGGATTTTATGTATATGTAATTATCAAACGCTGCAAAATTGCCACCTTGTGGTTTGTCTGTAGTTGTGGAAGTGGAACTTGAAATCATATGTCAGAGGTTGATGTAAAGGTTTGTTTTTTTCCCCACTCAATGGTTCGGTTAATTAGACATGAATGCAGTATCTGTCTCTTTTCCCTGGGTAAATAATAAAGAACATGAAGAGGAACTGTTGAGTCACAGCAAACCGCTCACCTGATTGGAGTCTGTGGGACAGGGAGTACAGGGTCTTCATCTGGCAGGTTCTTCTTTGGCGTTCTCTCCACCTGCAACCTGAACACAGATGATGATTTAGCAGTCTGAATTCTACTAAAGTGATCTACAACAAAATCATGAAAACAAATAAATTACAGAAAATAAATTACACTTCGACTTTAGGCACAAGGACGGTCTCATCTCCATCGAAAAACAGCCGTCCGTCAATGTCTCTGCTCTTGAGGTAGTGTTCTTCATATTGTTGGTCGAGGTCATTCACCTGGGGAAATTGAAAATTATGTAAAAATTAAGTAAAAAAAAAAAAAAAAAATCGAAGGCTGGGATTACACATTTAATGTGCCAAACAGTTTGAATTATCTCAGACAAAACCTTTATTTAAAATGGACCCAAATCAGGAAGTACTAAATACTAAAACGTACTAAAGTATTCAAGACCAAAGAGCTATTTGGTTGGTACGACAAGGAGAAAATCTTATGTGATTACACTGTCTTGAACTATTACAATGTAGTAGACGACTATCTGCTGACCATCTTGAGCCATTACATTGCCTCAGCTATCATTTTAATCACTCCAGTGACAGACATCAGACAATGATGAAACTAAACACTTTCAGGGATTTCACACCTCAAGATAAGTCAGTGTCATACTTGGGAAACTTGTCTAGAGATGGTTTGATTACAAACATGCCAGAGTCTGTCTGTATCTGATCACATATAAACAACCCTTAACTTCCATAAAATAAGATAAGGATTCACTTGACTGAAACTAAATTAGGAAAATAAACACCTATGCAATAAAATAATGGACCACAATCACGTTCAAAAAAGTCCCCTCCAATTTACCCCCAGGCCCTCATAGGTCAGATAACTACAAAGAGATTAATTATTTATATAAGATATTTGTACAAATAATGCACACCACCTGTCCGTTACTGGGGTAATGTAAAAGAAAAATAAATATGTCTGGTGTCCTTCAGAGAAATGCGTCTGTGACAGCAAACAGTAGCTTCCTGTCTCCGTTGTTGTCTAACCTACCTCTGTAATATACCATCCTGACTCACTACAAAGGATCCCCAAGCCTAAGCACACATTTTCCTGACACCATGTATGTGAAAACAAACACGCGAGAGCAGCAAAGAGAACAACCAACAGCTGTCAGACACTCAAATGTTCAACAATGGCAATAGAAAGCAGGAAGAGATAACTAATGGAAACAGTAAGTGCAGCACAGACGGGAGTGAAACCAAACAGTGGAACAGGTGGCGATCACACTCCTTACCTGAGGGAAATCTGGGGATCTAGGAAGATCCAGTGAGTCCAGGAAAGCAGAGAAACTGGTCTGATATACATTCTTCACCTGTAAATACAATTGGTGTCGAGGACAAACAAGGTCAAAAACATACAGAGGACACAGATGTGTGATTACATGATGAGGGTTAGAGCTGTAAAAAGGGACCGGGCACAGACCTCGTCAGCATTGCATTCATTCTCTTTGCACAATGTTTCAAGAAGCTGCACATCCATCTCTGGCTCCGGAGGTCGGGATTTGACTTTGCTCTGGTTGCGACGAGATGTTCGTGTTGGGGGGCTCTGGACTTTACTAATGGCCGATTCTGAGAGAAAAGCATTAAAGAAGTTAGAAAGTAAATAAGAATCATAAACAATTCTCTCAAAACACAGAATATCTGAAGTTGCAACGAATGACTGATTGTCCACTACTACACAAGATAAATATTTAGTCACATCTACATCATGGCTCAAAAATGTTTTTCTATTTGTTTTTAAAGAAATTCTTCCACTGACACTCTTCAGACTTTTGCGCTCAGTGTGTTCAGGAAAAGGTCACACACGTTTATTAAATAGAGACAGATGGCTACGTAAATGAGCCTGAAGCTTACTGTAAAGAGGCTGCAGAAGGTCTGGAGGACAGCGCTTGATGAATGACTCCAGTGTGCAAAGCAACAGTTGGAATGATATGACCAGGTCATCATCCATCTGTAAAACCCTTCCTGCAGACGTAGCACATGAGATGCAAAATCACAACACTGCTGCAGACTAGAGACAACTAGAGAAATGTAATGACAAGGAGGAAAACTTTCCAATTCATTTGAGCTCTACAACTAAGCACAGAGGAGGAAGGAAGGATGGAAAGAAGAAGATGGATCAATATGAAAACTATTCCATCAAGTGTGATAACAGCTTGATCCTACGTGTTTTTGTTGTTGGTGTGTTTAATCTACCTTTGGCCAAAAGAAACATTGTCCAGCAGCTGCGCATAGTCTCCCTCTCCCTTCAAAATAAGACATTGACCCATTAACTTACAAGAGCATCACATCATTTTTCAAAACAAGCAGGCATTTGTCAAACCAAAACTACAGTGTTACTAAAAGAAAATGACAAATGTAGCAGATACAGTGAGTCTCTTACTTACTTGCCATCAGGAACCAAAACAAAGATTTTCTTGCAAGTCCTGAAACAACACAAATATTATGTTCAGGTCAAATGCTGCTACAAACAATTGTAAACGGATGAAGCACTGATGTGTTCACTCACTTCTCAAATCTCTGGTACAGAGCCTGTGTCACATCATACTTCTTTTCCACTCGTGTCAGTGCTGAATTCACCTTGGTGCTAATCGTATCCAAGTTCACATCCAGTTTTCTTACCAGATCCATAAACTGCTTTACACTACAAAGGCAAAGACAGATTCAGCCGATAAGGAACTTCAGTGCAACAAGAAGTGACTAAAACAATAAAAGTTTTAAGCTACGATGAGCAGATTTCATACACAATTACAGTTTTTAAGACGCTTACAATATTTGTCCAAGTGCAAATGTCTGAAGTGCTTGTTTCAACAGAAACAGTCTTCTGCAACATGCAAATGCAAATGCAAAAAAAAAAAAAACTTTTGTCTATTCAAATCATGGATAATGCAAGCAGTCAGTAAGATACTGGCAAAAGCTGAATACTTACTTCAGACTGACTGATTTCAGAACCTGAGTTAAGGTGAAAGAAGCAACGTCCATGTCTGTCACAGTCACAAACAGACAAGCTCCCCAGAGTCGTTTCTGATTGTCCTGAAATAAAATGTAAACAGAGAAACATTAAGAAAATGGCATGTTTTTGTTTTGTTTGTTTGTTTTTTTTAATTCACTGACATTAGTAAAGACAAAAGGCCATTTTAAGGAACAGAGATATTATCAGTCAGACTGGAAACAGGACACAATAGTTTGGTTATTAAAAGAAAAGAAAACAATACAATTATTTATTCTTAGTCAGACATGTTTGTCCATTGTTGTTGTTTGTACATTTAGACTCAGAGACAAAACTTAGACAAAAAAGCCATATCTCCCATCAGCTTTGTCCAAGCACAACATTAAAGCATCATACATAGTCACTGTGGCAGGCTTTATTAGTTTAAGACAAATTAATATCAAATTTGACATTTGGACAGATGAGACTCACATATGATCTGAGACATTAGAAGATATTATTTGCAGAGCATCTTCCTCTGCTAAAAGGTAACGACTGTATTTGGAAAATATTTTTTAAGCAAGTGGCTTGTTTGTCTATCTACACTGCTTGAGTGAACCCTGTCTAATGTTTTTAAGTCTAACCAGCACTTTAACTTGTAAGGACACTTTGACAATGCTCTTTAACAATCACCAGCGACATGATGTTTTTTGGTTGTGAGGCCATGTTCATTTGACTTGTTATAGGGTCTGGACACCACAGTGATCCTTTAATGACATAAGTGCATTAACAGTGTGTGTGAGGCATCTCCACAAGTTTATTTTGTGCTCTTATAGTTTATTGTTTCCACCACTTCCCTTTTCTTTGGCAGCAGGATCACAACATTATAAATCTGCAGCCACATTTCTCTATTTGAATACATACTGTGACTTCATCCATGGACTCTTGAACACTTTTCCACAGGGTCCAGGCTCGGTCACACACCAAGTCTGTGACATGAAGACTCTTGCACAAGGTCACAAAGTCAGCATCCTTGTCTCTGTGTCTGAGGAGATAAGAGACCACCGGTCAACATTATGAAGGATATAAACAAACAACTCTGGGTGCAGGACATCGTCATGTCAGATAACCGGGGTGTATTTATGTGTTATAACAGCTTCACATCTCAGACTGAATATAATAAACATCATCAGTGTGTGGGGTTGAGTCTAAACAGGCCCGACTGTGTTAGGAGGAGCTAGCTTACTGAGCCTCCCGGTTAGTCAAAGCTAATGAGTGAAATACCGACACAAAGCAGCTTTAGATCAAAAATTAAAGCGACATTTAACAGAGCGGCTGAGTAATTCAACCTGAATGAGGTACAACAAATGTCTCTTACTTTTTCAGAGATAACTCTGGACTCTCCTTCTTGTCTGTAGAGGCACTTTCAGCACTGTTGGGTTTCTGCCCCTTGTTCTGTGTCGTCCCAGAGTTGCGCTTTTTATATGGCATCTTGGTAAACGGTTAGCTAACACACGGATATAAAATATTAAAAGCAAAACTATGACTTGAAAGCGACAAATGGTGTTTACTAAGTTTAAAGCCCACTGCACGAGTTCCGTAGCAACAATAAAACAAACCTCGCTAACTTCCTGATCTATTTGATTTGTATCACCGCGCAGCGCGGCGGAAAGCCGGTACCGGCGGGGTCTCAGCTGTTCAGACGCCCCGCAGTTTGTCCTCACAACCCGGTCAATGTCAACGTCTTCAACGAGGTTTTATGATCGTTTATCACTGTTTCACTATTTAAACTCGATCGACCGTCGATAGTATTGTTTAAAAACTCGTTTGTGTCTGTAAGTATCTCTGTCTCGTTGTGCTGATAAACAGGGCGCAGTGTTCGCTCGCTGGGGTCACGTGACGAAACGAAAACGAACTAACCCAAACTCACGAGACGAAAACGCGGGAAAGTATCTACGCAACATCCGCTTATTAGCGCGTATCCCGCCATCCAGACCCCTTCACAAAAGGGCTTCTCTGCGGGGCAGGGCAAGAGGAAGAAAGTTGACGATTCATCATTTCTGACTTAATGTATTTATATCGTTAATACAGTGATTCAGGTCGCGCGCGTTCGCTTTGTTTGCTTCGTGTCGCTTATTTTCATTAGTCATCAAGAACCGTTTTTAATATTTTTAACGCGTAACAACTGATGCACATGCATTATTAAAAAAAAAAAACCTGTTCTCGTCGCTCGCTGTAAAATTTCCTCATTCATTATTTATATTACACGACCAGTAGTGAAATATGTCAAACGTGCAGCCTCATCTAACTGCGACCATCATTGCCCTCTTGCGGGAAAATTTTCACATGCACATAAAGTTTGTTCCATCAAACTCAAAATAAAATGTAATATACATTTTTCCAATATATATATATATATATATATATATATATATATATATATTCAACTTTTAAGTCTCCAGACATCTTTGAAAGAAAAACTATTAGGAAAATGATATTATAATATAATGTAATAATAATATCAATAACAATAATAACCACAACAAAAAATGTATTAATAGTTGCATAAAGACATTGAGAATATTTAATCATTATCCACAGCAATATACACAAGAGTAAATGGCAACATGGTGTGTTATAGCAAAAGGATGACATACAATCCTAAAGTAAAGGACAATAAAATCAATGATTTAAAACACTAACGGTGACAAATTTGGCAAATTTAAAATCTGTTTGTAAGCAAGATGAATTTTCATCAGTTATACCAAATTAAATCTTTAGGTAGATAGATGACAGCAAAACCCTAGTGCTCTGTGACGGAAGAAAAACAAACGTCACATGGGACAGTATTTCTATCAGACACTCCAGGAAATAAACACATTAGTCAATGACCGGTGTGCCTCTTTTGGCAGAGGTGATTTTGTTATTATTCTTTCCCAGGTTTAATATCAATGGGCTGATCTACCAAAGGGTCACTCTGACAGTAACTATCATTTCAAGGACCAATTCTGATGTCTCTTCTCAGAAAGTGGTGAGATAAAGTAAGATCGACAATAATTGTGTCCTCAAGTAGACAATACATTTAACTGATGAATCCCTACTGATAACTCATTTAACCACTGATATATAACAACTTATGTCTGCTGCTAAATTAGCAGAACGGAAGTGTGAGATTGAATGACTTGTTACAGTAAACATAAACGAAAAAAAAAAAAAAACAACTACCAGCCCCTTTGTTTGTGTTGTTGTGGGTGTGGATACCCACTCACTCCTATCTGTTTTTTGTTTTTGTTTTTTTTCCAAAGATAAAGGTCGGTCAGGAAATAGGAACTAGAGGTCCCATTTAACAAGCTGTCTAAAACATTAGTGTAGTATTTAGTACATTATAATATATTAATTTCAGAGCATGAAAGTTTCACTCAGAAGTGAGCTGACTGCTAAATCCTCTGCAGGAACTTGTTTGAACTGTAGACAGTCAGACAAGGCATCTCAGTGTCTACTATCATACAGACACACGGACAGTACCTTGAAAATTAGTTCATTTGGCAAAGCTATTTTAAAATGTATGTATTTATTATAGCATTTTTAGCAATTATTAATTCTTAAAAGTAATATGATTTTCCCGACTATGAGGTTATGTTATCAACAATGTTTAGTCTGACAGATTTGTTTCTCCAAGACTGTCAGTTGTGTGATGGTAACAGTAAAGAGTCTCTGTGCTTTTTTTTTTTTTTTGTCCCTCCTCCTTGTACAAGGTAAACTAAATACCCCCACCCACCCCCCCAGTCACTGTTGACCACCGTCAATGTATATTCATTGTGCTACATTACTATGACAATAAATATGATCAGAGATATGCTCATCCACGTCCTGATTCTGCTACACAGTCTAAGACAAGGATGAGCTAAACATTGCAGCTGTAACCTTATGTTCTACACAATGTAAAAAATAAAAGTTAAAAAAAATACTATCCAGTCACACATAGTAGTATAAATAAAGCAATGAATCCATACTGCCCTGCAGGACACACAGTGTTCAGACAGCCACCAGAGCCATGCTGGGGCAAATAACATAATGGTAAATTCCTCTTTCTCTTGACAACATAGTTTGCTCATCGCTGAGTGTTCATCATTGCTCTCTGCACTGTCAGGCTTTGCTTTATGCATCCCACGTCATCGCAGTAAAGTCCATGTCTGTGAGCGTGACAGTATAAGGAGCATCCACTCTCTCAGGCTCCACCTGCTCCTCTGCTCTATTGATGTCGTTCAGGTTTACTCTCCAGGAATTCAGAGGTCGGATCGATTTCTGGAAACGCTGTAAAAAAAATAAATAAATAAAAAAAGAAGAAGAAAGAGGTATTTAAAAACTTCTTACGTGGTCATTTTCTCTAGAGACCATATGTATTACATGTACACAGGTACAACAGTATTAGTGTGACAGAGGTGTAACCAGACCTCTCAGTAACAGAATGACATAGTGCTGATACTCACTTCTTTCAAAGTTCCAGTTTCCCTGCAGATGGCCACAATGGCCCAGATGAGGATCTGTAGACAGCAGGTCGCACCCATGCACACACCCAGTGCTTTGCCCCACGTGGGGTAAACATAGTCCCCGTAGTGAAGTGATGTGTTATACATCTCAATGAAGATATATGACAGGATGAACTACAGCCACAAGGGGAGAAGAACAGG